>OY720449.1:74937722-75092722 GCA_963082715.1 Harpalus rubripes | reverse complement strand
AGATAATTTTCGAACACGGTAACTTTTTACTACTCGTGTTTTCGAACACAGTAGATGCGGTAACTACCGGTAGAATTTTCGTAAATGCCTACGTATTTTCTATAAAATCCATATAGAAAGTTCCTTGCAAAAGATTCTAAATTTCTTTTTAAACAAATTCCATACAGAAAGTTTTGAGCAAAAATATCCTATATTTCGAGTAAAATTAAAACACAAATATACTACGAATATGTCAATTGACACTGACATCTGTCAATCAGAATTTTCTTACTATAGTAGCTGTTTCTAGAATAGCTAGCTAATTTATAAAATTTAATTTCTTTATAATTTTATAACTCGATATCCATTTAATATGAAGTATAAAATGCAGTCAAATCGTATAGTGAATACAATGTTCTTTAATATTTATAACATTAAATGTGAAAAAATGATATTTAACATCGTTTTCTCAAGAAAAACAGTTAAAATCTTCGAATTAGCGTACTTCTGGTTTACCAATTATAACCAAAATCTAATCAGCTCTTCATAAGGATGCAACGAAGAGGAATACGAAAGAATTATAATTTTTGGAATTAGAGTTATCGTAGACGAAAATTTTGTTACACACACACACACACACACACACACACACACACACACACACATATATATATATATATATATATATATATATATATATATATATATACACATACACACATACATCATCGTAAACATAGTAAAATCGTATTCTAGGGACCTCAAAACTTGCTTATTCATTAAAAACTCACCACCGAATTTTTTGACCAAAGACAATACCTTCCTTACCTAAAGGTGACGAAAGGTAAAAATCAACATATTAAACAAACATAGCAGTTAGAGTACAATGTGCAAATTTAAATTAGCAGTTTTAACGCATATTTACCAATAAAATAGAGGCAAGCAATTTGGTTTCAACATTATTCTTCATTTTCAGTCACAGAATGTCAATTTAACATCGATTATGTGAATTATGCCACGCCATGTATAAAAATTCCCATAAAACATCAAAGAGAAACTATCCAATGACTTTATCAGCTGATCCCGCACATATAGAACGCCGAATAAATTTGTTTCCACGCGAAAAAATAAACGAAGCGTAACTGTTACCTTTTTTTGGTTAAATCCGATCACATGTTTTGTAATTTCATATTCGGCCTGAAATGAATTCGAAATTTGGTTGTGCAGAACATTGGGGGGCTTTAGGTAAATTCAGTGTTTAATTAACGCATTGTTATCTCTGATAATTATAATACATAGAACTGCTGCACGGATCACCTCAACTACAGATAGGACACACAAAGTATTTTTCGAAATACGAAATAGTGACATCTACAGATTGCTTCCATTAACTAACGCACACAAAACAATAACTATAATTTCATTTCTAAATAAATTACTATCACAGATATACACTTCTATTTTAATATTTGTTTATATGTAATATAAAACGCTATTGAAAATCCTACATTTGGACATTAAATGTAAAAGTAAACGTCTATCTGCTTCTTTGCACTGCACTTTATATCAAACAGCACAACTAATGTTCACCAGCTTATTGAATTTCATCGTCTAGGCCAGGGGTGGGGAACCTTTTTTCTGTCGCGGGCCATTTGAATATTCACAGCATCATTCGCGGGCCATACAAAATAAACCCCCCCCCTCCCCCGGTTTTTTAAATGATAATGTAACCTCAGCTTTTTATTTTAGTTTTTCTTTGTGTACAAACATGTTTATATAATATGCATATTAAACAATTATATTATTGCCTCTCCTCCCTAAATTAAAGTCTAGAATCCACCACATTTTTGCGATGGTGAGTTTTGAAAAAAACTGCTCACAGCAATAAGTTGTTCCGAACATAGATGCTTATTTCAATGCATGTCTCCATAAAGTGGGATAATCATCATTACTTATATAACGTTTATAGAAGTCAAGCAGTCGAAGGTTGTTGTACCTAGCTTTGTAGCTGAATATAATATATTATATATATTTTTTAATTTTATCAAAATTTACATTACGAGTATTATTCAGCTAATATAAATTTATTTTTCTATGGAAAAATATTGCACAATTTTTTGAATTTCAAGTCCCGCTAGCGGGCCTGACCAAACTACTAGGCGGGCCGTATACGGCCCGCGGGCCGGACGTTCCCCACCCCTGGTCTAGGCTCTTCCAAATGAACGAAAAGAAGTTCTACAATTCTACCAATTATGCGAAATCTGTTAGGAATTTGTTACTCATTTTTAACATATTTATTAAGAAAACTTGATATTCTGTCTGTAACGTTTTATTTTTGCAATATTATTGTTCTTATATCTGTGGCAAAGCTCTAAAATTGTTGAGTTTTGGTTAATTTTTAAGTTAATTATTCGAATAAAGAATAAATATTTTAAAATTTTAAAACGTTACAAACCTAATTTCATGTTTTCTAAGAGCGTGGGTTTAAATTTTATTAAAAATAAATGACAAATACAGCCATAATTAGTAAAAAGCTGAGACGTGTTTTGTGTATTTTCAACGCTAAAGTATAAATAAAAACTTACAGACATAATATTAAGATTTTTTAATAACATGACAAAAATAAGTTACATATTCGTAACAGATTTTGCATAATTAACAATAATTTAGAGCCTCTTTTCGAACATTTGGAAAAGAGTAGACTGAGGACTAGACGATCCCCTTAATAGACTTTAAAACTGAAGAAATCACGAAATAAATCACTACTGACACTATAACTGAAACTATAAACTTTTACAAATTGAATTACCAAAAAATTAAAGACGTTAAAGCGTAGTTTCAATGACATGTGTGATGACTTATGTGACTGTATGTGACTTTACGATTCAAAATATTGCAAAATGTTTCAACTCAAAGGTGACTTAATTCATTTTCTTAAAATTTAAGCACTGTCGCGCCTCTACAGTTTGCTTCCTGTAACTATGATAGTGTTTTGGCACATTCATTTAGCTGTACGGTGCCTGAACTGCTGGAAGGTAATGTGCTGGCCACATCAGATTTTTTAATATTGTAATATGTATGGTTTTATACTGTGTTAAGCTGAATTGCAATGAATAACACAAAGAATTGTTATTTGTTTTTGATACTGAAGACGTGAGAGCGACTGAAATTTATTAGAAATAAGGATGATATATCTATTTCAAAAATAGCAACTTCATACTTTGTATAAATGTAGTACAAATATTAAGATAATACGCAGCACGTAATATACTACGGCATCCCTCCCCGCAACACACCCCTCACGCATATCTTCCGATCACAACAAACACCGAACGGCAACCTCCATAATCGTCTAGTCAGTATAATACCAAACAAATGAAAAAAATAAAGCCTATAAAAAATTGTCTGCGTTTCATTTTTAGCTACATTTTTTGTTTGCAAAAGTTTTTTACCTACCGTCTACCTACGAGAAATGAAAGTATTTTTTTTTTTCATGAAATCCATTTTTCATTGTTGCGATGATTTCTGATATTAAAATTTGAAGACTACAATGATGTATTCTACAGTAAAACTTCAATCGGCGACACATATCTGTATTAAAGAACGGCCATTATCAAGTTAAAAATCGATGTGAATTGTGAATACCAATTGAAATTTGAGTTACATTTCTATGTAAAATTAAAATTTGTGACGGAATAGAACATCCTGTTTGTCAAAACATTCGTTTCTTACAATGAAACCAATTTGTTACCAAATTTATTACCAGATTTGTCAATGATTTATGATCGTGTCAAATAGGCTCAACACTAAGGGTTTCGGATTAGATGACAAAAGTTAATTTTCTAATCGTCAAGTTTATAATATTGAAACAAGATTTGTTATGCTTTCCAATAATGTATAATTTATCCAGGTTTATTGTTTCAAACGGCAAAAGTGCAACAATTATTAAATTTAAGAGTAAAAACGTCGTTAAGAATGTATACTATAAAGTTCTAAGGGAGGGGGGGGCGTTCCCTATATGAGTCTCCAATTGAGTTGCTGAATCTTCCTTTAAGTTGATTTAGGGTGGGAAGGTCGAAAGATGGTAAGAAAAAAGTAGGTAATTTTAATAGGGCAGATTCAAGTCACTTTCAGGCATCTGTGTTGCACTGTAGGTATGTTAGGCATGTGTTACTACCTTTATAACATGTTTAGACCTTTAGGGTTGATTCGAGCTATACAGGATGGTGACTTGAGCGACGCAGCATAGGGGTTTCAATGGTAAAATCTTAATGTGCAGTTATTTGCTCCCCTAATTATTTTAGAGCAAAATTGTATTTAGCTTTTTGCTATAGGAAAAAATACTGTATCCGAATATGCTAATGTTGACAATTTTTCAATTTCCGGAACCGTAAAAATGGTCGAAAACAATAATAACATTTTTGCAAATATCATCGATGCCATGGAACAAAAGCGCAAACATCTGTCACTACTTAAAAAAATCTTAAATTTCGTTCTCGTCAAATTACATTGTTGTAATCAACTATTACATTGTTGTCATAACAAAAACTTAAATCAATTTCGCTCTAAAATAATTTAGGGGAGCAAATAACTGCACATTAAGATTTTACCATTGAAACCCCTTTGCTGCGTCGTCCAAGTCACCACCCTGTATATTATGCGTTCAATTTGAGGTACCTACAGCCTACAGTTCCTTTGGACTTGACATTAATAACATAACAATGTTATATACGAGTATGTGAAATTATAAAGGAATCATAGGTAAACGGTGGCAGAGAAAATATATAATGTTCAGTTTTACTGAATTTTGTAACTTATTGAACATGAACTTACATTGTTAATACAAAACAAATTTATATTATTATATTTTTTATAACTCCGTAGTAACAAACTATTGAGATGAACATAGCATACTACAAGATAGGTATATAAAGATAAATAAATGTTTGAAATGCAAAACATTACAGATTACAATTCATTTAAAGCATTATTTACCCGTGTTCATTAAATTGTATGAAAAATTAAAAACTATAAATAAATGCAAAACGAAACTAGTTATTTGAAACATTTTAGAAATGAAGAATTGTCGAATAAGCTTTCGCATTTCTCAGAAATTGTTTGTTAGCTCAGCTAGCAACTGAAGGCCCTGGTTAGCAAACGGTACCGTATTTCTATAAATTGAAAAGGAAACAGAGGGATGAGAAATTTGTGTCTCATTTGTTATCCTCTTGTCGACAGACGCGATGAGCACATTTGAAAAACAGGTAAGATATATTATGTTGCATTTTCAATTATAAAAACTAATTTTATACTATTTTTTAGCTCCTGTATGGTTTATGCGATATAAAATAACACACATGTACATAGATTTGTTGTCACAGTATTTTTTACAAAAAAATAAAGACGGTGTGTCGATTATAGAGGCACGTGGCACCTTGACAAACTATGCTCGATGTTTAAAAAACAGAAGGTAATTTTCTTTATTTTATTTCATTTTCCTTTTGTTTACATACATATTCCTCCAGGACATGCAAAAATTGGAGCAACAGCCAGTGAACGTGACTTTTTTTAATACATACTTTATTTTATAAATAAATAAAATAAATATATCATCACGGCATATTATCCATTGCTGTATGAACCAATCTGTTTTGTTCACAAATATCGTTACTGATGCTGACATATTCGTAACATGTGTGTATTTACCAGGCGTCACCTTCAAGATAAAATATTATGTAACTTACGATATACCTTATCTCTTTTTATTTATGTATATATCGTTTAAGCAAATGCATTTATTATTATATATAATTTATTATTTTCCCTGAATCCTAATAGTAATAATATACTTTTCAAAGAATTTGTAATGTCCGCATGTAGGGGTTCATATAAATGTCTATAAAGCATTTTTAACAACCATACAGGCATTTACTGATAACTTGTAATACGGAAATTCCAAATCACTTTAAAGAATTTCAATAAACCACTGTAGGTATTTGCGTCCCACTACATGAAGGGTGTACCTAGGAGTGAGCCAAATTTTCCTACCCTAAACAGAGATTGGTGCATCGACCTTTTAAAAAGGAAGGATTGTTCAACCTTGGGATTGCATGTAGTTTATACCCGAAAAGGTATTTGCAGCTACGTCAAAACTTACAGTGTACAGAGCTGGGCGTACTCGAGTACATTTTAAAATCTGTTACTTTTACTTGTACTTGCGATAATTCATCTAAATACTAATAATAATAAATCATCACGGCATATTACCCATTACTGGGTGTGCCAATCTGCTTTGTACGCAGATATCGGTAGTGGTGATGACATATTTGTACCGTGCGGGCGTTTACCAGGCGTCACCTAACGGGCACTCAGAAAATTAGAAAAAACAAAATAAATAAAATTTAAAAAAATACAACATCCTATTTGTCCACTTTTACTTGTACTTGGCGATAATTCATCTAAATACTCGTACTCAATACTCTAAAAAGTACTTAGAGTACATGAAAAGTACTCTGAGTACTTATAAATACTCTGAGTATATTTGAATACTTATGAGTACTTCAAATTAATATTTTAAATTATTATTTTATGTCTACGAGTACAACGAACATGCTTGAGCACCAGTTAATCGTTCATAAAAGATCAAATCTGTGTACCATAGATCTTTGCAGGTTCGTCATTCTATTACCAAATGGAAAACAGAATGCAGTTTATATATTTTTCTACACTATCGTTTAGAAATATCTTTGATTTCCATATTCATTTGAGTTTGTTGTAAATTTCGACACAAGCTTGGAAATTTAAATTACTAACGATACTTTATTTATTGACTGATAAATGTTAAATTTAAAACAATTTATTTGAAAAATACCTCTTAGAAACGGTAATAGAAAAAATCATGTGTTCAGTAAGTAGGAAAAGTACATTTCCTACATACTGCACGAACAAAGAGCTATTTTATTATTAATTAAAGAACATACGTTTTATAATTAAATACTTAAATATTTTATGGTGGAAACAAATACATAAACGATATTCCTTTAAATATTTACAAAAAAAGCTAATTTACATAATTTCGGAATGAAACTGAATTCTAAAATATTTAATTACATATATACAGGGTGTTTCCTTTAAAACAACAAGCGCTTTTTTGGGCGAACTAATGACTATAAAAAATGGTGTTACATAATTTTATATTACGTAAAGAAGTTCTTTACAAAGTATTTTAAAGTACTTAGAAAGTACTCTGTACTTTTCCCAAAAAATGTTCAAAGTACTAATACTTTACTTTAAAAGTACATTTGAGTATTGAATACTTTTACTCGTTACTCGAGTATTTTTATTTGGTACTTTGCCCAGCTCTGACAGTGTATTATAAAATATGGATTCCTTACATTTATAATTTAAATATTGAAGGAAAAATAAAACTATCCGCATTGCATAAATGAGAATGAAAAATTCATATAATTTTTGCGCTGTGAAATATGAAATATTCAAATAGGTACAACAGGTGTGTGATAAATAATTACAGGATAATCCCCAAAGACTCTAAGTTGTCCATGAAAAATTGCAGGAGAGAATATAATAAATGGATATTTCATTCTCTCTGAGGATAATAATAACCTCGGCTTTATTACTAGATGAAATAATTAACTTTGACAATCTTCAGAGAAATGGGATTGAAAAAAGTACTTAATATGTTTGAAGTTCAATAAAATATTTGATTTATGTGTAGTATAGTATGACTAGCGAATAAAAGTTGATGTTTAGATTATTTAATAAATTTGTTTTTTTTGAAAACAATTCCCTATATTTGATTTGAAAGGAAACTGACCCTTATGTATTCCGTTACAGAAGATTAGAATTGTACTCCGTACCAAGAGACATTTAAAATGACCTTAGCAACAGAATTCAGGGATCTATTTTACATTACCTTCCGTCAGCTCTATGTATTTTGTACAAATTTCATACAGAAAGTTTCTTGCTAAAGATTATATTTCTTGTACTTTACCTTCCGGCAGTTGCATGTATTTTATGCAAATTCCATACAGAAAATTTATAGCAAAAGGTCCTATATTTCCAGTATAATTATAAGACAAACACACTATGTCCTGTGCACTATGTCAATTTCATTTGACACTGATATCTTTCAATAAAATTTTTCTTAATATAGTAGCTGTTTACATAGCTATGGCTACTTTATGAAATTTAATTTCTTTATAATTTTTTAACTCTATATCCATTTAGTATAAAATGCAGTCAAATCTTATAGAGAATAAAATATTCTTTAATATTTATAATAAAATTAAATGTGAAAAAATGATATATAACATAGTTTAAAAAAAACAACTGTTAAAATCTTCAAATGAGGGTACTTCCGGTTGTCTAATTCTGACCAAAATCTAATCAGCTCTTCACATGTATGTAACGAAGAGAAATACGTAAGAATTGTATTTTTTAGAATTGTAGTATGGAAGTTATCGTAGACGTTACACACACACACACGCGCGCACGCACGCACGCTCGCACGCACGCACGCACGCACGCACACACACACACACACACACACACATCATCGTAAAAATAGTAAAATCGTATTCTAGGGACCCTAAAACGTGCTTATTCATCAAAAACTCACCACCGAATTTTTTGACCAAAGACAATACCTTCCTTACCTAAAGGTGACGGAAGGTAAAAATTTAATACCGCAAATTCTAATTCGTTTATCTCAGGTGTAAGCAACCGTAGAGTCGGAATTTAAGATATTTTAAACGCACCCCTGTTTTGATATTCAATTAGGTACCCTAGTCGGCCATTTATTTTCAGCCAGACATAGTAATGTATTTCGTACATTTCTTTTCTCCTCTAGGCTTTCAAAAGAAACCACATCTATAAAATAATTTAAACGTCAACTTTCATTCGCTAGTCATACCATACGTACAATAATTTTTTTAAAGATGTCCGATCAAGGATATCTATTTCGTGTCTTATTTTATTCATATTTGGCATACATTTATCTCTCTCATTTGTAAAGACTACAATCGTGTGCGATAAGGATGGACATAACACGCTTGACGTTAAAAAATTCGTATTGTTTCGACTAGGCCGTATTTATTTGGGATCTTTGGGGACTGATATTAAACCTACCCGTGTTGCTACCAAATAAACAGTGGATTATTTTATTGTTGGTGAAAATGTAAAGCGTAATATTTAAATAAATATGAACGTTTATCGTATTCAATACTTGTACGAGTATGTGAAGAGTCTCTACAGGTACCGAATTTTTATATTAAAATTTCATATTAGTACTTATATAAATTTATTATTTCAGAATTTATTAATTGAAGAAACGCTAACGTCTATAACAAACAATAGTAGCAATAGAGGGAAGAATACAATTTAGAAACATCTTCTTTAGAAGATTCTAAATAAATTATTTACCCTATTTAATTTGTGATGTAAATAAATAACCAAGTAATCGGTGTATAACCTATACCATATATAGAACGCGATAACAATATCTAAACATAGATGAAAACAGATTCAACTCTCCAACCCAGCAAAATAGCTGGGTAAGATAGATCAGTTCGGGAACAGTTCTGCGTTATTTTACCGTGCCAACTAAACAAAATTAACCTACTAGGTTATTTAAAAAATCCCAAATAAATATGGCGTAAGTTAGGACATTCCACTTTATAATGATGCTTTGTTGTTGTTGTTGACAATAATTTCGCTGTAAAATAAGTTTATTTATTAATTCAAATATATTACCTTGATTCAAAGCCATATGAATAACATTATTTTCCGTCAGTGTCACCGACACTGTGTCTTATTTTATTCATATTTGGTTTTGCATTTATTAATAACTGTACCAGTTGACTTTGCTTTGAATTTTGAATGCTTTGACTTTGACTGTAACATATATATTTATAATAATAAAAAAAACAGTAGTATTTTATGTACCCTCATAAAAACTACGTAAAAGAAACTACTGATTTGACAGTATGGGCGAAGCTAAAATCTTAATTCAGACAATTTGTAGGTAGCTTTGATCGGACAATTTTGAAATTTTTTACTGTATATAGATAGTAAAGAATATTTCAGATTTAGAGGTTTTTACCTTCCGTCGACCTTTAGGTTAATTTTTTTAATAAATAAGCACCTTTAGGTTATTTTTTAATAAATAAGCACGTTTTAGAGTCACTAGAATACGATTTTACTATTTTTGCGATGATGTCTATATCTATACTCGTATGTCGTCTGTGTGTGTGTATGTGTGTGTGTGTGTGTGTGTGTGTGTGTGTGTGTGTGTGCGTATGTGTGTGTGGGTATGTGTGTGCGTGCGTGCATGTGTGTGTGTCTAAAAATTATAAATCTTCGTTACATCCATATGAAGAGCTGATTAGATTTTGGTTGTAATTGGTCGACCGGAAATACCCTCTTTTGAGGATTTTAACAGTTTTTCTTGAAATAACGTTGGTCAATATAATTTTTTCACATGTGATACTATTATAAATATTAAAGAATATTATATTCTCTATACGATTTGATTACATTTTATTCTACATATTCAATGGATATTAAGTTAAAATTATAAAGACATTAAATTTCATAAAGCAGCCAGCTATGCAATAACACTGGAAACAGCTAATATAATTTAAAAAATTTTGATAGATAGATTCAGTGTCAAGTGCGATTGACATAGTTATATTTGTGTTATAATTTTACTGCAAATATAGAATCAATACTTAGAAACTTTCTGTATGGAATTTGTGCAAAATACATAGAACTAAGGGAAGGTAATCTACTGGAAATATAGAATCTTTTGCAAGGAACAATCTGTATGGAATTTGTATAAAATACATAGAACGGACGGAAGGTAATGTGATCACATTTTTTGACAATAATTTGAGATTTTTATATTACAAGTTGAAGTGAATTTATTTTTAAATCCTATGACAAAAATTGCACAAGAATGTAAAGTTTCAAAATTCTGGAAATGATTTATGGATAAAAGTATTTGAAAACTGATCAGATAAACTATGTACATACTTTTAAAAGAGAGAAAAAACTGTGATGAATCGAAGAAGATGTGAAACATCGTAAAAAAAGAAATATCTGCGGAAAAATAAAATCCAAGACGAAGAAAAAGAAGTTGACAAAATGTATACATGTACATACCAAATAATCATCAACTATAATGTTCCGAGGCCAGGGCCAGCCCGATAGGTGGGCGGCGAGGCGTCCGCCTCAGGCCCCGAAATGTAATAGGCGCCAAAACGTGACATACTAAATATACAAAATTTTAATACCTACAGTTAACAAAATATGTAAGTAATTTAATGTACAAAAAATATTTACAACTGATTTTTCGTTTGCCTACGAAGCGATAACAGTACATAAGAAAAAAATTTAAATAGAATAAAACGCAGTTTTTCTAAAGAATAAAAAAATATTTACGAACAACAAACTCATAACTATATGACTTAAGAATAATTTCCAAAATAAAACTAAAACAATAGATAACAGATTATAAAGATGCTACCGAACTATTTGCTGAAAGAACGGGTCGAAGTATGATTATTTAATAAATATCTTTTACTGCGCAATACTGTTTTTAAATATATTTTGTTCCTTTTTCTGCATTTTTGATGTTCAATCCCTTTTTATATTAAAATATTTTACGAAATAAATTAAGATTTTTTCTTATTTAATAAATATTTTTCCTATTATATACTCGTTGCAATATTAATTTGTATTTTTAAGGGTATTTGAGCATATGGGGATGGGTAACTAGAAAATTATAAATAAGTAACGTAGATATTTTCTTTTTTTGATCATTATAATTTTAGATATTGTTTTTATTATAAATTACTAACCTATTTTTCGAAAAATCAAATTAAATTCTGCATCTAAGTCATCAATCTAAATTTTGTTCTAATTGATAGTTAAAAACAATGCATTTGTTTAGTTTTTGTCATAAATCCAAGGCTGCTTACACAAAAACAGGGTTGTCGTGAAAAAATCCAGCCCGAAAAAATCCATTGGGTTTTTCGGTAAAAACCCAACTGAAAAAACCAGTTAAAAATCCCAGTTATTATAAAAAATTATGCATGTTAAAGAATTAATTAAAGAATTGTATAAGTTCATAAAGATGGATACTGGTGGCAATTATTGGATCATTTCGGATACTTGACCACCCGTCTAATCATAAAGTTAAGGAACAATTTTCATTTTTTAAATGATCTGATAAATCTCGATCCACCGTATTTGCTGCTTCGTCTATTAATTTACCTCCTAATTTATGGCGATTAGGAGGATTATACCCAGGTCGTAAAGAATTGATCATACATGTTCTTAAAACTTTTGCTGTTTGCAATATTAAAAGCGATGTTATTGCTATAAAAGAATAAAACAATATTATTATCGATATACATTTTTCTTTTTGCGATGTCGTTACAACAAAGTTTGATAAATTGCATTGAAGTTTTTTAGGTTGTTCTTCTATTTCACCGTCCGAATCATCCATCACTAGTATTGAGGACAATGATGAACTTTACTTGCCATTATTTTCTTGTGCTTTATACAATTTTGTATATGTTTTTTAACTCTTTCTATTTTTGAACTTAATTAATTAATTAATATTTCACAATGTTTGCATTTGGTTTTACAATCTTTTGTTTTAACATTTTCCTAGTCTTGTGACTGTTTTCTCCCAGAACCCTCTACGGCATGATGAATATTATGTTTCAAACTCTACGAACTAAAGAACTAACTAACTATCCAGAAACAAAAACACAAGCGGCACGGCGAGCTGGTTATTACAAGTTCGCTAGAACCTAGAAGAGTATACGCATGAAAATATCGCGAATAAACTTGTACAGTTTAATAAAAATCGTATTACATTATATTGTAATTGAAATGTAATAAACTAGTGTTTCTTATAATTATTTTTAACTTACATGAACAATGTAATATTTTTTTATAAAACCCGAAAATGGGTTGAATTTTTTCAAAACAAATCCAGTTGCCTGGGTATATCTCGAAAAAAACCGGGTTTTTGACAACCCTGAACAAAAAGTTCATAAAAACTGTAAATTTATAATAAATGTTTACGTTTATATAAAGAGCTAAAATAATTAGTGTTGCCGCGTGTCAAGATTTGTCGAGATTTTGCATTATCTCGATCTCGAATTTTTTTTTTCGAAATTGGAAACAATCTTGATCTTAACCCACGAAATTGAAAACAATCTCGATCTTGAGGTGGAGATCTCGACTATCTCGACTTTTCGGCGGTTGTCGTGCAAATTCGTTCTAATACATCTAACTATGTATAAACTATTGCCTTACAAGCCCTTTAGAAAAATAAATTTTAACAGAAATGGTAATTACATTTTGTTAAATAATAATTAGAGCTTAATTTTTTTCAAATATTTATTTCTATAATGAACCTCATGTGCGTTTCTCATTTACATTAGTATCGAGTTAGTTTATATTTTTTTCTTATTTGAATTTTTTGATTATTGAATGAATAAAAACATCAAAAAATGTACAATAAATATAAAACACAATATGGATAAATTTGTCGACTGTGGTACAGATTAGGTGTTAATAATTACTTGAAATCTCAGTCAAACAGAATTTATTCTTTCACAGAACCGACGTTTTGATATACACTTATACATGATAAGGGTACGAAAGATGTTACAGATTCATATACATAAATTTATGTACACGTTAAACGACATATATGTATATACGAATATATGTTTACGAATCTGTAACGTCTTACTTAAACACTCTTGAGCATAAAAGTGTATATCGAAATATTGTTCTTGTAAAAAAAAAAAATGTGAGATTTTCTGTAATTGTTAACACTTAAACCTCAATACTATATTTACAATACTGCAACTATTATTATTTTCTTGAAATATTACAAAGATAAAAATAATAAATTTTATCCTATTCATTTATCAGTTTGCTATAATGAGGTGTTGCACGATTTTTTTTTTTGTTTAATCGAAAGAATAATTCAAAAATATTTTACTCGTATTTTTAGAACATACTTATTCCAATTTCAGAAAGAAAATCTGATGTGGCCAACACACGACCTCCCGTCAATTCCATGTTTGAAATAGTAATGAGCTTTAAGTAAAGTATCATTTCCGGTTGATCGTTTCTAAAATCTAATTTGTTCCAATAAATAGAAAAGTCTGTGATACCAAATTTTGGATTATATTTTATTGTTTTTCCTCGAAAATTTGTTAAGTGCTCCAAATTAAGTATCACTTCCGGTTTATCATAGGTGTAGTCAAAATCTAATATTGTTTTAAATTATACCAAATTTGAGAGGTTTTGAATCATGTTTTAATATATTTTTTCAAGAAAATCTGTAGCTTCCTGCAAAGTAGTATCTCCGGTTTATCTACTGATGATCAAATGATGGAAACTTTATTGTATGAATAATTAATAAAGTTTTCAAGATCAAGATCTCGTCTTTTCTTGTCGAGATTTGAAGTATGTAATCTCGTTTCGATCGAGAAACTGACCTTGAAATTTATTTGGATCTTGATCTCGAAATTTTACTCAAGACGAGACGAGATCAAGAAAAATCTCGTCTCGGCGGTAACACTAAAAATAATCATTTCACACGGTTTAGATACAGAATTTAAATTTCTATAACATTTATTTGAAGTATTTTTGCATAAAATAATTAGGAAACGTTTACGCAAAGAAAAACTGTTTTCCCTGTTAAACACCAATGTTCCACTTTTTGATTTACATCCTGTACAACGTTTTACGCTCTACTGTAATCATATGAAATGTTTTTAAATGATTTTTTAAATACATTTTTTGCACAATTGGTTTTTTTACCTTCCGTCACCTTTAGGTAAGGAAGGTATTGTCTTTGGTCAAAAAATTCGATGATGAGTTTTTAATCAATAAGCACGTTTTAGGGTCCCTAGAATACGAATTTACTATTTTGACGATGATGTCTGTATGTGTGTGTGTGTGTGTGTGTGTGTGTGTGTGTGTGTGTGTGTGTGTGTGTGTGTGTGTGTGTGTGTGTGTGTAACAAAATTTTCGTCTGCGATAACTCTAATACTTCAGTTACAAAAATTATAATTTTTTCGTGTACTTCTTCGTTACATCCATATGAAGAGCTGATTAGATTTTGGTTACAATTTGTCAACCGGAAGTACCATCATTTGAAGATTTTAACAGTTTTTCTTGAAAAATCTTTGTTAAATATAATTTTTTCACATTTGATGTTATTATAAATATTAAAGAATATTTTATTCTCTATACGATTTGACTGCATTTTATACTTAATATTAAATGGATATAGAGTTAAAAAATTATAAAGAAATTAAATTTCATAAAGTAGCCATAGCTATGGAAACAGCTACTATATTAAGAAAATTCTGATTGAAAGATGTCAGTGTCAAGTGAAATTGACCTAGTGTGTTTGTCTTACAATTTTTACTGGAAATATAGGATCTTTTGTATGGAATTTGTATAAAATACATACAACTGCTTTAAGGTAATGTACAAGAAATAATAATAATAATAAATCTTTTATTTCTGCAGATACATTAAACTGTATATAGAAAACGTCACAAAATAATAATTTTCTGTATGAAATTTGCATAAAATACATGCAACTGCGGGAAGGTAATGTACAAGAAATAGAATATTTAATTTAGCAAGGAACTTTCCGTATGAAATTTGTAGAAAATACATAGAACTGACGGAAGGTAATGTGCTAGCCACATCAGATTTTTTAATATATACCGATATAGTTTCCAAGTGAGTAAGGTTTATTTACAAATTAAGTAATGTGTATCACTTATCGATCTGTAGGCGGAGGCGGTAAGTAAATAAAAACAATGATGAAAGCTTACTTTAATTAAACAACAATTGTTTTTTAATATGTCAAAATAATATTGAAATCTTAAAAACAAACGTAATAAGCATTGCGGTCAGTAAGTGCTTCCTACCGGTTGAGGATAATTTTGGAGATAACTTAAATAACTAAAGCTTGTTGCTATATAAAAATATTACGTGGCCAACTGGCCATGCACAAAACAATAAACTTCACCGCCCACTAGTGCTAGTTTACCGCACGCAGGGTCTAATTTTTCGGTTTCCGCCATGGTAACTAAGATAGAAGTAAAGAAACAATTTTAATGCGTAAAATAATGTACATACTACGTTCGTAAAAATTTGTACTGAAAACTTAATAATGTTTTGCGAGAAACTTACTATATGAAAAAATTGACAGAAAGAAATATGATGGCTACATCAGATTTTTCTTCAAAATAACGACGGCATACAAAATTTTCTCTCGAAGGATTTTTTTCAGTTTTGTGAAAAGGAAGAAGTTATTAGATTCTAAATCTTGGCAGTAGGGCGGATGTTCAATTTCTTCTAAAATCCTTCACTAGAGCTTTAGGAGCAACAACCAAATGAACATTGTCGTGCACGACTCAGCTTTTATGATCCGAAAAACGATTGTTATTGGTAACACTGAGATTTCTTTCAGCTTCAGCCGTTACATTGCCCGCCTTGTTCTCCGCAGTCATCACTTCAACTGGCCAACCATGCAAGGATCATGAAACAAGACTATTCTTTTCAGATGAAACTGTTTAGCCAGTGAACTCTATACATACATGGAATGGAAACGTCTATACCTATAGCACTGTAAGGGGCAGGTCATGCGAACTGTCACGATTCCACCAATTGACGCATGCGCAGAGCACAACTCACGCTTTTCCAGAGGTTTCAAAATATTTCTGAATGGGGACTTTTACTATTACTTTAATATTTTTTTGCATTATTACTGAATAAATAAATAATTAATTTTTCTATAAACTATACATGACATTCTGAATTTTTTTATGTAGAAATAATTATCAGTAATAATATAATAAGAGAGTGAGAGTAAATTGAAAATAATTTGACAGATTATTTGAAAACTTGTTTCCCTACGGGCTTTCGTGACTATTGCCAAATTGATGACTGTAACTTTTTTTTATTATTTTCTAGATTTCCTAAATACTGTTTAATAAGAAATATATGGATCCAAAACATTAATAAGGAAAAATGTGTGGTAACAGATCGTTAGAGAGTTTGTAGTTAACATTTTTCTCCCAGTGATTATGATAAGAATGGAAAATTATATTTGTTTAAATATATCATAAGTATTAATATTGTTTTGTGAATTCATCAACCATTCAATTAAAATACAACATTTTTGTGGTCGCTGGAAAAATCTACACGTACTATGGGTTGTCTAAAAATTTGAAGTACCATGCCAGCAATGATCGTTTCCGTTCCATAGTAGTATAGAGTTCAATGTGTTTAGCCCACTCTTTCACAGTGGATTATTGAGGAGAAGCTTCGACGTAATACCATCCAATCGCTGTTTCATAACATGGAAAAGTCTTTCCTCTGATTAGGAATTAGAATGACTAACCGTATTCAACAGGGTTTTCAAACCGTTTTCGTGTCTGACGTCATCGTTTGGTTTTAAAATAAAGACCTAATGTCGTATTTGAATTTGACAGATACAGTTATCAAATATATATATTGTTTGAAAAGTTTATTTGTAACTATACTTGAAGATCAAAAAGTGCAAATTTTGTTAAAGGTAATTCTATGATTATAAAAATAAGATAGAGCAAATTAATTTCCTGCATTTTTTAAGTGGTAGTAGTGATATAGAGACCAATTCAATAATAACCTGGATAAATAATAATTTAGAAGGATTTCTATTCATTACTTCGAATTAACCGAATCTGTCAAGTTTGTTTACACTGAGCAAATTGTTGAGGTTAAATCTCATTCCCTTCTCCCCCCACTTCGAAAATGTTTCAAACCATTGCTGCTGGCTGGTTCAAAACTATTTCAAAACGGTCGTAGTGTGTTTTCATTCGAGAAAATAATAAATTTCAAAACACTACGAACCAGCATCAAACCAGTGGGTCGCCAAAAAAACAGCTTAAATATATAAGCAACTGGCCGAATAAAAAGTACAAATCACTGTCACCAACCTAATCATTCTACCAAAAATTTCCGTTAATGGAAATTATCGAACATTTTTGTAATGTAAATGAAAGCCTTAACAGAGAAAATGTTATAAAAACGCATTACAAAGGCAATTCAAGCATTCGCTAGTTTGCCCACTTGCCGCTACACGCTCGTGAACGACTTTGAAACTTGTGCTAGAATACGTGTCTTTTGTAACTTATGTTTTAATATACAATTCTTTGACGAATGACTTTATTACGCGATATTTTTCGGTATTGTAGGTTTTTAGCGTGCAACAACTTAACTATTAGCCCAGTCAAATTAGATCAATAGAAGCTGATGGGGTGAAAAAATACCGGAGTTTTGAAACTTGGCACAATTATTCCTTGGTGTCTACTGTGCAACTTAGTAAAAGTCCCCGTGGGTAGGGGGTGAGCGGGGGGTGGGTGTTTTAAAGAATAAAATTCAGTCAGTAATCATATTTTATTTTGCACGTTCCGTAACCGAGCCCAGTGAAGAAGGGCTGGGTAGAAGGATTATGGGGGTTAAACCATTTATTTATGTAATATAAAAAATATAAAAATATTGTTAATTTTTTAGAGGTTGTTATGTATTGGCTTTGGGGAATTTAACGATGCCAAGTAGTTATTTCCACCTGAAACCCAGAAGATTGCGAAAAATCTCTAATATAGTTATTTATGTAACAAGTGTGTAAAGTAGTACTTTTTTGAAATAATTGCGTAGGCTTCCACAGTCTGAGTCATGAGAAATATTCGTTTTCCGGGAATGGACTGTGTCATATTTTGAGTCAGAGCTCAACGTTTCGCCCGCAGTCATATGGGGCATCTTCAGGAGCAAGAGGGGGATAGTACTGTCTTGAACACGGTTACCCGACGTGTCAACCACGCTAGAGGCCGAGTTTAAGCAACAAGGAGGGAGACTCAGTTTACAAGGTTACCCGACGTGTAAACCACGCTAGAGGCCAAATAAACCAAGTGACGAAAGAAGGCCGAGGAGACAGTTATATACTAATCTAAAGATACGGTAGATGAGCAGAGCTAATGAGGACCAATGGGAATCGAGTTCGTAATGGTAGATTGGGCGTGTCGTGTTCCGAGAATCACCGGTTTCCACATGTGGCTCAAGAAATAGCCATCATCCCGATTGATGTTATTCGGATGTTTCCATATTTCTAAAGTTTCCCTGTATTTACGTCTGTAAAACTCAGGGACAGGAGCTAAAATGCGGGAATTTTCAAATAAGATGTTAAACCTCCACAAAAGATCTCAGAAATACTCCCCCAAACTAAAGATAAACGCGAACCCTTGTCGTCACCCGGTGTTTATAGTATTCCTTGTTCTTGCGGCACAGTATACATAGGTGAAACAGGAAGAAGTGTTCACACTAGATTGTCAGAACACAAACGCTGTCTGCGTAATGGTATGGTATTAACATCTGCGGTCGCAGAACACCAACACAATACAGGACATAACATCTTATTTGAAAATTCCCGCATTTTAGCTCCTGTCCCTGAGTTTTACAGACGTAAATACAGGGAAACTTTAGAAATATGGAAACATACGAATAACATCAATCGGGATGCTGGCTATTTCTTGAGCCACATGTGGAAACCGGTGATTCTCGGAACACGACACGCCCAATCTACCATTACGAACTCGATTCCCATTGGTCCTCATTAGCTCTGCTCATCTACCGTATCTTTAGATTAGTATATAACTGTCTCCTCGGCCTTCTTTCGTCACTTGGTTTATTTGGCCTCTAGCGTGGTTTACACGTCGGGTAACCTTGTAAACTGAGTCTCCCTCCTTGTTGCTTAAACTCGGCCTCTAGCGTGGTTGACACGTCGGGTAACCGTGTTCAAGACAGTACTATCCCCCTCTTGCTCCTGAAGATGCCCCATATGACTGCGGGCGAAACGTTGAGCTCTGACTCAAAATATGACACAGTCCATTCCCGGAAAACGAATATTTCTAGTACTTTTTTGGTCGAGTGCGAATACGGAAATTGAAGCACGAGACAAAAAATACTATTTTACATACGTGTTGCATACAACATTTTTCCTATAACCGAAATTGTATTGATGTTTCTCATAATACTGAGTGTACAGGCATCCAGCAGCTTCAAATACTGTTAGTACTCTTTCTCATAACACTGTACAAAATGTAACTTAAACACTTGGAAGAATCTCAGATAGACGATGATTATTCTTTTATAATGTACAGATTGTACATTTAATATTAATATTAAAAATTAGGTTAGGTTAGAATACAAGTCTAAAAAATGTTAATGTTCTTAAAAATTAGATTAGTATTCAATCTGTTAAAAAAATATTTAGATTTGCAGTGTATATTCATATTTCTTAATAAATTTTATTACCTTTACTACCTAATTATATACTTGACAGGTAAATTAACAAAATTTTAATGTTGCCTAGCAACGCTTATTTACTTTTCAAGAAGTACTTTTCACGCACTAGTGCTAGAAAAGTGACACTTTACACACTGTTATGAGTGCGTGAAAAGTACTTTCCACGCACGGTTGTAGGAAAAATAACTTTCGAAAAATTCGTTATTTTGTCCGCCTGAATCTTCGCAACTATTATTCCTACAACAAAATAAATAAGAACTTTAATTTGTATAAGAAGTGTTTTTCGCTAGGACCTATAGTTTCGGAAATTTTTTTAAAATTCGTAAAAAGATCGCCTCTAAACGGATCCCTACCCCCCGCTCACCCCCTACCCATAGGAACTTTTACTGTGTTAGTTTTAAAACTCCGGTATTTTCTCCCTTGAAAAATCTAATTTTATTGGGCTATATTCAAATAAACGTCTCCAATAAACAATTTTTTTTAAATTACTTTTTATGATACAAAAAAAAAAACGACGATTAGGTAACGAAAACGTAATTTTTTTAGCAACTGATCTGATTTCCTACTAAATAAGTGCTTCCATATGATAATCCTGGTTTTTAAATTAAATATATATTTTTTAAATGTTCATAAATATTTTTTGTGCTTCTGCCCAGTATAAGTTAAGTAGTTTTACATATCATTAAATCGTCCAGAAACACTATACTCGAATTTTAGGCTCACTTACTATTTACCATGTTATTTTTTAAAAATACATTGGTATGATTAAAAAACTACTGAATTTGTTATTTTAGTCATAGCTTAACCACCCTTGATTAAGAGTAAATACTACCAGTATTTGTTACCAGCCTAGGCCGACGAAAAGTAGGTACTTTCATGGTTATAAGTTGGCATTACAGTTCTGGTGAAATGTCAATATCTGACTATTTTCAACATCAGAATTACCAAATGTTCACAAATTTTAGGACTACATTGGTAATTATTGTAACGTAAACGAAAACTCTTTAAGCTAAATGTAAATATGTAGTTTATTTGAATTTACAACGCAAAATCGACAAAAAAAATGTTGAATTTTTGGGTTATGTTTATGAATCCAAGACTAGTATTTAATGTTTGGAAAATAAATCAAATTCATTTAATAAATTTATTTTGAAATCGGGACAAAATATATCACACATCTAGAATTGCTTTGTATAAGTATTAAAATTCGGTGCTAATTTTAGCCGTATTCTTTCGAGTTGTGCTTTGTGCTTGTGCTTGTGTTTTTCTAAATCATTGTTTGTATACATAACGATGATTCTTCTTGATCATGATTTGTATAATAGTGATTCTTTTGAATCATGATTAAAAACAATATCAAGGAAAAAAACAAACTTGAATAATATAAACGCTGCCTAATGTCAAATATCAAATATGTAAAATATAGGGCATCCAGCCATTCAATGGGTTACGTCATCGTTTAGGGACTTTTGAAATTTTCTATATATTTTTAAATATATTAACGCTATTTTATTAGTTTTTCTATTATTATTAGGTATTTGAAATTGAAACCATTAATAGAAATAATTACATTCGGAAATATTATTAAGTAAAATTTTGTTAGTTTTTGTAAAATATATATATTACTAAATATTATACGTCTACAATATACTTTTCAACCTGTATTGTGATTTAGTTTTCGTGATTTTGGGGTGGATTTTTCAATTCCTAAATTAAGAAACTATTCCATTTTACGATTATTTCTATCATACTTGCCCTAAGAACGTAAACATTGTAAGAAAAGGTCTAAAATGTTAAATCTTAATTTCAGTTTTGTCAAAAATGAAATTTCGCAACAGATATAAGGGTACTAAATTGGTAAGTAAGACACAGATAAAACTATTAGACATACCCATTAAAGAAAGAATGAAGGAATCTATAAGTAAGACAGAGATAAATATACAATTACATGTTATTATGCGCTTCAGAAATCAATGACATGAAGCTTAAGTGAACCTAATCGATGTATAACAACTTATTTCTCCCCGTAACAATGATTTGAACCACAAATCATATTTTAATCCGTTTTACATCCTCATGTAATCTTATTATCACATGACGTCATTGTTTCTAGTGACATTATATTTATGACGTTAACCCTGTGACTGGCTAAATACCCTATAACATATTTTTTCTACAGTCTATATACAAAGTAGCCATTTGCGCTCTCTTTTGTCAACGCAAAATGTCATTTTGCCGCTCTAGAGCGACAAAGTAAAAAACGCTCGCTCCTCAAATTTCTAACTATACAATGTTGAGAAATGTTACTTGGCTACATTCTTAATGTTTAGTCAGGAATTAATGACACTGTAGTTACACATTACCCACTTAACAAGTCCATCTGACATATAACTGCTCTGTCGGTATGTTACATAACCAAACAAAATGCCGCACAGCTGTGAAAATAAAATAAAGCAATCATTTACAAAAAACGAAAGTATAAAATGCTTAGATTAGATTGAAGCAATAGCTCAAGAAGAATGGAAAATACCGATAAGTAAAAATAAATTTTTGTTATGGTGGAGGACCCCATTGTGGCGATTGTAGAAAAAATCTTGTGTGTGTTTCAAGCGCAAATGGACATTGTCGATTTCGAGAGAATACCTCGCTCCTGCGTCGCGCGGCAACAACCTCTTAATAGACAATGTCCCATTTTGCGCTCTTAATACACAAATAGCTATTATATAATAATAATCTACTGCATGTGCGTGAAAGCATTGAATTCGTTTAAGAATTGATTAATTGTAGTATCAGGTTAGAGTACAGAAAACGAGGAAACATGATTATTCTTGACCATGTTCACTTTGATTTCTTAAATTGCGAATCACAACTCGAAGGATCACGGCTCTTCTCAGATCGAGAACTTTTAGATCTTACAACATAATTATCTACAAGAATACCCGTGTTCAATTATGAGTATAATACATAAATTATATTTTAGTCTATCTGAGCAAATGAATCATTTATACTGTAACGTGGAACGCCCGCCGTCGCCCCCGCCGTAAGCGAGTGTCTATTTATAGCGGTGACGTAATCGCGCTAGTAGCCGGCCGATGTAAACAGACTGGTCGCGACGTGTTTAATTACTACCGGTCGCCTGAACCTTTTGTGTTCATTGTTCGAATATTCTAGAGCTGTTCTAGAAAATAATGGCAGCTATATATATAAGGGACGTAGCTATGCTCGAGAGACACAGTCAGTTACAAACAGTCATAGAGACATTGACATGGAGTGTTAGAGAGTAAAGTGTTAGTGAAAAGCACAGCAGTATCGTAGTGAGCGTATGCAGTTGGTGTCGAGTAGGTACTCGGGAAGTTACTGGTATATTGGGATAGCTGTGGATGTGAATACTCGGTAGTGTTAACGAGTATTGGAAAGCTATAGTGTGCAAGAACAGTAACGGCGAGTCGGAAAGTTACTGGTATACCGGGATAGCTGTTAAAGAGAATACTCGGTAGTGTTGAAGAGTATTGGGAAGCTAGGTATATGGGGACAGTAACGGCAAATGGGAGTGAATACTCAGCAGTGGTGTTGAAGAATTGTAGCATACGGACAGTCGGTGATACTGAGGCTGTGGGTGGGAGAAAGTTAGTTACATAAATAGACAGATAGTGACGTGAAAGGTGTGACTTCTGTCCGAGCAGTTGAATATACAGACGCTGTTGAGTCAGTTGAGTATATAGACACTGTGGTGGTCGGTAGGCGAACAGTTGAATGTGATATAAATATATAGTGATATAAATACCGCGAAACAGTCTACAAGAGTCTGCAACAGACCGGCAGTCTTAGATTGAAACGCGTAGTGAAATAAATAGTAGTGTTAATTGGTTAAATAAATAGCGTTAGTGTTAGTGTTATCTAGTTAATTATAGTTCTAGTCTTAATTAGTTTTTAATAATTATCTAATACTAGTAATAGTAACTCTCATTATAGTTTAATAAACAATTAATTTTAATTAATAATAATTGTCCACTATTTACACTTCACCCAAATAAATAAAAACGTCACAATACTTTCAATAATAGAATCCATGACAATATTAAGTTCTATTTATCTATTACTGTTATTCTATATTTGATGGTAAATTTAATATAGTGCCACACATGAATGTAACAAAGCTAATTATAGTTACACAATAACATACACGTGGCATATTGTTATATTAAACTCGTCTGTGATGTATGTGGGAACATGTTAATCGAAATGGGAACAAAGTTGTTTAATGCAGTTTAAATTACTTTATATAGATTCGATTTTTTCTTTATGCAATGACCTGGGTATGCATTTTTTTTTAAACAAAAGCATCACTGAAATTTTCTCTTTTTTTCATTTCGAGATAGCGGGTCGATTAAAAAAGGGAATAAATTAAGCAATCTCTAGAATAATTATATGTTACAAAACCTTAGACCATACATAATTAACTTAAGAGGAATTGCTGCTCCTATACTAGAATATGAAGCGAAAATTCAAATAAATTGCTTTACATTGTTATTGTTTTCAATTCTGTCAGCGTAATGAATAAAAAAATCACCAGAAAAAGTTAGAGGAAGTTTTTAAAAAATTATTAAAAGATATCTAATTTCTATCGTTTTTTCCAGCACCATATAAGAAAAAGTATTCAAAACCATTATTCTTTAATACTTTTATAGTTATTAACGTCATAAGGCTGATATGAAGCAAATAAGCGACATGGTTGAATGTCGCCTCGATTTTACAATCAACCGAGTCAGTCAACCGTGTAACGTTCAGTATTTTTCATAACATAAAATATCTTCTGAAAATTCTATTTTCTATGGCATATTAACAGGTGACAAATCTTCATGACAATTTCATTATGCTGCGATTTTTTTTAGGAACACACGAATTTTAATAATTGTACTGTTACAAAAAATAACGGCCGTGGCTGTTTTGACGCGTATATCGGTTGAGCATACAGTACTGTTAAAGCAAATTTAACAATATGGTAATATGAAAATAATTGAAAGGAAATCTTTATAATTACCGTAGTTGTTACTCTTGTGGGGTCTCGTTGCGGCGTGCCTGAGTGTCAGGTCGCGAATCTGGGGAACCGGGTTCGATCCCGACCGACGCCAAATATTTCCAATTTTAAATGGCACAAAATTGACCCCTGTGGTGCACTCTCCGCGCCAGCAATGAGTGCCCGCGAGGTGACGCCTGGTAAGCGCCCGCACGGTGCAAATATTTCATCATTACCGATATCTGTGTACAAGCAGATTGGCACACCCAGCAATGGGTAATAAGCCATGATGATATATTTATTTATTTTATTTATTTATTACTCTTAATATAAAATATAAAAATTGAACAGAGTGTTAAAAAACAAGTATAACACATATATAAGACATAGACAAGGACTCAAAATAAGTCGAAAAGTTACATACAATATATGTCCAAAAATGAACTGTTTCGGAGATATGACAGGTTTTATATAAATTCAATTATTATGCAAAAACCGAATGCATTGAATTTATTTATTGCGTGGAAACGGACAGCCAAGTGTCAAAGATAAAATAAATTAATGTCATAATTATGTCCTCTGATACTTGGCTGTCATAATTATGTCAACCTTAACACTTGGCTCATAATTATGTCATCTTGACACTTCGCTAGTCTCCAAGAGCAACAACATCGAAATTTTACAAATAAATTCATGGCTTTCGGTATTTACATTGTAATTAGAACCTATCACATCTCCAAAACAGTTTATTTTTTAACACATATTGTATAAAACTTTTCGACTTCAATTTGACTTCTTCTGAATGTCCTTGTTTTTAAACACCCTGTAAAACTAAAGTAATTATAAAGATTTTCTTTAAATTATTAAAAAATTTAAAGTATTATAATTTTGAATATGTGATGGTATGATACACCCAAGTGTGAAAATTGAATATGAATAATATAAAAGGTTTAAAACAACCAATAAAGTCTTATTCACACTGTTCTAATTATTTATTATTATTCTATAAATAATTAGAACAGTGTGAATAAGACTTTATTGGTTTTTTAAACCTTTTATAATATCCTTAATGTTGAATACTTTTTGAATCTTTTATGGAGCATATTTCGATAGAAATTGAAAATCTTTTACATATTTTTTATATTTTTCTCTAACATTTATATACAATACACTTTAATAATTATTTTCTCATTCTTCTTGTTTAAAGTATTTAACAGCAAATTGATCCAATTTTATCATCCGATAGAATTGAAAACAATAACATTGAAAAGCAATCAATTAAGACTTTAGAAAAATGGGTCAATCTTTTCCTATTTGTAATTGATATAACGTTTTATTTATAAATGAATACTTTATTGACACTGGTGGATCAATATTGAACACACTTGTTTATAAAGTGAAAGGTCGTTGTTCAAATTTTATACCCAGGAGCTGCAAATGATAATATACCGCTATGTCCATGGGCTATAATTTGTATGTAATACAGAAATTGGTGTTTGGTAACTTCATTATTAAACACCAATTAAATTGTTGATGAAACTTGTATCTTATTGCATTGAACTTTATACTGGCGGGAAATGTTGTGCGGAACACATCACTTTTTTTTCAATATACAGAGTGGGTCTTTGAAATGATCATTTTCGATATCTCCCTTGTCGTTAGAAATAGAGCATAAATTTATAAACAGAAATAATTCGTCTACTCAAGGAGTATAATAGAAAATTATTTTCACATACACAGGTTGTTGCATTACGGCTCGGCGAGAATAGGCCCGTCCAAGTCTTCGACTTTTTAGAAATTAAATGTCGCGTATGAATTTTAAATATAAATAAATGAAAACGAAATGAAAATTGCTACATATTTTGTATTTTTATACCTATAATAATGTAATTAAAGTTTTTAGAGTAAAATGATCGCCATGTTGTGACGTCAGCGTCATTACAGTCGTCCAGTTACCCTGTGAAAATGTCACTATTCAGTGGACCATGCATATTTTGATCATAAATTCGCTATTGGCTTTACACATACTCAAACTTACACATATTTAATATATCCGAATAATTTTTTATTAAGATCAAAAGAAAATTTACTTATTAAATAAATTTATATTATAATTCATGCTTTGTCATTGTTGTAATCATTTAGTCAATAGGAATGTAAATGTTGAATTACTTTTTATTATGAACTACGCTTTGATTATTGTAATCAATACTGACATTGTTGTATTTAATTATAAATTTAAATACTATTTTAATTATAATAATGTAACTTGGTGAGTATAATAACCTTCAATATTATATTAAAGAAAGTAAGTCACATTAATTAATGCGAATGATTGATTATGAAAACGAGCAAAAATTATTAATTTTACTTACCTGATTTTTTTTATGTATAATATGTACTTTGAAAGTTTTTCATAAATTATCATTTAATACTACTCCCATACCTACTGATGTAAGTAAATCAAAAATATATATTTTGAAATGATATAATAACTACCTATCTCGTTTATTTATTATTAGCTCTAAAGATTTTTGATCGCAGTTTGTAATGGATACATATTTTTATTCTTGCAACATTTATTGTATATTACCATTATTAATGGTAACGTATATCGGTTCTCTCCACTTATGACGGAGTGACGCTAACGTCACAACTTTCGCGCCAAAACTTTAATAATTATTTTAGGCGTCATTAAGCATAATTTCAAGAAAACAAAAAATACGGAATTTCTATTTTTAAATTCTTCGTAACATATAAAAAAATCAAAAAAAGTTGGACGGGCCCATTGTTTCTCGTTTTTAAATGGAATATCCTATATATTTTCATATATTTTGAATTGTATTTTATTCACATAAACGTACATATATATATATATATATATATATATATATATATATATATATATATATATATATATATATATATATATATAATTTTCCTCGGCGTTGTCAAGTTATTCCGTCATTTCTCTAAAAATTACCTAATACACGCATTTCTTTATCAAAGCGTACTAAAGTTATTTTAATAGTATAAATTAAGAAAAAAAAAATTCTGTCCAACTATAACTATACTCTACGTTCTCATATAATTTAAAAAAAAAAAAATTGTACAGGATGAGGAGTACGATGATCGACTGGTAGCAGAATGGAGAATTGGGAAATAATCTGACACGCAGTCTAATGTAATTAATTTATAGTAGTAGTAGTAGTAACAGTCGAAACGTAGGCCAGGAAATAAATTATTTACATTAGACTGCGTGTCCGATTATTTCCCAATTCTCCATTGTACAGGATGTTCAATAAAGCCAATCAAATTTACTCAATTTCAAATGACTATAACTGGTCATTTTCAAATGGAACACCCTATATTTTATTATTTAGTTGAGTTTCTTTTAATGTTATCTTTCTATATTATTAAGGGTATCCTATGCCTAAAACCAATAATTTCGGAGTTATTCACCATTTGTCTAAATTTATTTAAATTAAATCTAGTATACTATGGAAATTTTGTTTTTATTAAGAAACAATTGCAATAATGGTGTAATAAGACGAGGGTAAGCGCAATAACAGATAAATAACTTTTTATAAACTCTTCTAAATTATAGTTTCGATAATCATATTTTAACTCTGTTTATATATTTAAGTCAAAATTCGGTTTAGAAATTTATATTGTATTATGATAGTCACGACATTTATTTGTTGATCTTAAGTCTGGAAATTATTACGTATACGTGACTATGAATGCCCTTGCCTATGCATCCCATACCCCTAAAATAATCCTGTCCTTAAGATAACAATGAAGTTATTGTAAAGAACACTCAAAATATGTGTTTTAATCTGAAACTCCTTTATCGGAATTATTTAGTTCGTTCTCTTGCACATACTTTTTTGTGATGAATAGGGCCAAAATTTGAGGAATGTAGCAGTATTACCAAGACAAGAAAAAATTCTATGTCCGGAAACCACCTAATTCTGTTTTAAACAATTTTATGTTGGAAGTTTCTGTTTCATGTATTATACATTTTATTCTTAAAATTATAATAAATATTTTCGATGTCCCCCTTCAACTTGTGGACATTCTTAACGTCTTCTTCTTCTTATGGATTATGGCATTATATACCAAGGGCCGCGTCTGGCGGGCGTACAAGGAGTGCACTGCACGCAGGCGGCAAAAAAGAGCGGCTAAAAAGGGCGGCCGCAATCCTGTTACTTGAAAAGTAACTAATAAATTAAAGGCGGTTTGTTAGTGCGGAGTGCGTTTGCCAGGCGGCTATCTTGATTCCTGGAGTCTAGACCGATTCTAGACAAATCGAATGCACCCTAAACCAAAAAGAGGAACCCTTGACTGGAAGAAATAGGAATAAGAAAATCTATAATCAGTAACCAAAACATACTTAATGAGCAGACTACCAACCTTTACAATTTCACCCCTAATAACATTCTTAGAAAAACTATAAATTATACAACCTTCCTTCAAATTTCACCTAATAGAATTTCAGAAAATTGTTTATTTAAGAAATAATTCAAGCCCTTCCACAGATCACTTGTATATATATATATATATATAGGTGTCCCATAACTTCAGGTACGTATTAGGAGGGTATATAGTTCTTAATGTCCTCATTACGGAACAAAAAGATTTTTTTCAAAATTCCTATAATTAAGGGTAGTTCACTTAAGAAGAACATTTTTTGTACCCCTGGATACTATAATATTTGGAATAATAAAATTAGTTATAACTATTACATAAAATAATTTAACAATGAAATTAATTTATGCAATTTCGTAAAGCTTTGTCACACCAATTAAGTTTGGGAGATTTGTATGTAATGAAAAAAAAAATCAAATTATTTACTTTATTTTTACAAAAATTGTGCAATATTATTTCCATTAACAGCTAAACATAATGCAGCACGTTGAATTAAAGAAATTGAACAAGCCCGATGAATTGCATTCTCTTGTCTAATTCTTTCAGCACAATTTTCAACTCGTTGCCGTAATTCTTCATGGGTTTCAGGTGCCTCTTGATTATCATAGACGAGGGATTTAAAATTACCCCACAAATAAAAATCTAACGCATTGAAATCCGGGGATCTAGGGGGCCAAGACGCGGGACCTCCTCGACCAATCCACCTGTCCTCAAATACTCTGTCAAGATGATGTCTGACATTTCTAGCAAAATGTAGCGGCGCACCGTCATGCATAAACCATGCATTTTGACGTACATTAAGAGGAATATCTTCTAATAATTCAGGCAAATTATTCTGCAAAAATTGTAAATAATCATTCCCAGACATTCTGTTAGGAAGTATGTATGGTCCCAGTAACGATCCGTTTACCATCCCAGCCCAAACATTTAGTGAAAATCTGTGCTGAAAATGACTCCTGACAGCAGCATGTGATTTTTCTTCGGTCCAGTAGTGACAGTTATGAATATTATATATACCATCACGAGTAAATATCGCTTCGTCGGAAAATATTACTTTTAACGTAAAATTGCCATCCTGAGCATGTTGGTTTAGAAGTCTTTCACAAAACCTTACTCGAGAGTAATGATCGGGTTCAATTAACGCATGAACCCGTTGAAAATGATAAGGATGTAAATTATTATTCTTTAAAATTCTCCAAATTGTCATTCGTGGTGCACCTGGTAGTTGACGAGATATTCTCCTTATGCTGATTGTTGGGTCATTGCGTACCAAATCTAAGACAGCATTTTCAACATTTACTGGTCTCCGATGAGCCCCGCCGTCTCTTCCTCGATTAGGTTGCAAAGAACCAGTGTCGCGAAGGCGTTGAGTAAGGCTTACAAATATGCAAGAATTCGGATGCCGTCGTCGTGGGAAACGTTCAGCGTAATAACGCTGAGCTAATCTGCAGTTTTGCCCTGCTTCGCCATACATTAGCAACATATCCACTAACTCACTGTTACTGTAACCATTCATATTTGTAATAATAATCAGAAGAGCAATATCAAAACTGTTATAAGAAACACAATTTATGTGGCCGGCTACTAGAAAACCTAATGAAATGATTGTATTATGCAAACATTTCTTATTAATTAGATATAATACAACGTAATATTTAATATTAAAACTACCTATTCAACCAGAGTCCCAAAACTGTTTCCTTCAAAAACCTCAAAAACTAATTTTTGAATTTTGAAAAAATTCTTTTTGTTCCGTAATCAGGACATTAAGAACTATAATATATAAATATATATATATATATATATATATATCAACTAGTTTAATTTTAAGTCACTGTAGATCTGACGATGATATTATAGTGAAAAGTAGTGAAACAAAAACCGTGTAATTTTGTCAACCCTTTGAAAATAAAATTGTTCGATACAGGAGGCTGCCCATATTTTTGCAATGTCTGATAGAAAAACAAAACCACTATAGTAAGTTATCAATAATTTCTATTGAACACGAAATATTAGAGGATCTGAATGCATGGTGTCATTACAGAATTTGCTAATCAAAAGGCGCGTCAAATTTACTTTATGCCATAAAAATTGTTTTCATGTTCTTTATGAAAAAATTATTAAGTTTTTATTGGTTAATTAATTTATTTAATACTCATTCTGTCTAGTACATTTTAATTTCCTTTCCCTAAAACTAAAAATTGGGGAAATAGGGGGAAGGGGTTGAAGAGGCGACAAAATAAACTTTGCACGTGGGCGGCCGAATACCTTAGGCGTGGCCCTGCATGCACCTATTAACTAATATACTGCTAATACTCCTATCTTTCACACAAGAGTAGGTGAAGCTAACACTGTGAAATGGAAATATCATTTCTGCATAAGTCTATGTCACACAAACAACCAAGCTGGAATTATGCTCATGCTCGTAAGCCTTGACTACTATTGACTAACGCTGAAAATTGTCGCCAGCTCATGGCTCAGGCAGCGAGCACATGAACACATGATGGTTTGACGTTTGATTTTAATTTTATTTGAATCGTGAGCGTTGCTTAGTGATCCGGTAATACAGTATTTTATTTTCTTTGTGTTTTTTTGATATCATGTCGACTAGAACGTGTTGTCTGTGCAGTTCTAAAGCTCCTAATGTTAGTTTGCATAGGTACGTTATTTAATACACAAAAAGTTTAAGTTTGTAGTTTTCCTAAAGCCAGTGAAACAAGTAACTTGTGGAAAGAAAGATGCGGAAGCAGGCTAACTGAGAGTAAGTCTGGTTTTTATATTTCTAAAAATTAGATTGTATCATGAGACGAAATTACTCTCCGAGAAAGACGATCATATTAGAAATGAGTTTCAAAGAATTGTATTATTTAAGATTCAGTAAATATTTTATAATTTTGTTATTATTCTTGTTTACCTTACTGTCAAATAGTAAGTACATTACTTAATTTCTAAAATCTAAATTTAAAATTTCTCGCGCTAGTCTTCATTGAGTATGTTTATATCGACGTCCTTAATCGGATTTAAGTAGATTTAAGATTAGAAATCGTATTTAAGAAAACGGTGTAAACGACCTGGATTGGTTTTAGAATCGGATTCTAAATCGACATTACCAACTAGATTTATACATAAATCCGGTTTACTTTCGCGATATAATCAGCGATTTAACGGAAAATTCAATAGTATATACTGAAACAATAAAAAAAATCTGATGTGGCATATTACCTTCCGTCAGTTCTATATTTTTTTGTATAAATGTTATATAGAAAGTTCCTTGCAAAAGATTATATTTCTTGTACATTACAAGGGATTGTGTTGTAGGTTATGCGGATCAAATATTCTTCACATTTAATATTTTTAATATATTAGGACGTTTCGGTGGTCAAATTGCCACCATCAACTATTAAAAAAAATAATGACAGTGTACAAAAATGTTACAATATTGAATTATATATCAGTATTACCTTACATTATAAGGTACATTACCTTAAGGCAGTTGTATGTATTTTATACAAATTCCATACAGTAAGTTTCTAACAAAAGATCCTATATTTCCAGTAAAATTATAACACAAACATACTAACAACTGCACTTGACACTGGCATCTTTCAATCAAAACTTTCTTAATGTAGCAGCTTTTTCCAGAGTTATAGCATAGCTGGCTAATATATACGATATTTAATATCTTTATAATTTTTTAACTCTATATCCATTTAATATGAAGTATAAAATGCATTTAAATCGTATAGAGAATAAAATAATCCTTAATATTTATAATAACATTAAATGTGAAAAAATGATATGTAACATCGTTTTTCAAGAAAAACTGTTAAAACCTTCAAATGAGGGTACGTCCGGTTGACCAATTATAACCAAAATCTAATCAGCTCTTCACATAGGTGTAACGAAGAGGAATACGAAAGAATTATAATTTTTGGAATTGTGGTATTAGAATTATCGCATTAGAAAATTTTGTCACACACAGACACACACACACACACACACGCACGCACGCACGCACACACGCACATACGCACGCACGCACGCACGCACGCACGCACGCACACACGCACACACGCACACACGCACACACACACACACATACACACACACACATATTTATATATATATATATATATATATATATATATATATATATATATATATATATATACAGACATTGTCGTAAAAATAGTAAAATCGTATTCTAGGGACCCTAAAACGTACTTATTCATCAAAAACTCACCACCGAGTTTTTTCACCTTACCTAAAGATGGCGGAAGGTAAAAACACAGAGCAATTCATTCATCTTTCATAGTTTGATAGTTAATATATGTCAACGTGGTGTCAACGATAAGTTAGCATAATTATAAAAAGAGCACTGAGAAATTCGTAGATGCAACAAGAAACAGAATATTTTTTGAAATTAATCCTGGAAAGAAAAATAACTGATTAGTTAGATGAAAAATCTAAGTAAATGTGAAGTCAAAATAATGTTTTATGCATTCTATGCTGCTTTGTGAACAGTGTCAGTAATAAATCCAATTAAATCTACAGTAAATTCGAATATTCTTGATCTCTTTAAATTTTTCTGGTATAAACAGTCAAGATTTAGGATTTATTTAAATCCGATCAAGGACTTCGATATAAACTTACTCAATAATCAGAAATCATATCAGCCGTATTTCGTCGTTAGCCAATAGTAGTCAAGGTTTATGAGCATGCGCATAATCCCAGATTGGGTGTTTGTGTGAGATAGACTTATGCATCAATGATATTTCTATTTCACAGTGTATGCTTCAAGAAAAGCAAAGAATGCGCAATATATTAGTAATGTATGGAATGCATATCGGCTAATTCTGAGTTTGTAACACAATTCATTATTAAAACAAGAAATTTTTAGGAACTAGTTCAAATTTTTATCCATTATTTATTGAATTAACAACTAAAAACCCCTTTTTGTTATTTGTCAACATACTTGATTGGTTATTTTTTCTTAACCAGTTGTTAAAAGTTAACAAAGGAGTTACAGAATAAACCTAAAAGTCAGAATAAATCCCAATTTATTAGGGTTACAGTAAATTATAAGAGTTGCTAAGGAAACGTGACTAACCAAAGTAATAACATAACTCAGAATAGTGGACAAGAAAGAATATATAATAACTTACAAAAAACGAGTTATTAAATCTGAAACGATTTATTTGCGAATTTGCATATTTTAGGATGAATGTACAATAAAATTGAATTGGCGGGAGCAGATTTTTAATTTGGTGCATTAATTATAAAATCAGCCAAACAACATAAATTCAGGAGTCTTTATAATTTTTAATTAACTTATACCTGGTTTTATAAACGATAGATAAATTTATTTCCAAAGTAAATAAAATTTATTCCGTCAAATGATAGTCGATTTTTTCACAGAAATATTGTACATGTCGTAAAATGAAGAAAATTGATTCAAATTTGTTAATTTAAATAAACTATGGAAGTGAATTTATGCTGTCCTTTATAAAACCTAGGGTTATTATGTTATTAACAGTGGTCGAAGTGGACAAGAACAAAGTAGCGGGATGGTTATATAAATTATTAAACATAGTGTTAATAAATTTAAAATTTATTGTTATATTTTATATGTACTTATTTTTTAGCTTTGATAAGCATTCATCATATAAAATGACTAAAAAGATAATATTGTCTAATTTATTTCATTTTATTTCACATCAACGGTCTCAAAATTATCTAAAAGCAAACGACAAGAGTAAAAATAAAAATTTTCAATAATACCTAATTTCTGTTAATATGAAATTTTACCTGGCAATCAAAACAATTTCCACAACTTTTCATTATCAGAACGCTTAGGTTTGTCACAATTTAAATCATTTGCGTCTCTTCGATATAAACATTAGACTTGAAGTCGTTTTTAAAGCTAATTTGCTTTTTAAACTAGACAAAATTAAATTCATATTGCTGATTGATCTTTCATACTCGGCAGTGGATATTATTAATATACTTGTATTTACTGCAGATTTTAGTGCCTGGTATATTATCACTATTTTTACTGAAATAAAATTGTCTGAAGCCTCGCACAGACGTTTTTTTTTACAAACGTAAAATTTTTTGTCCAAAAATTACGTAATTCCGTATTCCCAAAACAAGGATCTTGTTCCGCAGTCCATATAGTCATCTGTATATTTTCATGAACGCGACATTCTGCATGAAAATTAGGTTTAGATTTATGGTTTATACTGTAGATTTAAAGACTTTGGCCGCATATTATATAATGACTCCATTCACAATTCAGAGTTTAGGTTCTCTAAATCCAAATCATACAGCTAAACATTGCAAGGTCCAAACTCTAGGTTCATAATATATACTACGTTTACATGCAGTTTTGAAAATGGTTTCAGTTTTCAGTCAAAATTATGCAAATTTGTTTACATGCTGTTTTCAAAACAAGTTCAAAAATTGATCTGAAATCAGTTTCGGCGCATGCGCATTTATCTGATGTAAGTGACAGATCCTTTTCACTCCAAATACTTCGTTTTGCTATTATTTCAATTATTTTTTATACTTCGTACCACTACGTACTAAAACTACACAAGTGTCAGTATATTTGAAGGTTAGTAACACAAAGCGACAGAAACGTTATGCTCTGTACGCATGCGTAGTATCGAAACTGAATTTTAAGTGTTTACATGAGTAGTTTTGAAACTAGTTTTCAAGTCCAACCCATGAATTTTAGTTTTGGTTTGAGATAATTCAAAACCGTTTTGACACTGTTTTCAAAACTAAAAACGTTTTAAAAACGGTTTCAAAACTGCATGTAAACTCAGTAATAGTTTGACGTCTCAAACTTCACCAATGAGAACGATTTTGAAATAATATAGATATATACACCCATCTTTATTTAGTATCCACTTGGTGGATTCGGCTTTTTAAACAAATGCGAGAAGAACTTGGAGACTGTTATAACTGAATTGCAGAAAAATAAAACCAAGAATACCAAGCGAATGACAGTTTCACGACGCACAAGTGTCTCTATCGATATTTTAATCTTGTTTTTGAAGCATTTACACAGATGTCTGTACATATCAAAACTAATTTTCAAGTAATTTAAACTTACATTTATGAGTGACTAAAGGTGCATTCACAAATGAATATTAGGTTTATGGTTTTTGTTTAGGTTTAAGTAAGTCATTCATTAATGTAAGTTTAAATTACCTGAAAATTAGTCTTGATATGTAGAGACATCTATGTAAATGCTTCAAAAACAAGATTAAAATATTGGTAGAGCAGTACTCAACAAGACACCTGTGCGCCATGAAACTGTCATTCGCTTGCGATTATTGGTTATATTTCAGCAATTAATTTATGACTGTCTTCATGTTCGTCTCGCATTTGTGTAAAAAGCCGAATCCACCAAGTGGATTCTAAATAAAAATGAGTGTATATATCTATATCATTTCAGACTCGTTCTCATTGGAGAAGTTTGTGACGTCAAACTAAATCATAAACTTAAAGTTTGGACCTTGCCATGTTTAGCATTATGATTTGGATTTAGAGACCCTAAATTCAGAAGTGTGTATGGAATCATTACATAATATGTGGCCAAAGTCTTTAAATCGAAAGTATAAACCATAAATCTAAACCTAATTTTCATTTGAGAATGCACCTTTACTTAAACCTAAACAAAAAACATAAACCTAATTTTCATTTGTGAATGCAGCTTTAGGTTTTGAAAGACCTCGTTTTGAATAATTTTATTTGTATTTCCTGTATGTAATCGTAATTATTTCTCTTTAAATTTACGCGCTTTAATTGATTTTTGAACTGTTATAATTACAATTTTACAAACATAATGAAACAAAAGAAATAATTGCGAGAAATAAGAAAATAAAAAGTTTCGGGATACTAATCATTTCTAAAAGAAGTAGTGGGATGGTTTCATTTTTTAAATAAGTAGCGGGATGCCATACCGCCTCACTTCGACCATTGGTTATTAAATTATAAATTTAATTTGAATTTTTCAATTTCGGTATTTTCCATAATATTTAGGTGAATACTCTCTGTGCAAACAGCGGACAGATATACGTATTGATTCTGTATTATATTATCTGATTGGATCTGGGGTAACTCAATTTGAATCTATACTGGTCGGCGAAGAATCGTAAAAATGCTATTCACACACGGCGATCTAACCAGTTATCTCTTTTATATTATGAGGCGCTGACTCGTTCATGCAGTCGTTACTAACCAATGTTATTAACGGTTGTCGTCGGGATTAAAGACTTCTAACCACCGAGCATGATACCAATTGGTCACGAAACGTGACCTACGGTATTAGAAGCCGAATCAATATTTTGCTAAGCTTAAATTATGACTATATTGCAAGTAAATATTTTAGTATGCTTCGTGTAAACACTGACACACCAGTCAAGTGAGGTACGTTTCGAAGCTATAGTAAAAAAAAATCTGACGTGGCCAACACCAAACCTCCCGCTATTTAATTTTTATTAATTTAAATATACATACTTACATATTTAGTTATTGCAGAAACTGTATTAAGATCCATTTCATATAATTATGGTTCTATTTACTATTTTCTTTTTAAAACGTGACTAAGGCGTTTTTTATTCAGAACGGTTACCTCCGGTTACATGGTAACCGCATTTTATTGAGCTCTCCGGTTACGTCAAACATGTAACAACGGTATGTAGAACTGTTACATGTCAGGTTACTATCCTATTCTATCTGTCAAAACTGAAATTTTTGCAGTTAGGCAATTTTCAGTAAAACTAAAAATGCAATCTGTGACATTTTTTGTCAACGTATTTTGTATTACATCATTAAGCTTTAAATTAAATGTGCCACACTATGAATAATATAAATATTTGACGAATGTCTCATAATTAATTTGACAGAAACATCTGTAGTAACCGGGCATATTTTATTCACACCGGTTACGTGCGTTTATGTAGGTAACCCAGATACCGGAATAAAAAAACGCGTTAATATTAATTTGAAATGATTAGTTCTTTGACAGTGACATTTATCTGTCAGTTACGTACATTTGAGATATGAACTGTGTAACCAAGGAGTTTTGCATGTTTAAAGCGTAGGTTCATGGATTCAAATTATAGATAATTTTATAAATTTATCCATAAAATATATAGAAAAAGTATTTATGCAAATCTGTAAAAAATTTAATAATCTTTAATTTTTATAATAACACAAGTCTTGAAGCGTCAAGTAAAGTGCCATTTCCGGTTATCTGATATACACCAAAATTTAATGGTCTCTTCCCATATTAGAATAAGGTAGAAATACAAGGTTTCAAAATTATCTGAATGATAGTATTTGAGTTAGAGTGGAGGATCCACACACGCACAAACACACCCACACACAAACACACACACGTACATAAACACACACACGTACACAAACACACACACACACACACACACACACACACACACACACACACAAACACACATACATACACACACACACACACACACACACACACACACACACACACACACAAACACACACACACACACACACACACACAAACACACATACATACACATACACACACACACACACACACACACACACACACACACACACACACACACATATATATATATATATATATATATATATATATATATATATATATATATATCGAAGGACAATAAGGAGGGGGCGTGTAACAATCATCACTATCAGACATTTTGATTAATTTAATGAAATGTTTGATAAACTAAAATTACTTGATACACTGATTATTATTTAACTTGAAATACGAAACTAATGGATAGTTCCTAAGCACGCTTCTCTTCTCACAATCTCAATCACAATGATCAACCCTTCATCTTCGCTCTTGAGATTGTAGATCCTTCCCCGCCTAGACTCCATCCTAAGCGTGTCGAATAGTATAAACAATAATATTTGTGTGTTTATTTGTTCGGCACGCTCGCGTCTCGTTCGATGCGTAACCCTCAAGATCTCCGACATATATATATATATATATATATATATATATATATATATATATATATATATATATATATATGTCGCGGGGTAGTATCACTGGCAAACACTATGTCGACCAACACTATTTCAGAACCACAGCAATAATATAAACGTGATGATCTCAGCGAGGCGGACATGCACTCACCCTGAGCACCGCTACACACTGATTCCATCCAAGCATTGTAGCCAAGAATGCTTGACGTTTCGATTACGACAATACAATTAAAAGATTATAAGTGATTCATGTAATACTTGATTCATTAAATGATCGTTACGACATGCTTTGATATTACAATCTCCGACACGGCCATTCTGACGTTTCACACGTCCTCGTGTGAACTATCTGAAATCAAAGAATTTATCCACAGTATTTTCGCTCGGCTATCTCTGACCAATAAGTGCTCAAATAGTTACAACTTTGTTCACATTTATATTAAGCTCAAAATTTTGCTATAGTACACTAAATTATTTAACGGACGCCTTTTTTACAAGACGTCAAACAAAACATAATTCTGTGACAATACATTTCACCAGTAAATACATGACTACCAATATCAGTATTCAAGCATTGTTATAGCTTGTCCAACAGCGACAGACCATCATTGCTTAACCAGCAATCGATCGCTATTCCATCTTCGCTTAACCAGCGCAAGAAAACCATACCGTCATTGCTTACCCAGCAATGGAACACCCTTCCGTTATCGCTTAACCAGCTCGGAAAACCACACCGTCATTGCTTACCCAGCAATGGAATACTATTCCGTAATCGCTTAACCAGCTCGGAAAACCACAGCGTCATTGCTTATCCAGCAATGGAACACTATTCCGTCATCGCTTAACCAGCTCGGAAAACCACACGACAGAGGCACCTAGTTAGCATGTTACCTTCGGCAGAGGTATCACAGTAGCATACCGAAACACCATGACAGAGGCATCCAGTAGCATGTCATCTTCCATCACGGTTAATAATTCTGAAGAATTTAACGAAAATGTGCAATGTCCAGACCAACGCCTCAATTGCTCCTTAGCCACTTTTGTTATAAAAGTTTGTCGGCTCTTCAAAGTTTTAGTCACCCCTGTGGATTTTCAACGATCCACTCGATTAGCCTAACTAAATTGTGGTCTCAACCTCCAGAAGGTTCATTATTGTACGCATGAACCGCTCTACTTAAAAATTAGAACATGGATTCATGTGTTATGTAAATAACACTTAAAGCTATCAAAATGTTCTAAATTTGTTAAATAATTCAAACAGATAGTTCTTCTTTTCGTTTTTCTAACTGTATTTTGGCTTAGCGTTTTTAGTTTAATTCTTTTTGACAAGTTGGTTTTTGCTCTTATTGGAGGTTAGTAAGTTTTAGTCAGTTGATCTTACACTGTCACAGGTGATGCTGTCTTTTATAATGTTTCTCGTTTGGCCTACAAATCCTCACAGGTATTTTATAAAAAAATTGTTGTTTATTATTGCTTGATTATACTCTGGAAAACGATTGTTGTTGATTTGTGTCAAATATTTTTATTGTAGCATTTGATGAAGGTAAAATAATATACCGAAACGTTTGCAAGAGGAGATGTAGGAACAATTATTTTTCTTCCTTTATATCCATCATCCGATGAACTTTCTTCAATTAAATTTATCCTTGGATACGATCAAAATATTTTAAAGCAATTTGTTCCAGTGTCCATCACGCTGCACTTAGGCGTCCCAAACATTAAGACAAACATTTGAAAAGCAAGTCCCGTCTTGTCAGACTTCTCTGCTTCCAATGGCTGACAGATTTCTGTTGCTCAATTGTTTTTCAGCTAAAACAGTCGGCTTCGCAACCGTGGCAGGCTCCAGTCCGGGCACCAGCTGTCCTAGCTTGCCACAATTTAAACATTCAACAAATTCACAATTTGACAAAACTGGCATGGTCACCCTGAAAACGGTCACGAGGAGCCTGATCGGCCACAGCCCCATCAAAACCAAAACGCCAAGTTTTATAGCTACGACCATGCTCACCGGAAATTTAATAAAGTCATAGTATGTTCTGGGAATACACTAAGGGACTATTTCAAACCACTACCATATTTGTACCTAAATTTCAATATTCATGAAAGTTCCATCAGTAACGACTCAGGGTTTTGGAACATGGACGTGCAGGAACTTGAACAACTTCATACAAATTGTACCATGAACAATTGATAAAAGTTCACTCAGATTTGAACTGTCTGCACAGCGCTATATTATTCACGCTAACATGGTACATCCAATACATTCTCTCACTATCAGTGCTACACATCGCCTCATTCGTAGATCTTGGGCAGGATGCTCGCCCATTCTGGCTTATTATTTCGAGACAGACGGGTACAGACTTCGTCCATAATTACAGCTCTCCCGCCACTGTCAACAATGTTTTTCCCAAATAGCATCATCGTACGGTAACTCATCCAATGCATCGATCTCTCACTTCAATCACATTACCCTTAATGTCAACGCAGATACCTGAAACCTGAATACTCAAAAGTCCACATGCAATTTATACATTAACAAAATCATCAAAACAAATCCCGTAGCAGCCTCGGACACAAGCCGCTGTCCTTCTAGCAAAAACTAGAGATTGCAGGCAGAAACGAACCACTGGCTATACATCACCGTATTTGGACCAATGATCACTCATGCATCGTTAGTATGGCGGCCAAAATGTAACAAAACACAGCACAAGCGTCTTTGCGGAAGCGCAACGATAGTTTTTCTTTGTATCACATACAACAGGCGCTATGAATACCTGTCCAAGTGCAGTAATGGAATTGATTCTGGGGCCAACGTCTTTGCACTCTGCAAGACAAAACACTTCAAGCTTGGAGATCTCGTAGGCCACTCATAATTTCTAAAACAAAAAGCTACACAAGAGAGTTTTTGGTAATCGCCTTCGGTGGACAGTAGTAAGGCCACTCTTCCAAATAGACTATCTGTCCTGGTTTAGGGATATTTCTAAACTAGAGTCAGCAGAAACGGATCGATTTTATTTGGTCCGTGCTGCCAAATAAAGGAATCCATACACAACGGTTTCATTATATCTCAAGCAATAAATCTGTGTGCTCAATAAACTTAAACAAGCTTTCAAAGGAGAAGCAATCTACTTAACGTCAGATAACCAGGCTGCTTACACTTGTGAATCAAAGCTAAAATGGGTACCGTAGTAAGTGAATCTTAGGCACTTCCTGTGGATACTTGAAAAGCCATAATTCATAGCCTGGAGATATTCATTTCACCCTCGACGATAAACGTTAAACTGCTATTAGCTCTCAACAAAAGGGACTTTGAATTATGACAAGTATCTTTACTAGTCATTGTTCTATAAAATACCAAATTTCAGTTCATCAAAACTTTGGAGTGGCTTCCAGACATTCAGTCAAAACACGGTACAGCAGATCTTACTGGTCGCGGTGACAAAAGTCACCAGCGCTTAAAGCCCTCAACCTAATAATGATAATAACAATATCATCTATCTACAATTTGTAGCTCAGTAAACTTTATCTGCAGTTAATAAAATATTAATCTTTAGCATAGTTTTCTAATATATTTCCACCTTTAACTATCTTCCTTGAAGATCCCCAGTGAAACTTCCATGTTATAGTTTCTATTTCGGCACATCATGGTTCTGCACCCGCATCGGTCATATCTGGATAAAAAGTAAGTAACGATATATCAGGTGCCTCAAGGTTGCAGTGTACCTACTCAACGTGTCTGTTAGTTTGCGAAACTTGTACAATGAAAACATTTTACAATCTTTCTTGACATACCGAAACGCTTTAAGGAATTTGTATTAGTTCGTTTGTTATTTCACAAATAACTAACTAAATCGCAAACTGGTTGATACTCCCGATCTGTGACTACTTGACCTACATTCAGTTTAATAATATTGTCACGTCGCAGACGATGTAAAGGAGTAGAATCAAGCTACCAAAAATGAAATACTTATTACGTCATACAAGCTCAATGACAAAACATCAATCAAAATATAACAACTGCCAGGAACACCTACTGTAATGAATAATATCTTAAATAACATATATGGAGATCGGTAATCCGGATCATCGGCCATCACAATATCATAAACAACAAACTCAACTTCGTCTCTCGTTTCTCAGCAAGCAACTGACCGAATTGCTTTTATTACAACAGCAACCCAATTACCACCAACATAGCTCACAACGATATCTTGAGCTTTGTAATAAAATCTCTTACCAGTATTGGAAGACCGCTTAACATAAATTCAGTACTCATTACTCACGGTTCTACTTAACGAGCTCTTGTAATTGCGTCACCACTCTCTGGGTGGGACACAGACGCAATCCTTGTTACTGGTCAATGCCCTATGATGAAAACCTGCAAAAATTGCTAGACGGCCTTTCCATCTTAATCTGCTTGGCCCTACACTTCACTTTATAATTCACCAACAGAACACAAACCCACATACAATATTGTGGATCGCAGGCGAATCCCACTTCTGATGTCGCGGGGTAGTATCACTGGCAAACACTATGTCGACCAACACTATTTCAGAACCACAGCAATAATATAAACGTGATGATCTCAGCGAGGCGGACATGCACTCACCCTGAGCACCGCTACACACTGATTCCATCCAAGCATTGTAGCCAAGAATGCTTGACGTTTCGATTACGACAATACAATTAAAAGATTATAAGTGATTCATGTAATACTTGATTCATTAAATGATCGTTACGACATGCTTTGATATTACAATCTCCGACATATATATATATATATATATATATATATATATATATATATATATATATATATATATATATATATATATATATATATATATATGTCGGAGATTGTAATATCAAAGCATGTCGTAACGATCATTTAATGAATCAAGTATTACATGAATCAGTTATAATATTTTAATTGTATTGTCGTAATCGAAACGTCAAGTATTCTTGGTTACAATGCTTGGATGGAATCAGTGTGTAGCGGCGCTCAGGAGTGAGTGCAGGTCCGCCTCGCTGAGATCATCACGTTTATATTATCGCTGTTGTTTGAAATAGTGTTGGTCGACATAGAGTTTGCCAGTGATACTACCCCGCGACATCAGAAGTGGGATTCGCCTGCGATCCACAATATTGTATGTGGGTTTGTGTTCTGTTGGTGAATTATAAAGTGAAGTGTAGGGCCAAGCAGATTAAGATGGAAAGGCCGTCTAGCAATTTTTGCAGGTTTTCATCCTAGGGTATTGACCAGTAACAAGGATTCCGTCTGTGTCCCACCCGGAGAGTGGTGACGTAATTACAAGGGCTGGTTAAGTAGAACCGTGAGTAATGAGTACTGAATTTATGTCTTCCAATACTGGTAAGAGATATTATTACAAAGCTCAAGATATCGTTGTGAGCTATTTTGGTGGCAATTGGGTTGCTGTTGTAATAAAAGCAATTCGGTCAGTTGCTTGCTGAGAAACGAGAGACGAAGTCGAGTTTGTTGTTTATGATATTGTGATGGCCGATGATCCGGATTGCCGATCTCCATATATGTTATTTAAGATATTATTCATTACAGTAGGTGTTCATGGCAGTTGTTATATTTTGATTGATGTTTTGTCATTGAGCTTGTGTGACGTAATAAGTATTTCATTTTTGGAAGCTTGATTCTACTCCTTTACATCGTGTGCGACGTGACAATATTATTAAACTGAATATAGGTCAAGTAGTCACAGATCGGGAGTATCAACCAGATTGCGATTTAGTTAGTTATTTGTGAAATAACAAACGAACTAATACAAATTCCTTAAAGCGTTTCGGTATGTCAAGAAAGATTGTAAAATGTTTTCATTGTACAAGTTTCGCAAACTAACAGACACGTTGAGTAGGTACACTGCAACCTTGAGGCACCTGATATATCGTTACATACTTTTTATCCAGATATGACCGATGCGGGTGCAGAACCATGGTGTACCGAAATAGAAATTAACATGAAAATTTCACTGGAGATCTTCAGGGAAGATAGTTAAAGGTGGAAATATGTTAGAAAACTATGCTAAAGATTAATATTTTATTAACTGCAGATAAAGTTTACTGAGCTACAAATTGTAGATAGATGATATTGTTATTATCATTATTAGGTTGAGGGCTTTAAGCGCTGGTGAATTTTGTCACCGCGACCAGTAAGATCTGCTGTAGCGTGTTTTGGCTGAATGTCTGGAAGCCACTCCAAAGTTTTGATAAACTGAAATTTGGTATTTTATGGAACAATGACTAGTAAAGATATTTGTCATAATTCAAAGTCCCTTTTGTTGAGAGCTAATAGCAGTTTAACGTTTATCGTCGAGGGTGAAATGAATATCTCCAGGCTATGAATTATGGCTTTTCAAGTATCCACAGGAAGTGCCTAAGACTCACTTATACTACGGTACCCATTTTAGCTTTGATTCACAAGTGAAAGCAGCCTGGTTATCTGACGTTATGTAGATTGCTTCTCCTTTGAGAGCTTGTTTAAGTTTATTGAGCACACAGATTTATTGCTTGAGATATAATGAAACCGTTGTGTATGGATTCCTTTATTTGGCAGCACGGACCAAATAAAAACGATTCAGTTTCTGCTGACTCTAGTTTAGAAATATCCGTAAACCAGGACAGAGAGTCTATTTGGAAGAGTGGCCTTACTACTGTCCACCGAAGGCGATTACCAAAAACTCTCTTGTGTAGCTTTTTGTTTTAGAAATTATGAGTGGCCTACGAGATCTCCAAGCTTGAAGTGTTTTGTCTTGCAGAGCGCAAAGACGTTGGCCCCAGTATCAATTCCATTACTGCACTTGGACAGGTATTCATAGCGCCTGTGGTATGTGATACAAAGAAAAACTATCGTTGCGCTTCCGCAAAGACGCTTGTGCTGTGTTTTGTTACATTTTGGCCGCCATACTAACGATGCATGAGTGATCATTGGTCCAAATACGGTGATGTATGGCCAGTGGTTCGTTGCTGCCTGCAATCTCTAGTTTTTGCTAGAAGGACATCGGCTTGTGTCCGAGGCTGCTACGGGATTTGTTTTGATGATTTTGTTAATGTATAAATTGTGCATGTGAACTTTTGAGTATTCAGGTTTCAGGTATCTGCGTTGACATTAAGGGTAATGTGATTGAAGTGAGAGATCGATACATTCGATCAGTTACCGTACGATGATGCTATTTGGGAAAAATATTGTTGACAGTGGCGGGAGAGCTGTAATTATGGACGAAGTCTGTACCAGTCTGTCTCGAAATAATAAGCCAGAATGGGCGAGCATCCTGCCCAAGATCTACGAATGAGGTGATGTGTAGCACTGATAGTGAGAGAATGTATTGGATGTACCGTGTTAGCGTGAATAATATAGCGCTGTGCAGACAGTTCAAATCTGAGTGAACTTTTATCAATTGTTCATGGTATAATTTGTATGAAGTTATTCAAGTTCCTGCACGTCCATGTTCCAAAACCCTGAGTCGTTACGGATGGAACTTTCATGAATATTGAAATTTAGGTACAAATATGGTAGTGGTTTGAAATACTCCCTGAGTCTATTCCCAGAACATATTATATGACTTTATTAAATTTCCGGTGAGCATGGTCGTAGCTATAAAACTTGGCGTTTTGGTTTTGATGGGGCTGTGATCGATCAGGCTCCTCGTGACTGTTTTCGGGGTGACCATGCCAGTTTTGTCAAATTGTGAATTTGTTGAATGTTTAAATTGTGGCAAGCTAGATTATCCGCAGAGGAGTTGCACAGGACAGCTGGTGCCCGGACTGGAGCCTGCCACGGTTGCGAAGCCGACTGTTTTACCGGAAAAACAATTGAGCAACAGAAATCTGTCAGCCATTGGAAGCAGAGAAGTCTGACAAGACGGGACTTGCTTTTCAAATGTTTGTCTTAATGTTTGGGACGCCTAAGTGCAGCGTGATGGACGCTGGAACAAATTGCTTTAAAATATTTTGATCGTATCCAAGGATAAATTTAATTGAAGAAAGTTCATCGGATGATGGATATAAAGGAAGATAAAATAATTTGTTTCTACATCTCCTCTTGCAAACGTTTCGGTATATTATTTTACCTTCATCAAGTGCTACAATAAAAATATTTGACACAAATCAACAACAATCGTTTTCCAGAGTATAATCAAGCAATAATAAACAACAAGTTTAAATAAACAACAATTTTTTTTATAAAATACCTGTGATATGTAGGCCAAACGAGAAACATTATAAAGGACAGCATCACCTGTGACAGTGTAAGATCAACTGACTAAAACTTACTACCCTCCAATAAGAGCAAAAACCAACTTGTCAAAAAATTAAACTAAAAAACACTAAGCCAAAATACAGTTAGGAAAACGAAAAGAAGAACTATCTGTTTGAATTATTTAACAAATTTAGAACATTTTGATAGCTTTAAGTATTATTTACATAACACATGAATCCATGTTCTAATTTTTAAGTAGAGTGGTTCATGCGTACAATAATGAACCTTCTGGAGGTTGAGACCACAATTTAGTTAGGCTAATCGAGTGGATCGTTGAAAATCCACAGGGGTGACTAAAACTTTGAAGAGCCGACAAACTTTTATAACAAAAGTGGCTAAGGAGCAATTGAGGCGTTGGTCTGGACATTGGACATTTTCGTTAAATTCTTTAGAATTATTAACCGTGATGGAAGATGACATGCTACTGGATGCCTCTCTCATGGTGTTTCGGTACGCTACTGTGATACATCTGCCAAAGGTAACATGCTAACTAGGTGCCTCTGTCGTGTGGTTTTCCGAGCTGGTTAAGCGATGACGGAATAGTGTTCCATTGCTGGGTAAGCAATGACGCTGTGGTTTTCTGAGCTGGTTAAGCGATGACGGAATAGTGTTCCATTGCTGGGTAAGCAATGACGGTGTGGTTTTCCGAGCTGGTTAAGCGATGACGGAAGGGTGTACCATTGCTGGGTAAGCAATGACGGTATGGTTTTCTTGCGCTGGTTAAGCGAAGATGGAATAGCGATCGATTGCTGGTTAAGCAATGATGGTCTGTCGCCGTTGGACAAGCTGTAACAATGCTTGAATACTGATATTGATAGTCATGTATTTACTGGTGAAATGTATTGTCACAGAATTATGTTTTGTTTGACGTCTTGTAAAAAAGGCGTCCATTAAATAATTTAGTGTACTGTAGCTAAATTTTGAGCTTAATATAAATGTGAACAAAGTTGTAACTATTTGAGCACTTATTGGTCAGAGATAGCCGAGCGAAAATACTGTGGATAAATTCTTTGTTTTCAGATAGTTCACACGAGGACGTGTGAAACGTCAGAATGGCCGTGTCGGAGATTGTAATATCAAAGCATGTCGTAACGATCATTTAATGAATCAAGTATTACATGAATCAGTTATAATATTTTAATTGTATTGTCGTAATCGAAACGTCAAGCATTCTTGGTTACAATGCTTGGATGGAATCAGTGTGTAGCGGCGCTCAGGAGTGAGTGCAGGTCCGCCTCGCTGAGATCATCACGTTTATATTATCGCTGTTGTTTGAAATAGTGTTGGTCGACATAGAGTTTGCCAGTGATACTACCCCGCGACATATATATATATATATATATATATATATATATATATATATATATATATATATATATATATATATATATTATTTGCTCCGCTCTGTTCATACACTGAATACTTTCTCTACATGTGCATAATGAAAATAATCTTACTTTTCCGTTAACGGGATCGTCTGCGCCTTTGTCTACGCTTTTCCAAATGAGCGAAAAGTGGCTCTATATTTTTGCTTATTATGTAAAATTTGTTACAAACGTGTAACTAGTTTTTATCATATTATTAAGAAAACTTGATACTGTAGGGGGTGTATTGAGCGGTGAGCGTTTGTTTAACGTTCTTTTGTATAAAACTCTTATTAAATGAAAGTACAATACTCAATTATATTTCATTTTCATAAATTATTACATTTTGACATATTGTATTCTATTTTCGTAAACAATTGCCCCCTTTCTGTTGCTTGACAACGGACTCATAGACTCGTTTGATATATGCCTCTCATAATATTACGTCTGTAACTTTTTACTTATATTTTAGAGTTGAAAATACACAAAAAAGACCTCAGGTTTTTACTAATAATGGCTATTTGTCATTCATTTGTAATAAAATTTAAACCCTCGCTTTTAGAAAAAATATATTTATTCTTTGTTTATACATAAAATTATCTTAAAAATGAACTAAAAATCAATTTTAGAGCTTTGCCGCAGATATAAGAATAATGTTACAGACATAATATCAAGTTTTCTTAATAAATATGTTAAAAAAAAGTAACAAATTCCTAACAAATTTCGCATAATTGGTAAAAATGTAAAGCCTCTTTGCTATTTTTGTTTGACATAATTACTTATAGGATTGAATACTCCTTTTCCAAACGTTATTCAGAGTATGAACAGAGCGGCGCAAATAATGTTCCGTTGGCCTACAATATTATAAAGCAAACAGTGAGCGATATGCCGCTCTGCCATAATTACGATATTTCTGGTTTTATTGCTGGACCCGATAGAATTCTTTTGTGAGTATACTCGAACTACCTAAACAAGCAGATTGGCACACCCAGCAATGGGTAATATGCCGTGATGATATATTTATTTTATTTTACCTAAACAAAGTAGGGAGCCTGATTATACAATTCATAATTAATTCAGCCAATGGCATTTGAGAATTTTACTTAGATACATTGATAGCGAATATTGGCAACTGACTTTAAGCAATATGACATATGGTGCCTTTTTCGGAACTATCGTTGATTGTGTAAGATAATGTTATGTGACATTAGTTTGATTGTATAAACATTAATTTTATCCATTATATTTATATTACTTACTTTTAGAAATGCAGTACTTCTTAATAATACACATTTAAGTACAAAAGAAATTATTAAATGTCGATTTATCTCAACTCCGTGAGTTCAAATTTGGCGCTGCAAGCTTAAAGTTAGTTGCCAAAATGTACCTATAAAACTAATATACTGCTGGTGGGAGTGAGATTTGTAAGACCAACATTGGACGAGTGCAGACATATATATCTACATATTATATAGCTGCACTTGTCTGTAAGAATAGCTCCGCGCAAGCGCCAGATTGCTTTGATTTTATTCTTGTACAACGAGTAAGGGGAACTAGCGGGAGGGAAATTCTTACACTAACTGACAAGGATAGACAATAATGTTTGTAACAGACTCCCCTTAAGTGATATAGGTGCCTATAGGGCATCAGCAGTATATTTATTTATAGGTATATTGTTGCCAATACCCTTGAAAACGTGGTATAACCGTTTTTGTATATTCGCTAGGTTCCAAACCACTTGTGTGTGCAGTATTATTAGAATAGATTATGTTGATACACTCATGCCCGGTTTCATAAACATTTGCTAAATCTCATGTTAATTAACTTATGTTTAAAAATAGCAAATTGTTAAATTTTGACAGTGTTTCACAAAATTAGCGTTCTGTTGGTTGTCAGTGATATGTCAAAATCGATTGTGATACGCAGTGGTACAGATGCAAAAAAGTATCAAGAAGATTATTGCAAATTGTGATTTTACATATTACAGGTATGTAAATATTTCAGATAAAATGTGTAATTAATACAGCATACACTATGTATTTAATTCAGGAATTATTTTTAAATGGTAACATTGAAGAAAATGTACTGAAAAATAGAGGACATAATTACACGGAAAGAGAAAAACAAGAATTAATTAGCATCGTTTAAATATATAATTGAGAATAGAAAAGATGGCATTAGTATTAAAGAAAAATAAGAATGCTGGAGAAAATTTACAGAACAGTACAACAGCAGAATTGGACGGTGAAGAGCAACGGTAAATTTGAAGTATTAGCAACTCTCGAAGTTGATTGATATATCTTCGTAACTCGATGCCATTGTCGGTAACGATATTATAAGATAGTGGGCAGTGATGTTGGTTATGCGTGCTTTAACCCAATTGGAACTTCTATAGTAATTCCGCGCTAAAACTGTATCAGCTATAATAAAAGATAAAAGAACAATCTTTTCTTCTTACATTTGTATTCTGTTTTATAGATTCTTTTTGCTTTTCATGAATTTCAGCTGTCAAATCTAGTCGGAGACAATCTAAAATAGTTTTCAGGTGTAGTTTCAACAAAAGTTCAGCAAGATTCTTTCCTGTGGTGCAATTGAGAGGAACATGTTGCGTAAGAAGGTATCACATAATTTCTAAACCGAGATTTCGATTATCCATCTTCTTAATTGTATTCTTAGCAGTTTTTACCATTTTTTCTGCCTGTCCATTTGAAGAAATGTGAGTAGAAGCATATTCATTGGACTGATAGGATGATTTCTGTTAGTAAAACTAATCAAATTGTCACCAATATGGTCTATTTTTATTCTTAAAATGTCCTTGGTAAACCTGTATCTGATTTTAAATTTCGTATCAGTGTAAATTTCAAACGGATTTGTATGAATGCTTCGGTCTACGTATCCAGACTAGGGCTGGTAAAAAAAATCGATATATCGACTTCTATTCGATTTTCCTCAAACAAAGTCGATTGACTTAAAAAAAGTCGCTGTCGATAAGTCGAATATAGACTATTTGGATATTGTTACTGGAAAAGGATCCAACCGCCAAAACCGAATAATTTGAGTTTGTAGTGCCAAACGACATGTAACGTTGCTATTTAGATCCTGAAAAAAGAACCAACTGCTAGTATATATCTAGCACCCTCTGTTAGTGAGTAGCCAAGCGACAGCTGAATAATATTACAGTTTATACCTTGTTCCATTTAAGCCATTCAGTATTGCGGAGCATAGGGAATAGTTTTGACCTTTCTGATTGGCTGAAATTAGAGACAAGAGACAAGTTTACCCAATGTAATTTCGGCTACTTCAGATTTGCGCTCTTGCCAGTGCCATCTACTGAATGGCTTAAATGGAACAGAGCATAGTAAAATTTCAAAAAGATCCAAGTGACAATAAGACACATGGTTCTTTTTATATGTATTTTCTAATTAATTTAACAACGTGGTTCCTTTTATCCTTTTTGGTGTATGTACTTGTTTATTTCTGTTAATAAAAAATGTGTAGCCGAAGTCAGTTAATATTAAAAATGGCTTTAGAAACACAACAAATTAAGATTACTAAAGATAAGCCACATTCATATTTATTAAAGCTTTACATAAAGGAGACGAGTATCAAGAAATAAATATAGAAAAATCTACAAGAGGAAGACAACGTTCAACACCAACTTTTTTTGTGACATTACCAGAACTATTTCCAAAAGGCAAACCAATCTCCAATAAAAAGTTGGCAGATATCAAAAGCTTGTCACCGTTTATTCCCAAAGATGTTAAGCACTTTTATCAAAATTTGTCGTCAAACGATTTCGATGATGATATAGAAGGATTTGGTGAAGGAGTGGATTTTGAAATGGAAACAACAGAATGCGGAATAATAACCTTCTGTGCATATTTTTCTATTATAGTTATGTATTTGATTTTAATTATATTTTCTAAAAAGAACCATATTTCATGATTTATTATTCCATAAAGAACCAAGTACCGGGACAGTTTTCCGAAAAGAACCATATGCATTTTTTTCATAAAACTAAAAGGAACCAAGCGCCAGATTAAACAAAAAAATAGATTTTTTCAAAAAGCTATTCATTGTCGCATAGGAATTAGCTAGCTGAAAAAGTAATTCATGATAATTCATCATCAAACTTGTCGAGAAACTAAAACTTTAATTTTAAAGTTACTAAGACTTTGAACCGGATTTGCTCGAAACTAAAAAATGTCGCCTGGATCCTTTTCCAATAACACCATCCATTTCGACTTCGACTTTTATACTATTTCGACTTTTTCGACATATTTATGATTTATACTTTTCGACTATTTCGACTTTTAGATTATTTTGACTTTTACACTATTTCAACTTTTAGTTTAATTTGACTTTTACATTATTTTGACATTTAGACTATTTGAACTTTATTAGTATGTTCCGTAATGCAACCGGTTCGATCAGACTTACGGTTTCGTGTTCCGTAAGTCCTGAAATTATTTACCGGTTTCTATTTGGAACGCGGTTCCTGAAAAAAGTTGCTAAAAAGGCGGACTACGGCAACCACGAAATAATCCTGGTTCATAACAAAATCAAACGATATCCGTCAGTGTCAAATTTCTAAACCGCATTTTTAGTGGTATTACTAATAATTATTATAGATGTAAGTATGAAAACATTATTTATATTTGAGATATTGGTGATTTCGTTATTTTTATTGGCATCATTCATTCATTTAGTTAATTTGTATTTTTGTTAGGTTGTGTCAATTTTAAATGTCATGAATTAATGTCAATCTGTTCCGAAATAGATGAAAATACTCAGGAACCATGGTGTACCAGCAATCAAGATACAGGTTTTCTGGTTGACTTACGGAACATAGTATAAAATTATTTCAACTTGTTAGATAATTTCAAATTTCATTTTCGATTAGACTTAATTATTTTACATATTTTGTTTCAAGTTGAACCGTCAAATGTCAGGTCAGATGTGTGTATGTGGTGATGGTGTGGGGTGTGGCCTGTGTTCTTTTGTGGTTTGTTGCTGTATGCGTGCCGTAGTCTTTCGTGCTGTTCTTGTGTAAATTGCGAGAAAACGTCGCACAACGCGACGCCTGTCTACTACTAAACTCCCTGAATAGAGCTAGTGTGCGTTTGGATTTAGTTAACGTTAATATTATTTATTGTTGTATTTCTTGATCTTGAGCTTCTTAAATTATCGTTGTGCCTTAAAAATGAATCGAAATCAAAGTTTGGTTGTTTTTTGAAAATCTACGTAGTACAGGACAGAAGTTAACGCAGTATATATTATGCAAAAAAAACTTAAATACAACAACAAAAGAATGTTTTGCATTTGGCTTTTGAATTTTTCATATACTTACTTGCAATTTAGCAGTTTCTTATTATTATTACTTTTTGTATACGTATTTAAATAAAATATTTTTGATTGTTTAAAAACGTTTCGAAAAAATATAATCCAAATTCCAAATATTGTTTTATGTCTCTCGCTCTGAAAGCTTTTTAAAATTTAGGTTTATTCGTAGTTTAAAGTTTATATTTTTTGACAATTTAAAGATTAGTTAGACAGATTATTTCGACTTTTTTGTATATTCGACTAGTCGATAAAAACCGATTAGTTCGACTATTTCTAATTTTCAATTATTTTGACTTTCGATTATTTCGACTTTTTTTGTATATTCGACTAGTCGGTAAAAATCGATATTTTGAAAAATCGAAGGTTGACTTCCATATTTCAAAGTCTACCAGCCCTAATCCCAGGGCTGGCCCGGCGGGATACCGGGAATTTCCCGGTGGCCCGTGATGGCTCGTGGCCTGACGAACTTAAAAAATAAATTATAAAAATTTAAAGTTGAAAAAATAAATAAATCGATACAAAAATTACAAAAATTCTTGATTTTGAAATAATTCCCTACTACTCTTGAATATACGCCAATATTTATAGCTATTTTTCTTTTTGACAACCAATTGTTAAATTCACAATACATACTTATTTTTTGTATTACCGACATCATACACATGAAATGATCATTTAAAAAACGATGTATTTTATTTAGATAATCTGATTTGGCCAACACAATACCTCCCGCCATTTAATTTCTATTAATTTAAATACGTAGGTACATACATATTTACTCATGTTGGAAACTATATTTAGTTCTTTTCCATATAACTAATGTTCAGATTACTATTTTCTTTTCAAAACGTTACCACTATTAATTTGAAATGATCAGTATTTTGACAGTGACAGTTATCTGACAGTTACATAAGAGAAGGGGTTTTGTTTTAATCGTAGGTTTCGGGATTTAAATTATATATTATTTTATAAATTTATTCATGAAATATATATAAAAAGTATTAATGCAAACCTATAGAAAATTCAATAATCTTTTCATAATATAAATTGCGAAAAAATAATATTTAAAGGTATTTTTCGAAAAAAATCTATTTTGATCCTCAAATAAAGTGCTATTTCCGGTTATCTGATTTACACCAAAATCTAATGGCTCATATCATATTAAAGAAGGAATACTAGGTTTCAAAATTTTCTGAGTTAGAGCGGAGGATCCACACATACACACAGACATCATCGTGAAAATGTTAAAATTGGATTTTAAGAGCCTTAAAAGGTGGTCATTTACCAAAATCTCGATATGCGATTTTTAGCAGGATCCCTATACCTCCCTTACCAAGGGTAACGGGAGGTAAAAAGTAAATTATTAAACAAAATATTATAATGGAAAAAAATCAGTTCAAATGACTGACCTGGCCCGACCCCATCCGGATTTCCCGGTACTAAACATATTCCCAGTCCAGCCCTGCCTATTCCAGACAATATAATTTTCAAACCATAACCAAATACTCGTAATAACATGTGTAACAAATTGATGAGTTAAAAATTTAGGAGCACCTCGAAGCTACTTTTAAATTAACATAAGATTTAACATGATAAATTTAACACCCGTGTGTGAAACAATATTTGGTATTTAACAAAATGATAAATCATTTAATAAAGTGTTAAAATTTAGCAAACGTTCGGAGTCGGGATATTCCAAAATAATACGTTTCGTGTCCACAATATATTCGATAATATTTCGATTTCGTGGGTGCATGGACGCACATGCACCCATAGAAAGTAAAAGTGTGGGTGCGCGGCACCCACAATAATTTTGCCCTAACATTTTAATTATACTTCATACATTGTAAAAATGAGTTGTCAATCTTCTCAAGTTGTTTAAGAGTAAATTGACATTAGTTAATCGTGTCATAATGGCAGTTAAGCCGAACAAACGGATATATGTTAATAATTATAGGATATTGCGAAGGAAATTATTGGTAACCTATAAATAATTGTTGCTGTCATTAAAAATTAGTTGTTTGACATTTAGATAAATTATTAGATGAAATTTATTTTAAAAATTGCATTGTGCAGTTAGTAATATTTTATTTCTTTCTGCTTAAATCGTTACAACATACGCAGAGACAGAAAAGTTTACCATTGAATGTATCATTGTCGTGACACCTAAGTTTCATACAGTAGTGGTTCACTAATAATAACAAATATCATCTTAAAAGATGACATATCCATATGAATTTTCATAGCAAATTTCATTCAAACAAAGCGTTCTGTCATTATAAGCAATTCCTACCTCCATGGTTCAAATTTTTGTCTGCTCGTCTGTCAAATTTCTAATATGTTTTAGGAATCTTTAGGTACACTTTCGGTTTTTCGGATATTCTTAGATAAATTTAGTTAAATCGTGTTATTTTGGGCCCAGGAATCTGTGTTTAAGCCATGTCTACGTATTTTAGAGATACCTGTATATTCATATTATGTATTATTTCTTTTTTTTTGTAGTATATATTAAATTTATTTATATTAAATGTACACAATTCAATATATGTATAAGAAAATAAGTATGTTATTTTTACTGTTTTATTTGCATTTATAAAAACATTATAGGTACCCATATTCAGAGGCGTAAACTTTTTATTTTGGCTGTGGGTGCACCATTTTTATGTTAAATATGGGTACCTATTTGTTTTTAAAAATGCAAATAATACAATAAAAATAACATACTTATTTTATTATACATTTAACATAATTAAAATTAATATCTATTACAAAAAAATAAAATAATAACACTCCTAATATTAATATACAGGATATCTCTAAAACACGTAGACATGGCTTAAACACAGATTCCTGGGCCCAAAATAACACGATTTAACCTAATTTACCAATATCCGAAAAACCGAAAGTGTATCGTTTAGTAAAAAAATTTGTTTATAATGACAGAACGCTTTGTTCGGTTTGAATGAAACTTAGGTGTCACGACAATGATACTTTCAATGGTAAACTTTTCTGTCTCTGCGTAAGTTGTGATATCTGTAACGATTTAAGCAGAAAAAATTAAATATGAGTGACACTACACAGTTCAATTTTTAAAATAAATTTCGTCTAGCAATCTATCCAAATGTCAAACAACAAATTTTTTATGACAGTAACATTTGTTTATAGGTTGCCAATAATTTTCTTCGCAATATGCTATAATTATTAACATATCCGTTTATTCGGCTTAATAGTAGTATTTTACTGCCATAATCATGACACGATTATAATGTCAACTTACTCTTAAAAAACTTAAAAAGATTGACAACTCATTTTTACAATGTATGAAATATAACTAAAATGTTAGAGCGAAATTATTGTGGGTGCTGCGCACCCACACTTTTACTTTCTGTGGGTGCATGTGCGTCCGTGCACCCACTTAGTTTACGCCCCTGCCCATATTTAAAATAAGAATAGTGCACCCACAGCCAAAATTAAAAGTTTACGCCTCTGCGTGTGCTATAAGACATTTTCACTTTGTAAACGTATCAAGACCAATTTGCCAAGTTACGCATGCGTGTTTTTCGTGTTTTCAATGGTTGTTTGTGGACATGGACAAGTTAGGTTATGTGGATTGCACAACGCAGTTAAAGTAACTTATTTTAAATAAAGAATAATTTGTATAATTTATTTTTGTATTTAATTCACATATAACTTAGGTTTAAAATATTAACAATGAGTTAACAGTTTGTATATTTCAAATAAATTGTGAAAAATTGTCAACCATCGGGATTCGAACCCGAGACACCTACCTTGCCGGGATACTGCTCTACCAACTAAGCTATTGGCTGCTCTCCTCTCGATGGCTGAACAATCCTTCACTTTTAAAGTCGTATAACTGCTGAGGATATTATTAATCGTCACATGATTATATGTGGGGTTGCCAAGCTACCACTGCGTTTAAACATCTAATGAACGAGTCATAATTTCCTCAGGGCCCTACCAGACCAAATTCTAATATTAGCAATAAATTAACAATTTGTATATTTGAAAAATGTGACGATTAATAATATTCTCAGCAGTTATACGACTTTCAAAGTGAAAGATTGTTCAGCCATCGTGAGGAGAGCATCCAATAGCTTAGTTGGTAGAGCACTATCCCGGCAAGTTATGTGTCTCGGGTATATACAGTATATCCCCGGATTCAGTTTACAAGAGGGAAAATATCTTTATTTTGGACTTTACAAAAAAATGTTATAGGAAGTACTTTTTTGTTTGACTTTAAAGAAACTAATCTGCAATTAAAAGTACAATAATAACTTGGGCTAGGTTAATAATAAAAAAAATATTAGAATTTATTTTATTAAATCATTCAAACAAAAATTAAGTATTAAATTATACTATTAATCTTTCATCGTCGTCAGTACATAATCCAATTCTCCGACGCAGCTTTTTAAAGTTATTCTGGATTTCCTCCTCTGTTAATCCGGATATAGTATCTCCTATCCCATTTTGAATTCCTCTGCATCATTGGGTAAGTTTAAAGTATTAAAAATTCAAACTAAAGATGTAAATGACAGAAGTGTTTCAAGTCAAGCAAAAAGGTCTTTCTTTAACATTTTTATGTAAAAAGATCTTTCCCCTTCTGTAAACTCAATCCGGGGACATCAAGTAAACATATAGATATCACACTAATACAAAAATATGAAAAAGTGAGGATTTGGTAACAAAATTTTGATCGTGTACAACCGAACACGCGTTTACGTTTCATTTGTGTTATAATATTTCTGTTCATAATTTTTTCTTATCCAATTTGTTGACAATTTATTACTGTGTGAAACAGGCTTAACGCTAATGTGTCACGAAAATTAGCACGCTCGGTTTCCACCTTGTACGCTAAAATTTCCGTTTGCGGATAAAATGTCTTTGATCTCGAGTGGCAAACAAAAGTTACTGGGCTTTATGGCTGGTAGCACCAATATTTAATTTAGAATTAAAAAGAAAAAATATATTAAAATCCACGTTTTTATACGTATAATATACATTTATATATCAAGAGAAAATGTTTTTTCATGAAAGCCCGTAGGGCGAGCGGATTAAATTCATTGAATGAATAAGCATTATTAATTCACGTGGTTTATACAATATTTTATTAAATTTTGACGAAATAATAATAATAATAATAATAATAATAATAATAATAATAATAATAATAATAATAATAATACCATTATAATATTTATTAGTACACTATTGTAATGTGCAGCGCCCGCCGTCGTCGCCACTGTCGCCGCCACTGTCGCAGCCGCTTCGCAAGGACAAGCGAGAGCGAGTGTCTATTTTTAGCGATGGGGCAACAGACTTATCCGAACCTGTTTAATTACGCGGTTGATGGAATCTATTGTGTTTGAGTCTTTAGATGGAATAATGCTCTAGAAATTTCTCGAATACAAATGCCGGAGTATATAAGCACTGTTAGCGAAGGCATTGGACAATCTGATTTAAATAAGCGTCGCGTGTTAAATTGTTGGTGATATAAATAGATAGTCGACAAGTGGTAAACATAAATAAATATAGTTGTATAAATAAATAAGTGAGCTATATATTGTTTAAATAAATAATCTTAGTGTTTAAGTGTCTTATAATATTCTTAGTCTTAATTTGTGTTTAATATTTGTTTAATCGTAGTGTTTGTTATATTTATCATCTTTTAATTATATTTAATATCTATTTATCGTTATAATAAACTTTCATTTTAATGAATAATAATTGTCTAATATTTACACTTCACCTAAATAAATAAAAACATTACACTATGCATGAAAATCGTCGTTGATGTCAAGTTGTTTATAATTATAGTATGTTCCGTAACGCAACCGGTTCGATCAGGTTTACGGTTTTGTGTTCCGTAAGTTCTGAAATTATTTACCGGTTTCTATTTGGAACACGGTTCCCGAAAGAAGTTGAAAAAAATTCGAGCTACTGCAACCACGAAATAATCCTGGTTTCTCTGGTATTTTTACCCCCACTACCGCTACTTTCAAACATCATAACAAAATCAAACGATATACGTCAATGTCAAATTTCTAAACCACATTAATGGTATTACTAATAATAATTATAGATGTAAATATGAAAACCTTATTTATATTTGATATATTGTTGATTGTGTTGTGTTTATTGGCATTAAATGTAATAGAATGTTCAATTTCGTTGCCATATTCAACGTTATCATTCATTTGGTTAAGTTTTATTTTTGTTAGGTTGTCTCAATTTTAAATGTTATATGATTCTGTCAATCTGTCCCGAAATAGATGAAAATATTCAGGAACCCTGGTGTACCCGGAATCAAGATATTTTTTTTTTGGTTGACAGCAATGATAAATGTGTCATTTGACAGTTCACTTCGTTTAAATTTTGATTATTTAACTGTTGTTTATATTTTAACCAGAGATTGAAAAACTAGCTTTAAGAGATTTTTTTTAATTCACTAGCAAATAAACTCACTTATAGTTGTTGCTATGGAGATAGTAATAATACCAGATCAGAACGTCAAAATTGATTAAAATATGTTATATAAGTGCTCATTTTGCTTTAATTTTTGTTTAATTTCCAAATAAAATATTGGTGCAACCGGTCATTACTGACTTTATATTATATAACCAGAAAAAATGAACAAATATATTTTTTCTATTCGCGTTAAACTGTGACTTAACGTATTGTTTTGCATGGCGCTAAAGAACATCTTAATCATAACTTGGCGTGAAGTTAGCTGACAGCTATCATTTTGTAAAAATGAGTACCTGCCTAACTAAAAAAAAACGGTAAGTGTATTTCTGCTGTTTTAATTTGCAATCGTAGAAAAAGTATAGCATTTGACGTTTCATAAACTCATTAGCTAGACTAAAGCAACGTTGAAATAGTATATTATACATTAAGGGAGAGAGGCGTATGATTTTTTCACGCAGAGTAAATACGACGAGGGAAAAAATGCACTTCTCTCCTACGGCGTATATACTGTTTTTTTACGACGTCATATTTAAAACGAATATTAAAAAAAATCCTGGCTACGGGTTTGTTCATCGTTGTATTCCTAGTATTCTATTTAACATTAAAAAAAGACTTATAAAATTCTCGAAAATAAAGGTGATTCACAAATAAAAATTAGAATTATGTTTATACGTTATGTATTAGTTCCCATGACATTGAAAAAATGTAGTCTAATATAACCATTCACATTTCTAGACTTAAAATGTATTAACAGTAAACAAAAGCTAACTCTAAACTGTAGTTTAAGGTTTAGGTTAACGTCATAAACATAACAATTATTTATTTGTAAATGATGCATTACATTAGAAAAAATTAAACTTTGCTTATAACTAAAGTCTATATTGTCATGTTGTTAAGTTGTAAATGTCAAAGCCTACTACAAATAATATCTTGAATTCATTGAATTTTCAGTTAAAGGAGATAAATTCCAACGACTAGTTTTTAACCAATCATGATGCAAAACACTTGAAAATCCAACCAATGGGAACAGTATTACACTGACTATTTCACTCATAAATTTATAAGCCAATCCAAATTCCGGATTCTACCTAGTTATCAAGTTTCATTTCGACAAAACACCGTCACAAAAATTTTGTCGCACCCTTTCAGCCAATAAGATGTATTTTTACAAGTAAGTGAGTTTTGATAAGCGATTTTTTTGACGTTTTAGAAACATTGTTTACATACCTGTCAAAGTGTGTATATTTTCAGTGTTATCAGGTTTTATTAAATTTATTCGGACAGGAATCTATTTAAAACGGTCAAAAAGCAAATTTAAATATAACACCTCAAAACACAATAAAAATTAGAAGATTTTTGTCAAGAAAAAAAAAATATATAAATGATTACCTGATTTTTATTTTGGAAATAGTCATCCGAATACCATTCGTGGTAAAATTTTATCCTGGAAAAATTTTCCGATTGCTTTACTCGAGCCTGTTACCAATTTATCTCGTGACATTGATCAAAAATCACTCGTTTGACAACTCGTGATTTTTTTGTCAATGTCACTCAATAAATTGCTAGGAAACCGGCTCTTGTAACAATCTGAAAATTTTTTCCGGCAACAATTTACCACTTATGATATTATATGATAAAACTCTCTTTAGAATTTATCTCACCAAATACCACACGATCTCTCTGATTTCTCAGATTTATTTTTAAGCACTCATTCTTTTTGCTTTTAAGCAAAATCACTCAAGCAAGCTGGCATTAGGTAAAATCCCTCCTCCTTCGAAGTCGGAATTTATCATGCACTTTGCTTTCGTGTTTGTTGCTAAGCAAAAAAAATCGTGGAAAATAATAATTATCGATAAAATTTGAGGTCTTGTGATATAACTTCTGATAAAAGTTCTGCACGTAAGTAGTAGGTAGTAAGCCAACAACTAGCGGTAGTCATGATACGATACGTGCTTGCCATATAAGAACATGGTATTTGTTTTCTTTTTCAAAAATTTAGACGTAAAATATGGAGAAAGTCTTTAACAACTTTAAAAACTTCACAATGGAAGATTCAAAAGCTTTTATTGAAGTTCAAATATCAAACGAAGCAAATTCCTATCGAGGTTACAGAAGTATTTTAAAGACTGCAATATTTTTTCCACTTCATTTGACAACCCAGCTGATGGTTGCAGGTGCCATTTTACTTACTATATGTTATGTGCAGGGGCAGAAAGAGATAGCTGTTAAATTGAAAGGGTCTATTCTCAAATACATATAGAGACATTCACATAGAATGTGAGTGAAGCACAGCAGTGTCGTGGTGAGCGTATGCAGTTTAGTGTCGAGTGGAGGAATTGGGAAGTTACTGGTTAAGGGTGCTTTCCAATTAGACACAGAGACACACTGTGTAACACAGTGTACGACACAGAGTGTTCCATTAACGACACAAACGAACACCGCCTGACACAAGAAATTTTTGAGTTTCAGCGTGTGATGTTTGTTTTCTTAACCTATAAATTTGCTATGAATTGAAAATCTGTTATAAACTGGGCGATAAATTTAAGTAACGTATCAGAAACTACCACAATACTTATTATAGTTTGTTACATAGATTCAGATTAGAAATGCCAAAAAAAGGAAAATATTGATAGACGCAATCTGGTGCACTTTTGATGAATTAAAATGCGTTCCATTTGATGTGCAACACAGTGTCCGTGTATGTTGCACAGTGTTACTCTGTGTCGCATAATTGGAAAGCCCCCTAACTTGGATAGCTGTGGATGTGAATACTCGGTAGTGTTAACGAGTGTTGGGAATCTATAATGAACAAGGACAGTAACGGCGAGTCGGGAAGTTACTGGTATACCGGGATAACTGTAGAAATGAATACTCTGTAGTGTTAACAAGTATTGGGAAGCTAGGTATACGAAGACAGTAACGGCAAGTGGAAGTGGATACTCGGCAGTAGTGGTGAAGAATTGTGGCATACGGACAGTCGGTGATACTGAGGCTGTGGAAGTTAGACTGTTAGTTACTTAAATAGACAAATAGTGAGGTGAAATGTGTGACTTCTGTCCGAGCAGTTCAATATACAGACGCTGTTGAATCAGTTGAGTACATAAACGATGTGGAGGTCGGTAGGCGGACAGTTGAACGTGATATAAACAGTGACTTAAATAGTCGAAATAAATAATTAGTAAGATCGTATAAATAAATAATCGTGTTAATTGTTAAATAAATAAGTAAATAGTGTTAGTGTTATCTAGTTAATTATTGTTTTAATCTTAATTAGTTTTTTAAATAATTGTTTAATATTAGTAATAGTCATTTTTATTATAGTTTAATAAACACTTATTTTAATTAATAATAATTGTCTAATATTTAAACTTCACCCAAAAAAATAAAAACGTTACAGTATGAAAACAGAATTTATCACAAGCTCTTAATTTGGATTTTTGTGATGTTTGTACTCCTGGTAATTATATATGTACACTCTATATCCGAAATTGGGAATTGTGCGAAAAATTATTTGATGTTTTTTTTAAGAAATCATAACATACTTAACCTAACCATTACTAGTATTCTAAAATTCTGATTAAATAGTATCTGTTGAAATTATAAAATTCGATTTTGGGAATTTTCAAGTGTTGAAAACTAGTTCTGAGCTAATTTTTCGAACAGTGCTCTAATTCGGGTACAGAGAATGCTAATTATGCCTCGCTGCTTTGTAGCTTTTGAGTTGCGCCCTCGGGCTCAAGTAATTACACGATAAAAATTATGCATTTCTGTCCTTTGATATTATTTTATAAAGCTTATTACCATTCATAATTCTATTTAAACTATGTAGTGTTTGTTTGTATTCATAGCATTAATACGCACATTTAAAAATAGATTAAAGCATATTTATTCCGTTCGCAATAAACATGTATAGTATATGAGAAAATGAAATATGAAATTTTAGCAAATAAAATAAAAACATAAATTAACACACGCATATTTTTTGGGCTATATGTTTATAAAATTTATTTAATGATTGTATGCTTAAGCTTGCAAATTAAATATTATTTTTCTTCCTTCATTACTTTTTATAATTATAACGTATAACGCTTATAATGAGCAAATAAAAACAGTCTATCCCTTCACGCTCGTTAGGAACAAATTCGACTGGATGTCAGTACATTTTTAAATTAAAGTAGAACTGAGGCAAAAAAAAAATGTTTAACTCGCGGTTTAACCCCATTATGAAAAGTAATGTAAATAGCTGGTTAAAACTATTGTAATTATCCCTTAACCTTAAAATTAATTTTTAAGGTTAAGGGGTAATTACAATAGTTTTAACCAGCTATTTACATTACTTTTCATAATGGGGTTAAACCGCGAGTTAAACATTTTTTTTTTTGCCTCAGTTCTACTTTAATTTAAAAATGTACTGACATCCAGTCGAATTTGTTCCTAACGAGCGTGAAGGGATAGACTGTTTTTATTTGCTCATTATAAGCGTTATACGTTATAATTATAAAAAGTAATGAAGGAAGAAAAATAATATTTAATTTGCAAGCTTAAGCATACAATCATTAAATAAATTTTATAAACATATAGCCCAAAAAATATGCGTGTGTTAATTTATGTTTTTATTTTATTTGCTAAAATTTCATATTTCATTTTCTCATATACTATACATGTTTATTGCGAACGGAATAAATATGCTTTAATCTATTTTTAAATGTGCGTATTAATGCTATGAATACAAACAAACACTACATAGTTTAAATAGAATTATGAATGGTAATAAGCTTTATAAAATAATATCAAAGGACAGAAATGCATAATTTTTATCGTGTAATTACTTGAGCCCGAGGGCGCAACTCAAAAGCTACAAAGCAGCGAGGCATAATTAGCATTCTCTGTACCCGAATTAGAGCACTGTTCGAAAAATTAGCTCAGAACTAGTTTTCAACACTTGAAAATTCCCAAAATCGAATTTTATAATTTCAACAGATACTATTTAATCAGAATTTTAGAATACTAGTAATGGTTAGGTTAAGTATGTTATGATTTCTTAAAAAAAACATCAAATAATTTTTCGCACAATTCCCAATTTCGGATATAGAGTGTACATATATAATTACCAGGAGTACAAACATCACAAAAATCCAAATTAAGAGCTTGTGATAAATTCTGTTTTCATACTGTAACGTTTTTATTTTTTTGGGTGAAGTTTAAATATTAGACAATTATTATTAATTAAAATAAGTGTTTATTAAACTATAATAAAAATGACTATTACTAATATTAAACAATTATTTAAAAAACTAATTAAGATTAAAACAATAATTAACTAGATAACACTAACACTATTTACTTATTTATTTAACAATTAACACGATTATTTATTTATACGATCTTACTAATTATTTATTTCGACTATTTAAGTCACTGTTTATATCACGTTCAACTGTCCGCCTACCGACCTCCACATCGTTTATGTACTCAACTGATTCAACAGCGTCTGTATATTGAACTGCTCGGACAGAAGTCACACATTTCACCTCACTATTTGTCTATTTAAGTAACTAACAGTCTAACTTCCACAGCCTCAGTATCACCGACTGTCCGTATGCCACAATTCTTCACCACTACTGCCGAGTATCCACTTCCACTTGCCGTTACTGTCTTCGTATACCTAGCTTCCCAATACTTGTTAACACTACAGAGTATTCATTTCTACAGTTATCCCGGTATACCAGTAACTTCCCGACTCGCCGTTACTGTCCTTGTTCATTATAGATTCCCAACACTCGTTAACACTACCGAGTATTCACATCCACAGCTATCCAAGTTAGGGGGCTTTCCAATTATGCGACACAGAGTAACACTGTGCAACATACACGGACACTGTGTTGCACATCAAATGGAACGCATTTTAATTCATCAAAAGTGCACCAGATTGCGTCTATCAATATTTTCCTTTTTTTGGCATTTCTAATCTGAATCTATGTAACAAACTATAATAAGTATTGTGGTAGTTTCTGATACGTTACTTAAATTTATCGCCCAGTTTATAACAGATTTTCAATTCATAGCAAATTTATAGGTTAAGAAAACAAACATCACACGCTGAAACTCAAAAATTTCTTGTGTCAGGCGGTGTTCGTTTGTGTCGTTAATGGAACACTCTGTGTCGTACACTGTGTTACACAGTGTGTCTCTGTGTCTAATTGGAAAGCACCCTTAACCAGTAACTTCCCAATTCCTCCACTCGACACTAAACTGCATACGCTCACCACGACACTGCTGTGCTTCACTCACATTCTATGTGAATGTCTCTATATGTATTTGAGAATAGACCCTTTCAATTTAACAGCTATCTCTTTCTGCCCCTGCACATAACATATAGTAAGTAAAATGGCACCTGCAACCATCAGCTGGGTTGTCAAATGAAGTGGAAAAAATATTGCAGTCTTTAAAATACTTCTGTAACCTCGATAGGAATTTGCTTCGTTTGATATTTGAACTTCAATAAAAGCTTTTGAATCTTCCATTGTGAAGTTTTTAAAGTTGTTAAAGACTTTCTCCATATTTTACGTCTAAATTTTTGAAAAAGAAAACAAATACCATGTTCTTATATGGCAAGCACGTATCGTATCATGACTACCGCTAGTTGTTGGCTTACTACCTACTACTTACGTGCAGAACTTTTATCAGAAGTTATATCACAAGACCTCAAATTTTATCGATAATTATTATTTTCCACGATTTTTTTTGCTTAGCAACAAACACGAAAGCAAAGTGCATGATAAATTCCGACTTCGAAGGAGGAGGGATTTTACCTAATGCCAGCTTGCTTGAGTGATTTTGCTTAAAAGCAAAAAGAATGAGTGCTTAAAAATAAATCTGAGAAATCAGAGAGATCGTGTGGTATTTGGTGAGATAAATTCTAAAGAGAGTTTTATCATATAATATCATAAGTGGTAAATTGTTGCCGGAAAAAATTTTCAGATTGTTACAAGAGCCGGTTTCCTAGCAATTTATTGAGTGACATTGACAAAAAAATCACGAGTTGTCAAACGAGTGATTTTTGATCAATGTCACGAGATAAATTGGTAACAGGCTCGAGTAAAGCAATCGGAAAATTTTTCCAGGATAAAATTTTACCACGAATGGTATTCGGATGACTATTTCCAAAATAAAAATCAGGTAATCATTTATATATTTTTTTTTCTTGACAAAAATCTTCTAATTTTTATTGTGTTTTGAGGTGTTATATTTAAATTTGCTTTTTGACCGTTTTAAATAGATTCCTGTCCGAATAAATTTAATAAAACCTGATAACACTGAAAATATACACACTTTGACAGGTATGTAAACAATGTTTCTAAAACGTCAAAAAAATCGCTTATCAAAACTCACTTACTTGTAAAAATACATCTTATTGGCTGAAAGGGTGCGACAAAATTTTTGTGACGGTGTTTTGTCGAAATGAAACTTGATAACTAGGTAGAATCCGGAATTTGGATTGGCTTATAAATTTATGAGTGAAATAGTCAGTGTAATACTGTTCCCATTGATTGGATTTTCAAGTGTTTTGCAACATGATTGGTTAAAAACTAGTCGTTGGAATTTATCTCCTTTAACTGAAAATTCAATGAATTCAAGATATTATTTGTAGAAGGCTTTGACATTTACAACTCAACAACATGACAATATAGACTTTAGTTGTAAGCAAAGTTTAATTTTTTCTAATGTAATGCATCATTTACAAATAAATAATTGTTATGTTTATGACGTTAACCTAAACCTTAAACTACAGTTTAGAGTTAGCTTTTGTTTACTGTTAATACATTTTAAGTCTAGATATGTGAATGGTTATATTAGACTACATTTTTTCAATGTCATGGGAACTAAAACATAACGTATAAACATAATTCTAATTTTTATTTGTGAATCACCTTTATTTTCGAGAATTTTATGTCTTTTTTTAATGTTAAATGGAATACTAGGAATACAACGATGAACAAACCCGTAGCCAGGATTTTTTTTTTGAATATTGTAATTATCCCTTAACCTTAAAATTAATTTTTAAGGTTAAGGGGTAATTACAATAGTTTTAGTTAAATTTAACCTTAGATGCCAAATGAGTTTCTGATTTTATTTGAATAGCTTAGATACGATATATTAACTGTGGAATATATTTTTTCTACGCCCGTCAATAAAAGTGCACTTTTTACTTCCTTGTACAAAGTAAAGGAAGTATTATATTCGCGAAAAATTTCGGTTTCCAGATCCAATCTGACTAATTTCGTCGTGACGTCTGTACGTACGTACGTATCTCGCATAACTCAAAAACGGTAAGCCGTAGAAAGTTGAAATTTTGTATTCAGGACTTCTATAACATCTAGTTGTGCACCTCCCTTTTTGGTCATTACATAATTTCCAGAAATGCTACTTTATTTGAAGCCTATACTAGATTTTAATGAAAAACTGTATTAAAATATAATCCAAAATTTTTCAAATTTAGTATATAAGACTTTTATATCAATTGGAATAAATAGCAGAATTTGGTTAAAACAGGCTAACCGGAAGTGATATATTACCTGAAGTTGTTAACAGTTTTTCTTTTGAATAAAATGGTTTCATTTTGATTTTAGCAATAAATGCTTCAAATTAGAGTTTTAGAGAATTAAATTCTGCGTCTAGCACATCAAGTATTATTAAATTAGCCCTTTGTATAAGCGAGATATGTAAATTTAAAACTTATATACTTTTTGGTTTTTGTAATGAAGCTTGCTATGGATTAGGACAAAAAATAACAAAAAAATAAAATAAAAATAGATGTTAATGTCAAATTACGTCAAATACGTGCAATTTTATAATTGAGTCTATACTTCATCTTCATATTGGTCTTGCGTACAAGGAAGTCGTGTGGTGTCCACATCAGATTTTTTCAGTATTAGTATAACAAGAGAGTGAGAATAAATTGAAAATAATTTGGCAATAGCCACTTAAGCCCTACGGGCTTTCGTGATTATTGTCTGGCAATAAGTTTTCGAAAAATCTGGAAAATTATTTTCTAATTTACCGAACTCTCGATTTATATGTATAATTCAATAAATTTAAAAAAAAAACTTGGGTTTTTGTCAACTCTGAGAGACAATAATCAATAATGATATATTTGCTTTATTTTATGTTATTTGAATAATATTATTTGTATAACAATGATTAACAAATGGTAATATTTGATCCCGTATTTGATTAAAATTATTGATTATTGTATGGGTACATTTATTCACTTTTTTGTAAATAAATATTACATTATAATTAATTTTAAATATTTTGTTTGTTGTATTAAACTAGGGATCGACCGATATGATTTTTTGTGGCCGATACCGATATCGGCCGATACCGATATACTCATATCCGATTTCGGCCGATACCGATATATCGGCCATAAAATTTTGTCGTAAATTTTTTGCTATACAAATGAGGTAAAAGTGATTTATAATGATATATTGTTACCGTTACACGCATTAACCATAAATAAATCACAAAAAAAATGCAGAGCAAATGCAAAAATAGACATTTTTTTCAAACGCCGTAGAAATGGCATTTTTGTGACTTAATTCACAAGGTAGAAACTACATAGAATTAGCGAATAAAAAGAAAAGTATTGCGTTTGAAAAAAAATTTAATGTGTCATTCGGAATAAAAGTGTCTTTGTGTGCCTCGCATGCAATTGTCCGACTCGCTTCGCTCGTCGTGCAAACTTCCATGCTCGCCACACAAAGTATCACTTTTACTCCTAATAACACAATATACTATCGTTTAACTAAGTGTGTAACTTTACTTCCACATTTTTAATGACTTTTTTGCTAAATTTTGAATAAGAATAAACTTGATTTGTTTTTTATTTAGTATTTCTGTTTTAATTTCCTTTAAAATATCCTTAGCAACTAAAATATTAAGCAATTTATTTTTTTTAGGCCGATACCAATATAGGCCGATATCGTGGTTTACATATCGGCCGATACCGATATCGGCCAAGCAGACCGATATGGCCGATATACCGATACCGACATCGGTATCGGTCGATCCCTATATTAAACAGGACAAAAATAAATTTATATGAGATTTCGAAAAACACGGAACAATGTCTACTTATTTACAAAAACAGACAATGAAAATTAATAGTCTTCAACATTTCGGCTTATGGGTGTCTTAGGCCGACCGACACAATCATGGGAGATAAAGCATCAATTTCATGATGGCTTCGCTGGACGTTCGAGAAGTTAACGTACCCACAATAGCCCACACAGTTGAAAACTATCTTAATCGTTTGTTTTGCGTTAGTTGAGGTTAGTTTTGCAAAAAAATACGATTGTTTCAAAAGTCTAGTATATTTTTTGAAAAATCTATTTGGGTGGGCTAGTTTCACAATAACTCAACCCATGACTCGAATGTCGAAAAAAAACCATAAATATATTGTAATTGATTAGTTGGTGTTAGTTGTGATACGTATTACGTTAGTTTTATTATAGTAGTCTAGTAAATTTAGATCGAGTGGGTGGGCCAAATATACAGTTCCCCAGCCCATTGCAAGATTTCACGCGCACATTTTGCATATATGGTCTACATGGTTAGTTGAGGTTAGTTTTGCAAAAAATTACGATTGTTTCAAAAGTCTAGTACATTTAAAAAAAAACTATTTGGGTGGGCTAGTTTCACAATAACCCAATCCATCACTCGAATGTCCGGAAAAAACCATAAATATATTGTAATTGATTAGTTGGTGTTAGTTGTGATACGTATTACGTTAGTTTTGTTATAGTAGTCTAGTAAATTTAGATCGAGTAGGTGGGCGAAATATATAGTTCCCCAGCCCATTGCAAGATTTCACGCGCACATTTTGCATACAGAGAATTTATTTTAAAATGCAACATACAGTTTATCACTTCCATGGTTACACACTACTGTCAAATAATGACAGCAATGTAATATTTGTCCATTTTAAAATGCAACATTATGAATAGTATTGCAGCACAGGAGATACCTCCAGAACACATCACAAATAGTGTCAATTCTTTCTACGAGCGACTAGGATATCGTATCAGTGTGAATGGAGCTATTTTTGAACATTTATTACATTAAAATTTTGAATTTTTGTAAGACAAAGTTTGTTAAGATGTGCTACATTAAAATTTTGATTTTTTGTTAATAGCATGTAGGTTAATTTATTGGAAATTAGTATTGATAATACATAACTACAAATTTTTGTATGTTGCATTTTAAAATGGACAAATATTACATTGCTGTCATTTTTTGACAGTAGTGTGTAACCATGGAAGTGATTGACCATATGTTGCACGTTAAAATAAATTCTCTGTATATGGTCTACATGGTTAGTTGAGGATAGTTTTGACGAAAAACGTGTTAGTTTAGCTACCACTTGCGCACCTGGATCACACATACTGTTAAGTGCACGGATTTACCAGAATAAACTTAAATTTACATTTACAGGCCAAAACAAAAATCATCTGGTATACTCAGCACGTAACTTTCCATCTAACATAAAATAAAAATATAGTTGTAAAATACCTACCTATTTTCAGTTTAATATAGCATTACTGTGATCACTAAAATTCTAAGAACTTTATGGACGTCCATCTTGCTGTCAAATTGATAGCATTCAAATATTATTAATTGATTGTTTGTTTTGAAACTTAAAAACCATAAATTTTGATTTCTTCATGGTGCCAGGTAAAATTATATATAAGTACTTAAAAAATGTATTTCTTCATTAATAGGAAACCCAGAACTTACTGTCGGGAAAATAAGTATATTCATTTTTTTTGTAGTTATAACTTGTTTAAAAAATATCAAAAAAAATCTTAACTGCAAACTATTGTTTATCCACGTTACTAGTCTAGAATTTTTAAACACATTAATGTAGAAATAACAACAATTTCCAGCAAAAATGAGCTTATATTGTAGTATATTTTAAAAACTGTTAATATTATTGAAGTGTGATATATAATACAAAATAATATTTATTTTAATAGCACTTCCGGTTGGCTGATTTTCATCGAAATCTTAATGCAAAGTATTGGAATATTATGTTGAGTAAAATTTGATATAATGTGCCGAAAGAAAAATTTCTGTATATGTATTCACAAATAAATCATCGTAAAAATAGGTTCTAAAGGTATAGAGCGATCCCCATAATTCTTATTCAGACGGGAGGTAAAACCAATTGAATCACAATTATTGCATGGCAAAGGAATAGTTTTACAAATCACAATTATTGTTACAATTTAAAGAATTATTAATATTAAACCAATTGTAAAATCAGAACGATTCTTACGATTATAAAATCTGTATTATAGAGTAAAATCAGCGAGATTGGCAAATAAACTAAAACGTTTTTCGTCAAAACTATCCTCAACTAACCATGTAGACCATATATGCAAAATGTGCGCGTGAAATCTTGCAATGGGCTGGGGAACTGTATATTTCGCCCACCTACTCGATCTAAATTTACTAGACTACTATAACAAAACTAACGTAATACATATCACAACTAACACCAACTAATCAATTACAATATATTTATGGTTTTTTCCGGACATTCGAGTGATGGATTGGGTTATTGTGAAACTAGCCCACCCAAATAGTTTTTTTTTTAAATATACTAGACTTTTGAAACAATCGTAATTTTTTGCAAAACTAACCTCAACTAACCATGTAGACCATATATGCAAAATGTGCGCGTGAAATCTTGCAATGGGCTGGGGAACTGTATATTTGGCCCACCTATTGTGGGTACGCTAACTTCTCGAACGTCTTCGACGGCGTGGTTAGCGTGGCTTTGCCGGCGCGACTTAATATTTGCCTTGCGCGGCGTGACTCGAGTTTGTTATCGCGCTTGCGCTGTGCATTCTACTTGAATTATATAAATGTCATTCGAACTGTCACAGGTGATTTTAATAATATTTTATAAAATAAATAAATGGAAAAGCAAAGAAGAAGACGACGTTTACTTTTATTGTAACTTTATTAAAAAATACATTTTATAAACCACAGACTAACTTCCTCTTTTTCAGTTCCTCCTTATATCTATGGCGAATATTTTTCTATCGTTTCTGATACAGATCAACTGAAAATTATAAAGTGCGTGCATAATAAAATATTTATGTTGTAAATCATTTGAATACTTACGTTCACTATTTGTATCTTTTGCTACTTGATACCACAATTCCATCCGTACTTAAGTATTATTGTATTTTGGATGCCGCATGTTATATAATTCAGGCCTATATTCCACAACACGAATGAATTTTTCTTCAAACTCTTCTTTGTTCATATTTATAGTCTTAATTTATATCAAGTATAACCAAAACAGAACTCGGACTGGGTCCGGAACCAGCCAGCAGCAAAATTTAATTTTTACTTTACAAAATAATTTTTATTATTATTATATTTTTAATATTTACATTATTTAAAGCATAAATTATACGTACTTTTTAAAATCTGAATCTCATTGATTACAACATACATACAGTTAAATAATTACAATAAATATTTATAATAAAAAATAACATCCATTTTATTAAATTTCAACAAAAAATTAAAAACATTAACAGTAAAAATTAATTGAGAAGTAAAAATTAAATTTAGCTGCTGGCTGGTTCCGAACCCAGTCTCTCAGAGTTTTGTTTATTACCGATCGCGCACGCTACCACTACGCTATTTAAAAGCAGTTATAGTTCGTCTAGGGATCATTTTCCGAAGACTCGTTATCGTTTTATTATGGGTGCACAATAGCTAAAACCGCAATGCCAAAATATTTCGGTCCGTACAGTCCACCAGTTCAGTATTTGCAATGCTGGTATATATTTTACGCCCAGTATTCGACTGTAGACCAAGACTGCACTTTCCAGATTTTAATGCGTTAATCTTTTGAACTTAGAATTTCCCTAATTTTCTTATAGCTTATTATAAGGTCCGACGACAGCAACAAGAAAGGCTGAAATAATAGATTTTTTAGTGAAGAAAAATATGCCAATACCAGAAAGGGAAACAAAAAAAGATTTACTTAAAATTATAAAAGACCAGAATTTTGATAAGTCTTACGTTATAGACAATATGGCACAACAGGCAGGGCATAAAATATTACGTTTACCACCTTATTATTGCATATTCAATCCGATTGAGTTAATTTGGAGCCAACTAAAAAACAATGTTAGATCAAAAAATGTATCACCACAATTAAATTCTAGTGTACTTAGTTCAATTAATCAGGGAAGAAGTTGAAAATATTGGCCAGCAACAATGGAATAACTGTATTCAACATATTATAAAAGAAGAAAATAAATTTGTATCACTTTACAAAGACGTGAATCCATTAATTATATCTTTAAGGGATTCAGATATGTCCGATAACAATTCTGAAGACGAGGACGAGTGCACTATGTCCGAATAAATATTCATATATTTTTTTAAATGACATGTGGTTATAGGCCTCTTGGGGAAATCGCCACTATGAACAAAGATTAACGGTCCGCAATCAGTTCTCCTGCGGGTGGTCACGGAAGTCTGATTATACAATATATTTTTTAAAACAGTTAAATATTAAACATTTTTTTTACTATTTTGGAAAGTAAAATGTGTGTAATGAAATATTTCAAACCCCCTACTCAAATTTTTCATTACAGCCCTGGCACATGCCAGGCTATTGGGACCCTCTATTGTACTGCCGTAATAAAACGATAACGAGTCTTCGGAAAATGATCCGTAGACGAACTATACTTGCTAACCATTTTTTCCGGGATATGAATAACAATCCTGGAAATTTTACAAATTTCCTCAATTTTTTTATTTTTTATATTGTACATTTAATTTACTAATTTGGACTGTAACCCATAGAATTAGTATCCCTGCACGAATTTTCAACTTAATATATTGCAGTGGGGAGATACTATTCATAATTAACTGATTTCACATGTTAACCTCCCATGTGCCGGTCGGCCTAAGACACCCGGTATGTGCGATTATAGAAAAGTTAATTTTCTATATATAGAATAAATCCTTTATTTTTATATATGGAAATATAGCAAATATTATTACAAAACCGTTATGAATTTATAGTACAAGATACCTACAGCAAATTCAATTATTTCATATAACATTAATCTTACCTTGAAGAAAGTTCATCGGATGATGGATGTAAAGGAAGATAAAAAATAGTTTCTACATCTCCTCTTGCAAACGTTTCGGTATTTTATTTTACCTTCATCAGTGCTACAATAATAGCACTGATGAAGGTAAAATAAAATACCGAAACGTTTGCAAGAGGAGATGTAGAAACAATTTTTTATCTTCCTTTACATCCATCATCCAATGAACTTTCTTCAATTAAATTTATCCTTGGATACGATCAAAATATTATTAATCTTACCTGTCATTTGTTAATTTCTTATGTAGCTTATATTTTCTTAAGGATTTTTTATAAAGTATGTGTTAAGTTCCTGAAGCATTTTATTATACGCTCAGGTGTAAAAAAAACAGGCCACTTTTTATTTTCATTTTTGTTAGTGAAGCACGACGAGGCGAGAGTACTCTAAGAGTCGATTGGTATCGTTCCCAGAGCGAGGAAATGTAAAATCGATTTTGCATCCAATAGAACTAGTTTTCTCCAATATTTCAGCCCCTAATTCACCCCAGTTAAAATTCTTACTAGGTACCTACTTTCAGTAAATTTGAAATTCGGTATCCATTTTCAAGTGCATAAATATTGTAACATGGGACGCACGCCGTCGCCGCCACTGTAAGCGAGTGTCTATTTCTAGCGGTGACGTAATCGCGCTAGTAGCCGGCCGATGTAAACAGACTGGTCGCAACGTGTTTAATTACTTCCGGTCGCCTGAACCTTTTGTATTCATTGTTATTATGTGTTCGAATATTCTAGACTGTTCTAGAAAATAAAGGCAGCTGTATATAAGGGACGTAGCTATGCTCGAGAGACAGTTACTTACATACAGTTATAGAGACATTGACATGGAGTGTTAGAGAGTAAAGAGTTAGTGAGAAGTACAGCAGTATCATAGTGAGCGTATGCAGTTGGTGTCGAGTAGGTACTCGGGAAGTTACTGGTATATTGGGATAGCTGTGGATGTAAATACTCGGTAGTGTTGACGAGTGTTGGGGAGCTATAGTGTGCAAGAACAGTAACGGCGAGTCGGAAAGTTACTGGTATACTGGGATAGCTGTTCAAGAGAATACTCGGTAGTGTTGAAGAGTATTGGGAAGCTAGGTATATGGGGACAGTAACGGCAAGTGGAAGCTAATACTCGGCATTGGTGTTTAAGAATTGTGGCATACGGAAAGTCGGTGATACGGAGGCTTTGGAAGAGAGAGAGTTACATAAATAGACAGATAGTGAGGTGAAAGGTGTGACTTCTGTCCGAGCAGTTGAATATACAGACGCTGTTGAGTCAGTTGAGTATATAGACGCTGTGGAGGTCGGTAGGCGGACAGTTGAACGTTATAAGTATATAGTGATATAAATATCGCGTAAACAGTCTACAAGAGTCTGCAACAGACCGGCAGTCTAAGATTGGAACGTGAACGGGAAATAAATAATTAGTAATATTGTGGAAATAAATAGTAGTGTTAATTGCTTAAATAAATAGTGTTAGTGTTATCTAGTTAATTATAGTTTTAGTCTTAATTAGTTTTTAATAATTGTTTAATATTAGTAATAGTAACTTTCTTTATAGTTTAATAAATACTTAATTTTAATTAATAATAATTGTCTTATATTTACACTTCACCCTAATAAATAAAAACGTTACAATATAGAAAATAACAAAACAACGAAAGTCAACAAAATAGTACTTGCTTCAATTTATGATGCCACTGGATAGAAATAAATCACTTGCATTTTGCCTGTGCCAGTGGCAATCAAAGCCAGTGCCGCAAGTGCCGGCTCCAGGCGGTAAGCAAACGATGCGTTGCATTGGGGCGCCCCTTTCGCCTCATGATGTAAAATTAAAGTTTAAACTATACTTTTTGTTCTTCAAAAATGTTAGATTTAATATATTAATGAAATTTTCCTAGATTCATTCTTGTAATCAATAGGTTATAATCAAAATCGTTTGTTGTAATCAACAATTTTACAACAGATTTCAGAATTATATATGCATTTGAATCTTTGCAAAATGATAATAGGTATTTAAATATTGGATTCATTGTGGTATTCATTCTTGTAATCAATATTCTTGAGTTATAATCAATATATTCATTGTTGTAATCAACATTTTCATAGTTATTATTTCAATATAACAATGCTAGAATAATAATGAACCCATTGATATGATAATTATTTTACTTATAAGTAGAGCTCTAATGCAAACAAATTAAAAATATATATTGTTCACTTCTATCACGTTAATTTGTAAGTTTTATAGTAATTTTGTCTTTACAAATAAGAGCATTTTATAAAAATTTGCTATTATTTACTTTACTGTCTTAAAACGGCGCCCCTCAAAGTCAGGCGCCTTTGTGCGGGGCACAACCTACCCACCCGCATGGCGCGGCCCTGCTTAAGAGGCGCATAAGTGAGGATAAAAATTACAATTTAATATTAAACAAATATATGGACTAAATAAGTTAACATACTTTTATATAAAAAGTCGCGAGTAATTCATTCTGTCTGTCAGTGCCACTTCATGTGTTACAAGGCGCCTTTGCCCAAAATTATATTTCAACGCCCTCCATGTATAATTTACAAATTAACACAATCTTTAAAATCTATACTTTGATACTTTTGATTCTTCAAAAAATGCTAGATTAAAAATATTGATTAAAATCCCTTCTCTTAATCAAGATTATTAGGTAACTCGCATAAACAAAATCGTTTGTTGTGATCAACAATTTTGCAGTTATAATTTATAGTTTGCAACATAATGCTAGAAAATGATCAATTTGGCAAGATATTTTTTTTTTTACTTTCTTCTAAATTTGAATAGTACCTAAATAGGTAAGGGAAATTCAATATTGGCAATCGGTAGAAAATAAAAATAAAATTATCTCATAAGATTTTAGAATTGTAAATCATAAGCATTTGATTCTTCGCAAAATGCTAGTATTTAAATATTATTATTAAATTTATTGTCGGATTCATTGTCGTAATAAATATTCTTGAGCTATAATGAAAATATTCATTGTTGTAATCAAACCTTCACAGGTCAATATAACAATGATAGAAAAATATCTTTTTTATAGGACAATTATGCAAAAAATTAAAAAAAATATTGTTTACTTCCATTCTCTTATTGTGTAAGTTATTATTTTTAGTATATTTTCTTTACTTTTATTTACTATTATTTACTGTCTTGAAATGTTGCCCCTGGTCAGGCGCCTTTGTGTGGGGCATAACCTGCCCACCCGTAAGGAGCGGGCACTGCATTCTCTCAAGAATACATGTAAATTATAATTTAAAATTAGTGGCTAAAGTTATAAGTTTACAAATGCCAAACTTCAACTTTACTAATTTTTCGAAAAATGTTTTTTTTGCGAAGGCGCCTAATTTGAAATTCGATAGCAACAAATTAAAATAATAAATAAAATCATGAATGAAATCTTTTAAATTCAACTACAAATTATATTCTCAATGTGCAATAGTAGATATAATATTGTGTATCTATTGGCGAAGAAAATGAACTCGTAGCCGCCTGGTGGCAAAATTATGAACTTGCCTAGAAAGTAATCAAACTGTTGTGTTTACGGTTGTCATACTGCCTTTTAAACAATATTGCACTTCAAATCAATTTACATTTAAAAATATATGAACTTTATTTGCTTATATCCCTTTCTAACACTGTACAAGTTTTGACAATTACTCTTCTCGCCGGCCATTTTCTATAATCGGTGCTGCCTCTATCGGTCATTTTCGTTGCCAATAATACTAGTCTAGTCTATGTGAACTTTTATATATTTTGTTTTGTTAGTATGTACGAGTAGGTATGTTTGTTAATAACTATCTGATGTATACAATTAATTTAAAAAAAATTATAGGGCGCTCATTTTAAATTTACATACGGGCGCAAGGAACCCTACAACAGGCACTGATCAAACCTTAGACTGTCTATATACTCGTAGGTACATAAGGTAATATTTTACTTGGAGCGACGAATTTTAGAAATAGTAAAATTGAAAATTTAGTGGAAGGATTAAAGATTGTGGAATTATTGTAAGAGCTATGTATATTTATTTTATAAGTTAATAATATAATATTTTATAAATAACGAAGAAAGGGTTTATGAAAAATTCATGGACGTCCAGAGGCGTCACTAGGTACTTTTAACAGGGAGGGCGCAACAGGGCGCACCTTTAGAATGAAATAATTTTTGACAGACTGATTCTGCATTTAATTTTTTTCATGTTTAAAACATAAAAATATTTCTTTTGGAAGATTTTCAGATGTAATGAAGCGAACACAAATATTTATCTGTTCTTCTGCAGTGATGTCCCGAGGATCATCTACTATTATTGCAAAATAATCACAATTATTAATTTCCGGAGTTATTTTGCGTATTATACATTTTGCACTACTCTCTATAACATGATTTTGTGACGTAGTGAACAATAATGTGCATTTTGAGGTACATTGTAATTCTGGAGAAAAGGATCAATTTTTTAAATAACTAGAGTCTATAAAATTGGCCTTATTTGTTGAATTTTCTGTTTCATTATGTCCTTGCAATGGGATAGCCTTAAATAATTTCATCTCTTTTATAGCCTGAATGGTGCATCATTTTGATTTCTTATAGTACCTTTCTTAAGAGGAAAAGGTTACCCCTGTACTAAAATATGAAGCAAAAATTCAATTAATTGTTTCGAACTATTAACATTTTAAAAAACTCAACACACGACACGCATATTTCCGATATTAACCTGAATTTTAAAAAAAATATTATTGAAATCTATTAATATTTGACTTTTTTTAATGGCAAAACGAGAAAAGTCCAGTATTAATAGTTTTCAATAATTTTTATTTTAAATTGCAGGTTAGTATCAGAAGGATGCTTGTCGTGTGTTGAAGTTTTTAATGCGCTAATACTTCTAATACAGGAATAATTTATTTGAATTTTCGCTTCATATTTTAGAGCAGCGGTAACCTTTCCTCTTCGGCTAAAGTCGTAGGTACATAATCGTCTCGCTGCTTATTGCAGATAAATAAGTGCATAATAAAATAGTAAAAAAATCATATTGATTTTTAATAATTTATTTAAATAAAAACACGGAAAGGGGGCGCAAAATTAAACAGGGAGGGCGCAAGCCCCCTCAGAAATGGTCTATCGACGCCACTGTGGACGTCACTGGGATTAGAACCCAGGACCCTCCTATATCTGATCATAGTTTGAAATGCATATATTGTTATCATTATATAATGCTAAATTTATAATGCGTTTTCGTATTCCATTGGATATTTCTTGTTCAGTGTGGTATTTTCAAATCATTGACTTCAAACCCAAACATAATTTTTCCTCTGGAGAAAACCTTGCAATTCAATTTTGTACCTACTCATTGTTTCAAATTACTCGTATTTTGAACTATATAAGTTTACAATTTTGTACAAACGACTGGTTTAAAAAAAGAAGTCTTTTCCTCGACTCATACTCCACTCAAACTTGAGTGAGTGACTCAGTACTGACGTTTATGAATTTCATTTATGAGTAAAGGTTTCACTCAACCTCGACTCATCCTTAGGACGGGATGAGTGTAGGAAGAGTCGAAGAAATGTCTATGAATTCCACCCTAACAGGCCTATTCTACTAAAAATATATGTATCATTATACGTAGGGATCGACCGATATGATTTTTTGTGGCCGATACCGATATCGGCCGATACCGATATACTCATATCCGATATCGGCCGATACCGATATATCGGCCATAAAATTTTGTCGTAAATTTTTTGCTGTATAAATGAGGTAAAAGTGATTTATAATGATACACTGTTACCGTTACACGCATTAACCATAAATAAATCACAAAAAAAATGCAGAGCAAATGCAAAAAAAAGACATTTTTTTTCAAACGTCGTAGAAATGGCATTTTTGTGACTTAATTCACAAGGTAGAAGCTTTATTTCTACGCCGTTGGAAATTTCTACGCCGGCGGAGTAGAAATAAAATAAATAAATATGCATAGAAACTACATAGAATTAGCGAATAAAAAGAAAAGTAGTGCGTTTGAAAAAAAAAAATTAATGTGTCATTCGGAATAAAAGTGTCTTTGTGTGCCTCGCATGCAATTGTCCGACTCGCTTCGCTCGTCGTGCAAACTTCCATGCTCGCCACACAAAGTATCACTTTTACTCCTAATAACACAATATACTATTATCCAGTGATGTACAAAGTTGCAATAATATATTTAGCACCACCGCCAAGTAGTGTTGCTAGTGAACAGCTATTTTCTTCAGCTGGAAATGTTTATGAAAGCCAAGAAATCGTCTAACTCCGGAAAGAGCAGAAAGCTTAATTTTGTTACATTACAACTTGCCAAAACTTAACTTTAAATATTAATTCGTTTAACTAAGTGTGTAACTTTACTTTTACATTTTTAATGACTTTTTTGCTAAATTTTGAATAAGAATAAACTTGATTTGTTTTTTATTTAGTATTTCTGTTTTAATTTCCTTTAAAAAATCCTTAGCAACTGAAATATTAAGCAATTTATATTTTTTTAGGCCGATACCGATATAGGCCGATATCGTGGTTTACATATCGGCCGATACCGATATCGGCCAAGAAGACCGATATGGCCGATATACCGATACCGATATCGGTATCGGTCGATCCCTAATTATACGAGTCGTTACCAGGCGACATGTAGTTATAATAACGATTTTTGCCAAAACCCTGTTCTACTAATTTATTTATCGTTACGTATCGTTACTTATCGTTATTTTATGTCGTTTATGAACGAAAAGTTCACATGCCTCGTTGAAGTCGTAAAGTTAGATATATTTTGAAAACAAAAAAAAAAATGGCTGAAGAAGATATTTTATTAATTGTAGCTGAGCAAGATATTATTATTATTACTTATATTATTACATTTTTTAATATGACATTTTATATAATCGTTCTTTTACTGTACCGGAGGAAAATTTTAGAATTTTCTTTTATGAGTAAAGAAGCATGTAGATATTTATTTACGAAAATATCACCATATATGAGGAACTCGTTGAAGTGATGGTTTGCCAAAAATTTCTAGATTATTTATAAATTATTATTTATGCGTATTACATTACATATGAATGCACATCAATATTTTGTTTTCAATTCAGATGATGGCAGCTTCGCTTTTTTTTGCTCATGGAAGCTATCAGAAATCAGTAGCAAGGAGGATATCAGTAGAAAAGAATTCATATGTGATATTAAGTCAATCATTAATAATCATATCATTAACAGAAATCTGCAATATTATTGTTGATCATTTTATAGACATATACCTATATCAAATTTCATACGGCGCAAGTAGATATGGAGCGTGTAAACTGTAAAACAAGAGTGAGAATAATAAATAATTTTATGTACAATGAAAATTTCAAATTTGAATCAATGTCAAATTTGAATTGAAAAACAAATATTAATTTATTCTGTCAAAATCAACATAAAGTCAGATATTCAGGCTTATTCTGTAAAAATATCGTTATATAACAACTATCGTTATTTATAAATGTAACGATGTTATCCTGAACGACAATTTGTAAAAATCGTATTCACTAAGTAATATCGTTATAAACGTCCTCATACCGTTTGTCACAACGACTTTAGCCAATTTTTTTTAGAAAAGTTAGTAACTATTATTGTAAATTAGATTATCATTGTAATGTCCTTTTTTTACAAAAAAAATAAATATTGACATTATTATTTTAATTATTATTTCTTTATTAAGTAAAGAATATGTATAAATATCGTTATTAAATGGATTATTATTATCCCATAAAATACTTTCACAACCACAAACATTTCTTCTAAAATTTAAATATGGTTGTTAATTATATATTTGATGCATGAATAAATGTTTTGTTACCTATTTTCCATTTCTTCCAGCGCAAATATAAATAATAAATTAATTAACCCTTCCATTTGCTAACATTTGACATTTACGGATTGCATAAAGACAAGTGAATCCTTAACGTTCATGAACTACTTAAAATAACGACAATACGATTTCAATATAATGACATTGGTTTTACAGAATACGCTTTTTGAAAATTATCGTTATTTAACAACTTTTTCATCATAACAATACGTTATCGTATAACGACTTTCTTACAGAATAAACCAGATATCGTTAAACTCAATAACGATATGATTAGTAGAAAACCTTTTTGGCATTTGTCGTTATTAAAGTCGTCCAACCAAATGCTTAGCGACAGTCGTATGGTAACGATATCGTTATACATATCTTTAGTATAATAGGTCTGTAAATCTCATTCTCTCATTTAATCTTTCATTAAAGCTTTAGCGGTTTAGTATATAAAGAAGAGAGCATGATTTTTGATGAAAAAAATAAAATATTGTCGAATATTTTGGGCCCGATTACCTTTTCATACTTTTATTGTGTTTCTGTAAAATAAACCTTGATTTTATATTTTGAAAAAACGCAATTGCGCTTTAAATTTATTAACTCAAATTCCTCGCCTTGAATAAAAGTGACATATTTGGTTTTTTTCTGTACTCTCCAATTGAGATAAAATTATATAAAAAATAGTGAAGAACCTCATTATTTTACTTTAGAACACATTGTCGGTTCGGTAGCAAAAAATATAAATGCACAACACGTCCGGAAGGAAGGTCATTTTACCGAATTCGGATGTTATCAAAAATTGCCTGCGGCCCGTTCTAAAAATAACCTACATCAACCGGTAAGATGGAACTTTCCGGAGTCAGAGTTGCTACGTAATATATACTAGTATTTATATTTTGACTCACCCAACATCTTCAGAACTCTTCTCGACGACTGCCCATGCTGATGTCTGCAACTTCTCCTGGAATTATTCCCATTGCTCCTCAATGATCCCGAATTCCTCTTCATCATATTGCTTGATCTTAATCTCAGTCCAATTAGTGCGTACAACACGGTTATCAGCGTCATTGGAGCCACGAAGAACAAAAACGTTGACAGTTCAAACGAGTGCTGGATTATCACTTTCTTTTGTAGACATTCCGCGGTTCCACGGTATGTTACGAGCCCGAATTGCAACGCTTGGGGCACAGCGAAACTAAATGCTATTAGCCAGACCGCTAGGATGAGTTTGATAGCTCTGGAAAGCTTAGACATTGTGTGGGATAGGAATGGGTGACATATCGCTACGTATCTTTCGACTGTGAAAGCTGTTATTGTGAGAACTGTTGCGTTTGCTGATGTTTCAGATGCTAAGCCTCTTATAACGCAGAATAATTCGCCGAAGACATAAGGATATCTTGACCAAATACTATACATTTCTTGGGGTAGGCCAGTTACTAGTAATAATAGATCAGAAACTGCCAGACTGAACAAATAATAGTTGGTAGCAGTATGCATACTTTTATTTCTAGCAATTACTATGCAAGTACTGACGTTTCCAACTACCCCCGTGAAAAATATTATGGCATATATTATAGTAATTGGTATTACTATATATAAAGAATCTCTTTGAGGACCAAGTGATATGTGGAAAGTGTCATTTTGTACCACTGTTGTATTGTTTACATATATCTCCGTTTCGTTATCCATGGTTCCGTTTATAATCTCCATTTTTTTAACCCGTCAAAAAATGATACATTCTTTAACACTTGCAATAATTAGACATTGTTTGTTCTTATTTTGTAAACAATGTTTATTACGTGTAAATCCTTAAACAGTATTTGTAATCTTGAAAGAAACAAAGTGATTTTTTGTCTGGATCAATTTTCCGAGCAAAGTTTAATAGGAAAGTTTGAAATGCATTACATATTTTTTATTGTAAACACAAACTTAACCATTTATTATTTCTGAAATATTTATTATAGTGTCTGTTCCACGGAAAAGTTTTATATGATATTTATAGCATTTAATTGGTATATAATTTTAGTTATACACATATTGTTTACAGTACACAGCAATGTTCCATTAAAATGTTATTAATGTTTTTTAGTTCATCATAATTTTAAATTTGTTACACTTCATTTATGTCAAACCAGTCAACAAGCTTACAATTTAAAAGTTTTTGATAAATTTATATAAAAAGTTATTGTTTTTATATATTTTTTTGTCTTATTATAGCAAATATATTTAATATATTTTACAATTGAAATTTCTTGCAAGTAATATTTACGTCATGTCCAAAATTTATTCTGTATTTTAAATTTTGAACATTTCCACTGTTGAACTTGCAAAATAAATAAATGAAATGCACTTTTTTGAGAATATTTAAAGTTATTTTTAAATTTTTTATTATTTTTGATTGTCACTTCTCAAAGTTTTATAAAAGTAAATAAGATATACTCCAGCGAACAAATTGTTAAATGAACAATATTTTAAGTTGAAACAAAGTTTTTAAGTACGTAAACACAGCGCACAACAATATATCAACTTTATTTCAAAGTTTTAACATTTTATTTTCACTTTACAAACAGTTCTTTAAAAGTTGTCCACTTCACAATTTCAACTCGAAAACCATGTACAACAATGCTGGAAATGTGCCAGTTTTATATTTTTTTCACTACAAACTTTTTATATTTTGCGCGAAAAATTTGTATCTCGAAGTTTATCAGCGCGCCGCTCCGTTTGTGAAAGACCGCGTGCCGCGACCAGTTCATCCAGTGTCCCGTCGACGATTCGTGCGAGGCTAGATTCGCTTTTCGCTGTCCGTCTTTCGCGGACGCTAGTTGCTAGTTCCCGGCGACTGCGCACAGCAGGAGAGGCATCAGGAGAATGTTGTTGAGTGTTGTTTGTTGTAAGCGATAGCGAAGAATTAGTAAAGTACCGAATTGTGGAGAGATGAAGATATAAAGGCATGAGGAATTTTCCTATGTTTACTATATGCTTATGCGATAATTAAAACGTTAGTCTTGTTTCCTGCATTTTGAGGACAAGGATGCAGAATACGCAGATGCAAATGTTAAATTAATTAAAGTAGCTAGTTAGTGATTGCATATAATTGATATTCTTTAATATGTATGGCTTAATGACACATACATAATCAAAATTTCCCACCTCTTATAGAATATACAATACTTTTTTTTAAATAGTCACTTTATATGTTTAACAAATTCAAAGTTAAACTAAACAACGAGTTTGAAGGTTTGAAAGCCCATGTGAATTTCCGATGATTTGTAATTTTTGGTTTTTCAGAGTCCGTGCCATCTGCTTTTTACCTCAGGCTACCCTTGGTAAGGGAGGTATAGGGATCGTGCTAAAAATCGCATATCGAGATTTTGGTCAATGAGCACGTTTTAAGGTCCCTAGAACCAAATTTTAACATTTTCACGATGATGTCTGTGTGTATGTATATACCGTGTGTCTAATTTAAAGGTGTACATAGGAGATTAACATGGGAAATTAGTTTTTTGTAATATCCTGCTCGCCTAATTATTTTAAACAAAAACGCATCAAATAAAAGTTTTAGGGCATAAAATTCTGCATCTAAATCAATAAACAGAATTACCTTTACATGCTTTGTAACGACAGAATTTAAACATAAAAATGTTGAAAATTACGTTGACAATATCGACAGCCATGGAATTGAACAAAAAAAATCTGATGTGGGCAGCACATAACCTCTCGCCAGATATTTTACCTAGTGGTACTCATAAAACGAAAAACATTTTTAAATACAAATACATATATTCATGTCTCACTACAAAATAATTCTCACATATATTTGTAAAATCTCTGGGATATTTTAATATAAATTATGTACAATGCATACATTTTCTTTATATTCAATATCCTGAAATTTTCTTTTTCTACTTCCCTTTCTTTTTCTATATATTCGTCATTTTTTCGCAAATTCCTCTTATATTCTTTTTTACGTATATTCTTTTACGTTGTTGACTTTTTTATTATTTTCATAATCTTCATAATAATGTACAAATATTTTTGACAGTGATATAATAATGAATTTATATTTATCGAATAAAGAATTTAACATTCTTTAATATAAGTATTTACATAAATTTTTGATATATAATATTTAAATGATTTTTTTCTTCTAACTACTACTTCCGGTTGTCCAATTGTTACCAAAACTTAATCCACTCTTCCCATTATTGTTAGATTGAGGAATCCGTAGTTAAAAATGCCTTAAGTCTTATAGTATTTGAGAAATCGTGAATCCAACATCCACACACACATACGGACATCATCGTAAAAATGTTATAATCGGATTCTAGGGACCTTAAAACATGCTTATTTACTAAAATCTGGATATGCGATTTTTAGCATGAATACAATACCTCTCTTAGCGAGAGGTAATAAATAAATGCTTGACGTTTTATCTGTCACAACGTAAGTTATTTGACGTTTCTGACAATTTGAATTTGTCTGAAATTATTAGAAAATGAATATTTATACTAATAAAGAGCGTTATTTCACAATAATTGCTAAATTCGGGACAAAATTTGAAAACTGCTAATGTGTCTTCAAAAAATAAACATAAGCCGCGTAATCAGAATATAGGACGAGCTGGAAAACGTGCTTTACTGGAAGTAAGAGTGTTAGGAATAAGTGTAGTCCCCTTCTGTAGTAATAGATGTATTGGAAAAGAGTTAAGAGTACATCACAGCATCATGCATAATTTTGTTACGCAGTTGAATTTTTAATAAATTCAAATTATTTAAACAAAACTGTATTTTTTAACTTTATTTATTAATCTAATATAATATTTGTCTTATTATCATAATTAACGATATTTTTCAAACCAAATTGTCAGAAACGTCAAATAACTTTGACGCGTTTTTGCTCAAAATAATTAGGCGAGCAGGAATTTGCAAAAACTGATTTCCCATGTTAATCTCCTACGTACACCTATAAGACAGACACACGATATGTGTGTACACTCTGTATCTCCCAGTTGATCCCCATGTCATAAATATCTGACGCAAGAATTACAAAACTTTTATCTAGCATCTTTGTCATACACTCAAGGCTTATATGAGACTTTTATTCGCTATCTCATTGTCGTCGGTTTTTCAGAGGGGTACAAGTTATCTCCGTCTAACCAACGGCAAAAAATGAAATAGAAACTGTATTGTAACCGCGGTAACGAGTGTCATTTTCAAATATTTGAATTATTTGAATATTCGTTGTGTGTTGGTAATTTTGTTAATTCTTGGGATTATACATATTGTGCATTTTGCTATTGCAAAGACAGTGTTTCTAAGATGTCCGACAATTATTGCAATGTATTGCTTTTATACAATAAAAAGAGGCTTATTTTATCTATTATACTTATATCGTATTTATACAGTTGGTTCATTATTTCTAAATAACTATTTATACTTCGAATTTTGAGGAATAACGAAATTGACATATTGTCAGTTTTTATCAGTTTTGATTTTACATTATAATTATTCAATTGTAAAATATGTGTCACTTCGGATTTTGATGAATAATAATATTCACACAGTAGGTATATGTTATATACAACAAAATTATTGCAAATAAAATATTGAAAATGTCAAACATGACAAAGTTCTGTCATACTTCGCCTTATATCAAACTAGAAAATTAAATCCCTATAATAAAACCATGGTAACAATATGACGTCATCAATTCCCTCCCTGCCCTGGCGATTTGAACCATATGTTTACTATTGATGACGTGGGGATGAAGTCGTGGTAACGAACGGACTTATGTGTGTGTATGTATGTGTGGATCCTCCACTCAAATACTATCATTCGTATAATTTTGAAACCTTGTATTTCGACCTTTTTCTATTACGGAATGAGATCATTAGATTTTGGTGTATATCAGATAACCGGAAATGGCACTTTACTTGAAGCTCAAAATAGTTTTTCTTCGAAAAAAAACCATTAAATGTTATTTTTTCGAGATTAATGTTATTATAAAAATAAAAAATAATTAAATTTTCTACAGATTTGCATTAATATTTTTTCTACATATTTATGTATAAAATTATCTATAATTTAAATCCCGGAGCCTACGCTTTAAACAAACAAAACTACTTGATTAGACAGTTCATATCTCAAATGTATGTAACTGACAGATAAATGTCACTGTCATAGAACTAATCATTTTAAATTAATAATAGTTACGTTTTAAAAAGTAAATAGAACAATAGGAAAGGAAATCAATACAGTTTCCAGCATAAGTAAATATGTAGGTATATATTGAGGTTAATAAAAATTAACGATTCGCAAAAAAGTTTAAGCTAATCCTCATTTTTGGATTAGTGAATTCTATTCTATCCCGGTATCTAAAATTTAATCGCCATTTTATTATCAAAAAAGGTAGTTACTTAAAGTATATTTTAAGAAATAAACTGCCAAAATTAGAGTAAAATTCGCTAATCCAAAAATAAGGATTAGCTTAATCTTTTTTGTGACTCGGGCTGGAAATGGCGGGAGCTATGGTGTTGTCCACACCAGATTTTTAAATGGTGAATATAAATCTTGGTTCCGCAGTTATAAAAAATATACCAAAATTTTGACACTATTAAAGATAAATAATATTACCTACATACTTATTACGTGTGGAGTGGAAGAGGAAAAACGTATAATACGTGACATGTAAAATTTTCAATCTGCGTTGTCCTATCTTTAACAGAATCGGAGTGGGCGATGAAAAAATGAATAATTTTGGGAAAACGTTGACAAATTTTTTACCTTTAGGTAAGGTAAGGTTGGATTTCGTATGCACAAGCGTGCGCTCATGAACTATTTATGGACACATTTTAATTGAAAAAATAAGCGTAATTCATTTGAAAAATATGTTTCTCTCTAAATAATGCCTTTCTGAAAGATGTACGTTCTTCACTCATATTTTTGCAAAAGGACTAAAACATGAACTAAACTTATAAACCAAAGAATAATAAATTGATTTAAACGTCAACGCCACTGGGTAAATATTAGCACAGAGGGCAGTGTAGTAGATAATTAGTTATCTGCAATTCTACGACATATGTCATTATTACTTATAGTGTGTTAGAAAGTAATGTCACTATTTACGTATATATGTCACACCACGTAAATGTTGCTTAGCTACTGCTATAAAGTGATGTGTATTTTTTCTTCGAACAAATGACCTTGAATAGTTATCTTTCGTGAATAATTGCGCATATTTGTGTGTGTGACGATTCTTTCGGATCGCATAACTCCTATACCACCTTTCCAAAAATTATATTTTTTTCGTATTTCTCTTCTTTACATCCAAATGAAGAGCTGATTAGATTTTGGTTATAATTGGTCGACCGGAAGTACCCTAATTTGAAGATTTTGACAGTTTTTCTTGAAAAAAAAACGCTCTTATATATCATTTTTTCATATTTAATGTTATTATAAATATTAAATAACATTTTATTCTCTATACGATTTGATTACATTTTTATACTTTACATTCAATAGGTATAGAGTCAAAAAATTACAAAGAAATTAAATTTCATAAAACAGCCAGCTTTGCTATAAACATGGAAACATCTACAGATGTCAGTGTCAAGTGTAATTGACATAGTATGTTTCTGTTATAATTTTACTGGAAATATAGAAATTTTCTGTATGGAATTTATACAAAATACATAAAACTGACGGAAGGTAATGTGCTGGCCACATCAGATTTTTTTTAAAAATCATCGATAATTTCATTGTTTCGATACCACGACAAATGTAAACTCTTATAATAGGAAGCTAAGTAATAAGTAATAGCGTTTATTTTGTGTACAATTTAAATTTCTTTCGTAATTGTTATTTTGATTAAAAAATTATGAGCTTTAATTTTGTATTCTTGTAAAATTTTGATACAGGCATGTTTTCGAGAAAATGGTGAAAAACCTTAATATGTCACCATTTTTCCCCAACCGGAAACTTTTAATGTTGTTCAGCAGTTCAGTGCAACTTCCTGGACTGGATTCCATTTAAAAAGCTTTTGTTTCAATTTTTTTGAGGTTGGGGGTATTTTTGTTTAGTAGATTTTCTAAACTATAGGACTATATCATTAATTAAGTTATAAACTAATAAGAATGAGTCATTTTCCTTAGTATTACAGCGTTTATTATTAAGTAATCTTGGTGAACGAATATACGAAACTTGTATATTCGAAAAATATACCAACCTGAAGTCCGTTTTCATGATCTGTGGGGGGAAGTTAATTGATGACGTCATGTTCTCGAGTGATTCTCGAAATAGTCATGCAAATCAAAACTGAGAACTGACAGCATGTAATATAACATTACATCATAATTGACAGTTATAACCAATATTGTGTCAATTTTGTTATTCATCAAAATTCGAAATATACGCCGATTTTTCTTACTTGACCCTTACGTCATTGATTTCTGAACCACAAAATAACAAGTAATTGTATATTAATCTCTGTCTTACTTATGGTTTCCACATTCCATCTTCTTCTAGAGAAAGATAGTTATACGAAATTTGAATATGACATTCGGCAGCAGTGGTATGGTAATATGACTAGCGAATGAAAGTTGACGTTTAAATTATTTTATAGATGTGGTTTCTTTCGAAACCCTAGAGAAGAATAGAATTGTACGAAATATTCAGGTATGAAATTTTTGCATGAAACCATTTAAATACTGGACTAGGAAAGCCCAGACATGCATTACTATGGTGTTTATTAGGTTAAACACTAATTATGCGCTCTGAAATGGAGCTTTTCATCCAAATGATACATTACTATGTCTGCCTGAAAATAGATGAATATCAAAACAGGGATACGTTTAAAATATTTTTAACATTTTTCGTTTATGTTGATTATAACTATACTCTATCCGTTTTAACTATAGAGCGTTGGGTGAGATAGGGCTTAAGATTCTAGCTCTCTGACTGGTTCAAAAGTGAACCGAATTTACACAGTAAAATAATTGACGCGAAATTTAAATTTACTTGACAACTGTATCAATTATTTTGGCGTCTGACATAAAATATATAAATGTCAGCAAAGTTAATAGTACACGATTTATTACATATTATCAATTTCTGTTCAGTTCTGTTTGTTTGTTTTTTTCGTGTATATAATTTTCATAGTGTTTTGTCGTTTTATTTCATAGTACATAGTTTTCATTGTGCGTGTTTTCTTAGTTTTTAGTTAGTAGTTCGTTAGTTTTGTTATTGTTCTATTCGTTAATATTATGGAGAAAAATCCTGAACCTGGCTCTGGCAATGTTTAAAATATCCAAAAGGAAAGGCCCTCCGAAGCGGGCAAAAAAAGTAGCGTATAATTTATACTGCACATATCGTGCCACGAATGCAAATTCCAAATTAGAAAGTGTCCAAATTGTGGCATCAGAACTAGGCATAGGACGATGTAATATTTGGAAAGCTATAAAAGAACATGAGGAAAAGGGTCATTCGGATCACCCCAGGAACAAAGAAATTAGTTTAGAACATTATTTTGTTCAAATTTAACGATGTATACAGTTTATACATATAATGTATGTATTTTAGAGTGTAAATATTTATATTTCAAAGGTGAATTATATTTTTATTTTACGTTTTTTTCTTTAAAATTTATTTGAATAGTTTTCATTTATGCATGCCCCTTTCGCCGAAATATAGAAAAAGGTACGGAGATTATAAGTATATGCATAAAAACACAAAATAGATTAGCACATGTACGTAGAAGACAAAGTTACTGAAAAAATGTCAATTAGAAAGAATTTTTTAAATCCAGGAATGGCGCCAAAATTTGAATTTTTTATTTAATACATGTAAAAACGGCCGCGCTCGAAGCGCCATCTAGTCTATAGTTATAACGGATAGAGTATAAATATTTTGATCTTTAAACTATTTAGTTGGCAAATCTATGAAATAGGATTATTTTTAATTTCCTCTAACAGTAATTCCGACTCGAGGGTTGCTTACACATGCGATGAACGAACTAGAATTTGCGGTATTAAATTTTTTAAATACATCCCTGTATCCTGTTGCTAAGGTCATTTTAAATGACTCCTGGTATTGAATACAATTCCAATATTCTGTAACGGAATACATAAGGGTTAGTTTTCTTTCAATTCAAATATAGGAAAATGTTTTCAAAAGAAACCACATCTATTAAATAATATAAACGACAACTTTCATTTCGCAACCCAAGTTCAGGCGAAATTAGTGAAATTACCCTTATGGCTCACTCTGTTTACGTTGTGTCGTGAAATTCGAGAAATATGAAATTTATTTTGGACAAAAAATGTGTTGAGTATCTCAAATATAGGTTAGACATTTTAGATGTAAATATTTTTTGTCAATGTCAATGTTATTTTTATAATTTATTGGCGATATTTATTATTAACTATGGTCTTATACTTTGTTTCACGTAAGAAATACTGATGAGAAGATCAAACTACACCTACTTTCTTATCACTATTTTTTTTTACGAAAAACGAAGTATAGTAATAATCGTAAAATGGAGTACTAGTTTAGTTTAAGAATGAAATAATTCTGTATAAAATTTACAAATTTTTAATTACGAACGCATGGATTTCAAACAAAGCCAAAGATGTATGATAAAAGTTTAGTAATTCTTGCATCAGAAATTGATGATGAGGGATCAGCTCGAAGTTATAAGAGTATATTCATTTATAGGTACGTTTGGTTATTTTGCTCTATAAATTCAGAACTGTCATATTGTCATTTTGGATTCTATATACGGAACGATCGAAATACGATCTTTTTACATAAATGAATCTGTAGTTTGACTTTGAGAAAAAAAATAATTATGCTTTGTGTACTTTAAGTAGACGTCGGGTCGGAAATGACAGACAGCTCCGAGTGCACCGAAACAAATAATTGAACACACCTGTTATTTGACAGCAAGGCATTATTTAATTAAAAATTTGACAAGTAAATAAATAATTATTTATTCATATGTCCAGAAACTGCACTTTTGCTAGTGCGAGTTTATTCTCAATATAATTTTACATTAGTATATTGTATTACTAGTGCTGAAGCAGCACATGTTTTACACTATACTTTTCCGACGACCACAATTTGTTGAATTGGCATAACTGTATATACATATATATAGGGTGTTTTCTTTAAAACAACCAGCGGTTTTTTAAGCGAACTAATGACAAGAGAAAAATGTTAAATTCAACAATAACAAATTATGGTATGCACTGTTACCAAAATTATCAAATTTTCATTGAAATTATGCTAATATTTTTATTTTTTAAAAAATAAAACGTATTAGAACAAAAATAATAAGCCTATTATTAGTAATAATACAATTTATTACAAAGAAACAAAAATATAAAATTTATTTAAAAATAAGATTGTCAACATTATTTCTATCAGAATTCACCAAATATTATGTTAAAATCTGATCAATCAGGGCCCAAGCTTCTTAATCCGTGTAAATTCAGCAAATTATCTGCAACTGTCAAACTTTTAAATACAAATTTTAGGTTCGTTCGCTCAGTTATCGCAGCGTGTGATAAAATCATATCACACAGTTGCGGACGCATCTGATTGGCTAACGAGCTTTCATATCACACAGCATTGCTAGTGATGTGCGATGACCAACTTTCAGTAATAGTTTAGCGTGTGAATTTATGTACTTTTCGTAGTGGTCGTTGGAAAACAATATTTTTAAAATAGAATATGTAAGAAGAAAACAGACTACAACTTGTAACTTGTTAGAGATGCTTGAAAAATAATATGAAAATTTTAACGTACACTGTATAATCTTCCAGTTTGGCTGTGAATAAATCAGGCATTATTATAATATTACAAATGAAAGTGACAGTAATAAAAAGCGAAAGTGGTAGTATTTTAAATATAACAGCAGCGTTATGAGGCAGTATAAATGTTAATATATAATAGCAATATGTATAAAAATAGATATACAGAAAAAATTTTGAAAGATGTCGGATCAAGGTCATTTGTATCATGAACGAATTAACAAATTGGCACATATTTATCTCTCTCACAAGAAGCGTGTGCGATAAGGATGGATATAACGGGTTTGTCTTTCAAAATTTCTTATTGTTTCAATTAAATTAGGACATTCCATTTTAATACGATGCTCGCTGTAGGCCGTGAAAACAACTGAGGTAATTGTTTAAATAGTAAGCTATTTTTGTTAGATTATTTATTTTGTTATAAAAAAATAATCAATTTGCTTACACCTACCTGAGATCATGGCTGACCAGGTTAATTGACCATAATTTTCTCTTACGTTTTTCTATTTCATTTCTTCAGTAAAAATTCACTTCAAGGATATAGTTGAATTCGTAATTTTACGTAAATTCCAAATATGTAAAAATATATATGGTATCCTATTTGAAATATGAAAGTAAATGTTATACAGGAGTTCGCTTACGTCGCCCGTCCGCTGCGCGTCTCAACTATGTTATCGATCGCTAATCTAGGATCTCTATAAACGCTTCTATCATAGGCGCCGGCTCACAGGCACTGGTCGGGGCTCGCGGACCAAATGTTGTAGGTACCGTTTCACGTTACAATATGTTAAAGTCCTATGTTTGGCTGTGCCACACACCATCACCACTCTGTATGTCTATTTTTTTTTTAGAAATGTTATCAATCACTCTTACGTCACAAACCACGTGATATATATTAGCTGCAAAATTACACGAAAACTTATGTTAGAAAAATAAATTTTGACTTTGTTACATTATTCATCCGTTTTTTCAGCTAATCCACAATGTCAAGATTCTTTTACCTTAAATTTTAATATATTACCACGTGGTTTATACAAGATTTACGATTTTAATAAATAAGTTAATTAAACAGATTAGAATAATTATTGAGTTTTTAAAATAATATTAAGCATAGCCCCAAATTACCAAAATCTACTAGTGCATTTCAGCAAAAATTTAATAAATATACTTACATGCGAGCTTGAAAAATTTCAGTGCCTAATGTAAAAGCGAGGGTCATTTTTTGTGGGCCACTTTGCTTTCAACGTGTGAATTTTTGTTCGAACACATTAGTGAAAAAAAAAATATGCTGTGGCCAGCACAATATCTTCCACCAATTCCATTTTAATTTACAATCATTCATTTAGAAAACATGTCTGAACCAGACGTCGGCCATCAATGATTTTTATTTTTCTCCGCTATTCTCATGAGCTTCTCGAACTATGATAAACCTATTTTTTTTGAAGACTTAACAATAAAGACACGGGTTACCTTTCGTATTTTACATGCATAGGTAAGGCTTAATTTTTGATACAGATATCTATTTGTCAATTGGGCTATTAGACTAATTATTACAACATATTATAAATATTTTTTTAAAATCTAAATCTATATAGAAGTTAATAATGAAAAATCTAAAAATAGCGGTTAGAGAATTTAATGTTTGTTAATATTTGCAATAATATAATTTTTTTTTTAAATATACAGGTGTCTTGGAAATACGTAGACTTGGCTAACCACAGATTCCTGAACCCAGAATAAGACGATTTAGTTAAACTTGCCTTCTAAGGAAAGAGCACCGTTTAACCAATATTCTGCTTCAAAGTTCTTCTAATAAATAATAATAATTTTGCTTATAATAACGAAACGCTTTGTTCGGCTTGAATGAAATTTGGTTTGATAATCCATATGGATATAGTTCATCTTTTAAGATGGTATTTTTTGTTATTGTTAGTGAGCCAATAGTGTATGAAACTTGGGTGTTACGACCATGATTAGACTATAACTTTTTAATGGTAACGTCAATAATTTTTAATGACAGTGACAATTGTTAATAAGTTGTCGAAAATATTTTTGCCATATTTGAAAACAAGTAACATATCCCTTTATTCGGCCTAAGTATTTTATTGCCATTATTATAATAAAGCGATTAAAGAATGTTATCTTTACACCTAAACAACTTGAGATGATTGACAACTCATAAATAATTGTTACTGTCAGTAAAAATTTGTTGTTTGACATTTGGAGAGACTGCTGGATAAAATTTATTTTAAAAATTATACGGTGCAGTCACTTACATTTCATTTTCTTTTGTCTAAATCGTTACAGATACCACAAATTACGCAGAGATAAAAAAGTTTACTACTGAATGTATCTTTCTGAAAAACAATAATCTTACGTTAGTTTTGGTCTAATCATTAAGGAGTTTTTGCCTGACGTACGAGAAGATTCCGTCAACGCTAACATTACATCTTTAATAACGTACAAACTAACGGGTTTTCAAAACTTTAGATTTTGAATTACATTTAATCACACGTATATTGATTTTGACGTTCAAATGACAGTTGTCTAAATATCTGTCACTTTCATTGTATCAAACACTAATGAAAGAACTGTTTAATATTTGCTAAATAGCTTTAAAAGGTGTTCTATACATGTCAGCTTTGAAAGAAAAAAAATACTGTCGACCCATTCAGTTTATTTTTAATGATGTTCCAACCACATATTATCATAAAAGTTCATCTCCGTTACATTTCTTAGCAATCTTAAATTATTGTTGATGGTAAATTCTCTCAATTTTAAACATTTTACCCAATTTAAGGAATAAATAAGAAATTGTCGAATTTTTATGATAAACAATTAAACAACCGGAAGTAGTAGTTCCAATATAAAAATCATCTAAATATTATTTATCGAAAATTTATGTAAATATTTATATTAAAAAACGTTAAATTCTTTATTCGATAAATATAAATTCAAATTCATTATAGCTTTAGAGATAAAGAAATGCATATAAAATAATTTGATGTAATAAATCTCAGATCAAACTACTTCAAGGCAAGAAGTTCAAATGTTTGTAATTGACACATAAATGTCACTGTCAAAAATATTTGCATGCCACAGTCAAAAAAATATTTGTACATAATTATGAAAATAAAAAAAGTCAACCACTCAAAAAAATATACGTAAAAAGAATATAAAAGGAATTTGCGAAAAAATGACGAATATAAAGAAAAAAATATCTGGGGAGAGGTTATGTGCTGGCTACATCAAATTTTTGTAGAATATTTTCAACTAAGTGGTCCAGAAGATTTGCATATTTTGATGCTAGAATTTGTCGTTTTTTTTTAAATATAATAAATAAATAATAATCAAATGGAATAAAAAAAAAACAGGTGCCATAATGTTACTGGACGATGCGACCACTTTTGCTTTCCTCGGAGGCTGAGAAATATGATTAAGTTCATTGCTTACATAGCTCCTTCGTCGCAGGTTTATACTAATGGATTTACGTTTTGTCTATGTTAAAAAGCGACTGTCGTAAAAAATGATTTATGGTTAAATTTATCTAAACTAGCTGGTCATTGGATTCGTTTATTCTCAGAAAACAGCAAGTACTGCATTCACGGCTAACTTGCTCATATCCAATTTATTTATAAAGTGTTAGAAACACTCTTTTGATATTACAACCAAATCTGCTATCTCTGACAACTTCAGTAGCCTGTTCTTTAAATTGATATTGTGGATTTTGCCAATTATTTCCGGAGCTGAGACGGTTTTTGCGCGTCTTCTATGAGAAACATCTTCGACATTGGTTAGTTCTCTCTTCAATTAATTCGCGCAGTGGCAAAACAGTTTTTTCGATCAAAGTATTCGCAGAGTCATTGTAGATTTGTTTTGCAGACAAATTCTTTTATAAAAGATATTTTATAAAAGCATTATATTCAAAAAATTTCATTTAAAAAAAACTACACCAACTTATTATGTTCACTAAAATCAAACTAAGCGAAGGAATCGAAACGAAATATCAAGGCTGAAATACTTAGAAATAACAGTATATAATCCATGAATTATCTCCTTACTAATACCATTTTTGAGTATATTTACACAACTTTTCATCTCGTTATTCTTGTACGTGTATAAAGCAAAAAAAAAATCTGATGTGGCCAGCACATAAACTCTCGCCAGATATTTTACCTGGTTGTACGCATAAAACGAAAAATATTTTTAAATACAAATACATATATTCATGTCTCACTAAAAAATAATTATTTTAATATAAATTATGTACAATAGGTACATACATTTTCTTTATATTCGATATCCTGAATTTTTTTCTACTTTCCTTTTCTTTTTCTTTTATTCGTCATTTTTTCGCAAATTTCTTTTATATTCTTTTTTAGGTATATTCTTTTGCGTTGTTGACTTTTTATTTATTTTCATAATCTTCATAATGATGTACAAATATTTTTGACAGTGGCATACAAATATTTTTGACAGTGACATTATGTGTGAATTACAAACATTTGAATTTCTTGCCTTGAAGTAGTTTGATCTAAGAATTTTTACATCAAATTATTTTATATGCATTTCTTTATCTCTAAATCTATAGAAGATATAATAATGAATTTATATTTATCGAATAAAGAATTGAACGTTCTTTAATATAAGTATTTACATAAATTTTCGATAAATAATATTTAGATGATTATTTTCTTGTAACTACTACTTCCGGTTGTCCAATTGTTACCAAAACTGACTCGACTCTTCCCATTATTGTTAGATTGAGGAATCCGTAGTTAAAAATGTCTTAAGTCTTATAGTATTTGAGTTATGGTGAATCCAACATCCACACACACACACACACATCCACACACACACACACACACACACACACACACACACACATGTTATAATCGGATTCTAGGGACCTTAAAACGTGCTTATTCACTAAAATCTAGGTATGCGATTTTTAGCATGAATACAATACCTCTCTTAGCGAGAGGTAAAAAATCGGAGTAGGATTGAACAAAGAAACATATGTCTTAATTTAAAAATATTTAATTAAATCTTAATTTGACTCGAGATATTGCTAAAAATGTTATCGAAAGAAATCACAGCCTTTCTTCTTGACCTTAATTTAGAAAGGGAAAACTGTGTATAGCAATATTATTTTGCTGCCTGTTACAGCAAAATTTCATTTCAAGATCAATTTTGTCATCCTGACTTTTGATCAGACATACGTTTCTCTGTTCATAGCATACTCTGAGTTAGTTTTCACAACACACTGCAGTTTGACGCTGAACAACGGGCCACTCAATACAACTTTTTTATTTGTTCTTAAATTTTCTTTATATTATTTGTAAACTAGGCTTAGGGGCTCACAAATCATGGTATTTGGCATGATGGTAGTGTTTTCGGTTTAACCGGAAGTAATATTACCTTTCATATTTCAAATGAGACATCTATATATGTTTATAAATTTAGAATTTACATAAATTACAATTTAAACGATATGCTAAGCATATCGAGGTCTGTTAGAAAAGTATGCGACCTTATTTTTTTGCAAAAACCTGATGGATTTAAATCAAGCGCGCTTGCATGAGCCGACCTTGAACCTTCGTGCGCATACGTGAATTTTTCCCGCCTGTCGATAGCGTCTGTTGCTGGCCAGCAGCATTTGAGTGAGGCAGTGTGTAGTGCTCTCGTCGGTTTTTCATTGCAAGGAAAATGTCGGAACGACTGGAGCAGCGCTATTGCATCAAATTTTGCCTGAAACTGGGCGACAGCCAATTGGAAACCATTCGGAAGATTCAGACGGCTTTCGGTGACGTCACCAAGACCAAAGAAGGCCCGCCAAGTGCGCAGCAACGTCAAAGTGATGCTGACTGCTTTCTTTGATTCCCGTGGTGTGGTACACCACGAGTACGCACCACACAGTCAAACTGTCATTTTCTCCACCAAAATCATTGTTTGAAATACTGTGAAATGATTGGACGCATTTACAAATTTACATTTAAAATATGGTGATATTTTAAATATAAATTCTAAATCATAAATTTCATAAATTCATCATGAACCAGTAAACGCAGATATGTACAATTTATATTTATAAATGTAAATTCGTAAATCTAAATTTGTAAATTAAATCCATTATAAACCAGCTAAACAAAAATTTATATTTAATAAACAGTTAAACTAATCGAAAAGTAAAATAGAGATTATAATTAATTAAATGTGTACTGCTTCGAGAAATAAATGTATGAAGGGTTTGTAGAGATTTTGAACTTGTAATTATAGTAAAAGCGTTCCGAAAAAGTCACTCAAGAACTAAAGCAAAAGTTTCATAGAAAATTAAAGAAGTTCGAAACTTGTACAAAAGAAAAGCACGGAGGATTAGTAGTAACTAGTGATTACGAGTAGTAGGTACTTTCGGCAAAAGTGATCTATAATTAATTAATTTTTAATTTATTTTTTTGTGCCTCCGCCCGGTATCAGTAGTTTTTCTTTCGTCTAGACTTTTATGGTTATATGTTGGTATTACTCTGCTGAAATATTAACTTATAAGGATTTTCAACACAAGAATTAGCAAAATAAAGCTTTTAATACTAAATTATTAATCGTAATTTAAATGAACAGATTTTAAGCTAAATGTAAGTAATTAGTTATTATATTTGAACTTGCAATACAAAACCGGTAAAAGTTGTTTGGATTATTTTTCAGGTTATATTTGTAAATCCATGTCATTTGAAATGATTCAAATCTTTCTATGTTACCAACATCAAAAAATCCGTAGTATGTCATATTTAAACAATAAATACATTTAATCTTGTGTATCACACGTCTAGAAATTGCTTTTCGATTGCGAGTGCTCGTATTTTACTCTCACACTTGCAAAAGTGCAGTTTCAAGGATACAAATAATTATTATCTCCTGCTATATCATAATTACAGCATTATACTGCTCAATTTGAGTACTGTAATGACATTTATTAGGCCTTGGTATAATGAATCCATTAGAGTACTCAGTACTATAATGGCTATGGTAACGAGTTACTAATTTAACATTTTTTACAATATTAATTTTAACTAATCTAGTCGTTTGATAATCTTCACGACTAGTACCATAAAGATTGACGTTACGATCCTTATAACATAAATAACTATTAGGGTCGGTTCATCGGTTGCACGGTTGTACAATAAAGGTTTAGTGTAAATTCAGCCTTCAGCTTGAAATGGGATAACAGGATACATGTACAAATCAGGTTCAAATGATAAGCTTGGTTGAAATAGCGGCCTAATTTAACAGCCCAACTCCGACTTAAAACAATAACATTAACTGAAAATGTTCTGAAGCTAAAGTAACATTAGACATCTGATTTATTCAAAGCGGTAATATACCGTGAGTTTCAGCTAAGATGCAACATTTACTATACTGTTATTAATGTATTACGATGGATATAAAGTTATAATTTCCGTTTGGCGGGATATTGCTTTTACTTATAAAGAGCTCTAATGCAAACGAAAGTTAAATATTATATTTTTCCTTAGGAATAATGTATTTATATTATATTAAGAATTTATAATTTATATTTTTCAAAATATATTTGCCTTAAAAAATAATAACAGAATTCATCAATAATTTTATAATAGAATTATTCCCCATAGTATAGTGTTTTTATGTATAATACTATTGCACTTAGATGTAAACGTATAGAAAATTCATTGAACGAATGGTTAGTCCCCGCCCGTTGTCAAACGTATTAAAGTTGTACGTTTAGAAACATGTACGTTCATGAAACGGACGCTGGAGAATACTAAAATCTCATTTCATACGTTTTGAATGCCACAAACGTATATGTTTGGATTCGAGAATAGAGGCCCTGATAAAATGCAACATAGGTTGTCAAACTTGTTACTGTCAAATTAACTTGTCTTTTCATTACCCTTTAAAGATGTTTAGTAAAGAAAATATTCGAATGGTTACTTAGTAAAATTGTCTAATCAAGTACGTATCGTCGCGCCACTCGCGGATTTTTTAACATTAGGTCTGGGAGGAGGTTGGGATGACAGCTTGTAAACACGTGTAAATGTGAGTATGAAAACCGTGGAAAAAAGCCATCAGACTTGTTGTGTTGTAGAGTACAAATTCAAATATAACGGGGATAATAAGATTTACTTTTACTCCTTCCCTTATTAACCTTGATAACAGGTAAGGCAACAAACATTGAAAACCATCGGTTCGTCGAATGACATAAGTACAGTTGAATTTTATTAAAAATCTGATTACATATTTCTCAAGCACACAACATGGTTCAACAGTTGAAGGCTAGCCGTTAAGGGTGTTCGACACATTTTTTATATATTTTTTTCACATTTAATATTCTTATACATGTATTTAATGACAGTACAATTTGTATAAATGTACAATTTCTATGTTTTATTTATTTATTTATTTTTTCGACTGTTAAATTTATTTAACTATAAGTTATTTTTTAAACAAATAATAATTTTCCATGCTTTGTAATTATACTGCATTCAACATTTTCATAGTATGCAATATTTTTCATAAACTTTTACTAAAAATCATCCGCTGAGGAAGACACATGGGGTGTCGAAACCGGTCGGGTTGATAAATAAAAGTTGACTGAAGTCCAGAAATATATTTTCTTCTCATCATAAAATCTGTATGTTGCAGATAAGAATAGAATAAACATTTATTTGTATTTTTTAACCATGGGGTATGTATTGGATTAGATTTTGTAGAAGTTCTATAAAGCCAAAGTTCAGCTAATGGCAAGATGAACCATTGTTTGTACAGCCAGACTTTAGGCTGCCTTTGTTTATGATTATGTCATACTACAAAGACCGAGTGCTATAATGTTAGATATCACACAGTCAGATGTAACTGACAATTTGATGTGCTACAAAATATGTTACCCTAAAATGCGCATTTAAAGCTGTGTTACTTACAACAGCTACTTCACGGCTAATTACCTGAGAAGTATACGTACTGTCAACCGATAATATTCTAATATTTTACGCGTGTGTAATTTTTATGTTCAAAATGTTTTTTTCGGAATCATCAAACGAGAATATTATTAATATATGTAATTCGCGTATTCCGACAAAGAAATTTCAGAAAACGATATCACCCTGACATGAAGTGAATTTTAAAGAAACAATACAAGATATCTAAAAATTCTGTCAGATATTTGGTTAAAGTACTAGAAACTAAACTTTAAAACCAGCAAGTATGAAAAGTAAATCAATTTCAGCAGAATATTATGTTTACGATTCTTGACTACAGGCCAATAATTATTTTTGTTCTTTCTTCATTTTTTGTTCCGTGCATTTGATTTAATGATATTTTTTTAAAAAAAGGAGGTAATGATTTACGGATCGATCGAATAAATTAAAACTAGTTTTACCTGAAATAGCCAATTTATCTTTGTATGTTAAAATAATATCTATTAAATGATTTTTCTCGAAAGTTGTGAAATTCCTTTCTTTCTTTTTTCTCCTATATTTTAAAATAACAAGTATATGAAAAAGAACTTAAATAAATGTATTACAATTGTTTTGCTTGAATCTAACCTCAAAAACTTATATATTTTTGACATGTTTGACCTTTAGATGTTTGTAATAGTAAAATACATTAGTTTCTTAGTATATTTTATGTTTTCGAAAACTGTTATTTTTGCCCTCTATAGAATGTGCTTGAACGCTGTGACGTCACAATCACAGACATCAGAAAGAGTTTTGTACCTGGTTGTTTTAATAATTCAGAGGATACACCTACGAAAATATTTTTTCACGTTCCAAGTAAACATACAATTAGAAAAATGTAGTTTGAGGCAGTGTACGGTCCATGTGATGTCAATGAAATTACCAAAACCAGAATATTGTATTGTTGTGAAGATCATTTTGATGTAGGTATATTTATAACATAACACTTATAAACATTTACAACAAACTTTCTATACATTCTCCAGTTGGAATCCGATGCTGAAAATCATGGTATTCTAATTCTACGCAAAAAAGTAACATCTATTTATTTTTTCCATTCGTGGCACTCTCATTATAATCCTATTTAAATCAAATTAATATAACATTTGATATGTGTTTTTCTCAAAAAAATTCGTTATGTGATGGTTTAAACTGATCATATCGTTGAATTCAGAATTAAATTCTCCAGCAAATAAGCCAATAAAAAATATGTGTTCCTTTTTAAAATAAAAAATCTGGTGTGCCCAATACAATACCTCCCGCCGCAGCCCGAGTCACAAAAATGATTAAGTTAATCCTTATTTTTGAATTAACGAATTTTATTCTAATTTTGACAGTTTATTTCTTAAAATATAGTCTAATCTAATCCAAGTAACTACCTTTTTTTAAACCCCTCAACAGGATTTAATTCCAATTACAGAGTGGGTTTTCATTCACCGACATCCATGCCTTCGTGGGATTCGAACTCAGAGCCCCGAGGGCCCTCATGACATGAGGCGTTGCTCTAACCATTTAGCCACCGGAGCTATAATAAAATGAAGATTAAATTTTAAATACCGGCATAGAATAGAATTCACTAATCCAAAAATGAGTATTAGCTTAAACATTATTGTAAATCGTTAATTTTTATGAATCTAAATACCTACCTACATATTTACTTATTCTGGAAACTGTATTGAATTCCTTTTCTATTGTTCCATCTACTTTTTTCTTTTTAAAACGTTACTAATATTATTTTGAAATGATTAGTTCTTTAATAGTGACATTTATCTGTCAGTTACATACATTTGAATAACTGCATTTTGTTTGTTTATAGCGTAGACCCTGGGATTTAAATTATAGATAATTGTATAAATTTATCCATAAAATATATAGAAAAAGTATTAATTAATACAAATCTATAGAAAATTTAATAATCTTTAATTTTTATAATCTCGAAAAATTTACATTTAATGGTATTTTTTGAAGAAAAACTATTTTGAGTTTTTAATAAAGTGCCATTTCCGGTTATCCGATTTTCACCAAAATCTAATGGGCTCTTTCCATTACAGAAAAAGTTCGAAATACAAAGTTTCAAATTTTTTTGATTTATAGTATTTGAGTTACAGTGGAGGATCCACACACACATATACACATACACACAGACATGATCGTGAAAATGTTAAAATTGGATTGTAGGGACCTTAAAACGTGGTCATTTACCAAAATCTCGATATGCGATTTTTAGCACGATCCCTATACCTCCCTTACCAAGGGTAGCGGGAGGTAAAAAGTTAGGTGCCATATTTTGAGAACCGCTGATATAAGTTTATATTTATTGATATCACAAATTTTGTTATTCAAAATGGCACAATTTTGCTAATTTAACATTTGTATAAGCAGACCTAAACTTTATTGCATTATAAGAAGATATGCTAATTTTAAAACATGGTTGGGTTAAGTAGTATATCCAAAATGTAAACAAAAAGGTAAAAATTATTGCAGGCGGGTGTGCGTGCGTGCGTGTGTGTGTGACGATATTTTCCTCCACGATAACTCTTATAACAAACTTCCAAATATTTTCATATAAAGAGTTAATTAGATTTTGGATAAAATTAGATAACCGGAAGTGATATTGTACTTGAAACCCATAATAGTTTTTAATGAAAAACTATGGGCATTAAAATATAATGAAAAACATTTAAATTTTAGTATTTAAGACTTTTATATCAAGGGGAACAACATATTATATATGGAATAAAATTAATAAACAAGAAATGATACTGAACTAGTAGCTCTCAACAGATTTTCATGAAAAATATATTATGATATACTCCAAAACTTTTCAAATTTGGTATTTAAGATTTTTATGTGAAGGCGAGCAACATATTAGATTTTAGATACAATTGATAAACCAGCAGTGATATTTTATTTTAAGCTCTGGACACATTTTCGTGAAAAATATAATAGGATATATTCCAAAACTTGTCAAATTCAGTTTTTAAGACTTTTATATGAAGGGGAGCAACATATTAGATTTTAGATACAATTGATGAACCGGAAGTGATATTTTATTTGAAGCTCTGAACACATTTTCGTAAAAAGTAAATTTATACAATCCAAAACTTTTCATATTTGGTATTTAAGACTTTTATATTAATGAGAACGACATACTAGATGTTTTCTAAAATTTATAAACCGGAAGTACTACTTCGAAGGAAGCTGTAAACAGAACTCGTGTATAATTTGAAACAACATTAGATTTTGACTATACCTATATGATAAACCGGAAGTGGTACTTAATTTGGTATTACAGGCTTTTCTATTTATTGGAACAACAAATTAGATTTTGTTTATAAACGATCAACCGGAAGTGATACTTTACTTAAAGCTCATTGCTATTTCAAACATGGAATTGACTGGAGGTCATGTGTTGGCCACATCAGATTTTTTAAAACTTAGGGAGGTATTTATTATATAGTCCTCCATCCCGTCCCTAATTGGCGCTACAGGCACGGGCTTCTTGGGCTTGTAGGATAATACGCCACTGACAGTTCCTTATTACTTCGTAAACAGAGTTATGTCGCCTTATGAACAGATTCTATAACCTTTGTGGCAAAAAGAAACTAATTTATTTTCTTATACCGTCAAGAATTACGCTTTTTATCACACAATGGCATTCTTACGTGAAAACTAATATAGATACCATTGTGTTTCTAGCATCCGGGCCCAAAGTTAATGTAATCAAATAAAACCATATTTTTACATGTACCTATGTACTTTGGATATGATATGCGATAACGTCAGTTTAATTCTGAAAAATCTATGTTAATTGAAGACATTAACACTTGTGGAAAAAAATTGAACATAGTTATATCATTAGATTAGAATGTATTACATAAAAAGTTTATTGCCGAGAAGCTTGTACTATTATTTAAATGTTTAATCCTAAAACTTTGTCATTAGTACATGTAGAACTAATCTAAAGAACATATATCATTAGATTTGAAAGGCGTACGAATTACAATGACTTTGTGCTAGAATTATTCAGCATTTTTCTTACTTGTGTATATAGTATTCTAAGCTAACTTTAATTTGTCGCTCAAAAGTGACACCTGACAGTTATGACGCAGACTTCGCAGCAGCTTTGAATACCTGTGGGATGATGTCTGTTAATTATTTTTTTCTCTAGCAGCCTAGGAGGTAGTGTTGCCGCCGAGACGAGATTTTTCTTGATCTCGTCTCGTCTTGAGTAGAATTTCGAGATCAAGATCCAAATAAATTTCAAGGTCAATTTCTCGATCGAGACGAGATTACATACTTCAAATCTCGACAAGAAAAAACGAGATCTTAATCTTGAAAACTTTATTAATTATTCATACAACAAAGTTTCCATCATTTGATCATCAGTAGATGAACCGGAGATACTACTTTGCAGGAAGCTATAAACAGATTTTCTTAAAAAAATATATTAAAACATGATTCAAAAATTCTCAAATTTGGTATTTAAAACTCGTTTATAATTTAAAACAATATTAGATTTTGACTACATCTAATGATAAAGCGGAAGTGGTACTTAATTTGGAGCTCTTAACAAATTTCCGAGGAAAAACATAATAAAATATAATCCAAAATTTGGTATTACAGTCTTTTCTATTTATTGGAACAAATTAGATTTTGTTTACAAACGATCAACCGGAAATGATACTTTACTTAAAGCTCATTGCTATTTCAAACATGGAATTGACGGGAGGTCGTGTGTTGGCCACATCAGATTTTTTCTTCTGAAATTGGAATAAGTATGTTCTAAAAATACGAGTAAAATATTTTTTATTATTCTTTCGATTAAACAAAGAAAAAAACGTGCAACACCTCATTCTTTCTAGCAAACTGATAAATGAATAGGATAAAAGGTATTATTTTTATCTTTATAATATTTTAAGAAAGTAATAATAATAATAATAATAATAATAATAATAATAATAATAATAATTGCAGTATCGTAAATATTGTATTGAGTTTTAAGTGTTAACAATTACAGAAAATCTCACAGCATTTTTTTCTTACAAGAACAATATTTCGATATACACGTATTTGCTCAATAGTGTTTAAGTAAGACATTACAGATTCATAAACATAAATTCATGTATACATTTATAAGTCGTTTAACGTGTACATAAATTTATGTATATGAATATGTAAAATCTTTCGTACCCTGATGATGTATAAGTGTATACCAAAACGTCGGTTCTATGAAAGAATAAATTTTGTTTGACTGAGATTTCAAGTAATTATTAACACCTAATCTGTACCACAGTCGAGAAATTTATCCATATTGTGTTTTATATTTAATGTACATTTTGTGATGTTTTTATTCATTCAATAGTCAAAAAATTCAAATAAGAAAAAAAATATAAACTAACTCGATACTAATGTAAATGAGAAATGCACATGAGGTTCATTATAGAAATAAAGCTTTGAAAAAAATTAAGCTCTAATTATTATTTAACAAAATGTACATAGTCATATTAGAACGAATTTGCACAACAGCCGAAAAGTCGAGATAGTCGAGATCTCGACCTCAAGATCGAGATTGTTTTCAATCTCGTGGGTCAAGATCAAGATTGTTTCCAATTTCGAAAAAAAAAAATTTGTCGTGATCGTGATAATGTAAAATCTCGACAAATCTTGATACGCAGCAACACAGGAAGATTTCATTATTGACTTGTTATTGAGTTTTTTTTTCTAATTCTTCATAATACAACGTTTTACAACGGTCCATAATAATTTATTATTGACCTAAGTCAATAATACAAATTGTCACTTCGCAAAGAAACTCAAGCATCCAAATTCAAATATTATTTGACTCAAACTTAAGAAAAGTGTTAACTTTGAATTCACAATTTAAATTTGCCGCCTACCAACCTATGCCATCGAATTTATAATACCCCTATAAACAGTAAATTCAACGCCAGCACTCAACACTACGCTGCTTGGACGATGAAATAAATTGAAAAGTACCTATTAGTAAATATGGGTCCGAAAATGAGCCGATTCTTCGATGTTGTTTAGTTTTATCATTTAGGACCACTTTTACAATCATTAGATAAACCTCGTATAACGCAATACCAGGTATAAAATTGAATATTTGTTACGGTCTAATTTTGCCCTACAACATTTTTTGCTCTAGATTCTTATTCCTATCTTTTACATACCTATCTTTCTAAATCTGGATTTCCCTCGTCGAATGTTTACTGTTATTCTGTCAATCCCTTATATTCCATGTGTTTTTCAATTGTTATAACTTCCTCAGTTAGTTTTCTGTCCAATAAATCTTCTTTGCAACATCGTTCTCCTTTTTATTGGTTGTTTGTAGTGTTTCATCTGTTCCTACATTATGTATCTCTTATGTAAAATATGTTTCACTTCTATTTAGGAACTTACCTGTGTTCCTATCTCGATTATTTCCGGTCTGTTTCTATTTTATTTAACAATTCTTCCAAACATTCATTCTGTAGCGACCTTCCCATGTTTTTTTGACATTTTTGGCTGGTTTGATGCTGTTTAGCATGTCAGCGACGCACGCTTCGTTTTTAATTGTATTCTTCTTCGTTTTATTGTATTTCTTCTTTATGTTATTTCTTTGTGTTACTGTGGCGTTGTATGTTTCCGGCAACCATTTTTATTGTCTGTGTAAAAGTTTCCGATCTCAGGGACTTTGGTTCCTGATGTGATGCAGTAAGGACGTGTTTTTTTCATTGTATTTCGGCACATGGCCATTGTTCGGCGTAGATTCTTTGTGTAGTTTTTGTGTCCTTTGGATTAGCGAAATTTACTCTAATTTTGACAGTTCATTTCAAAAAATATAGTCTAATCTAATCCAAGTAACCACCTTTTTTTAAACCCCTCAACAGGATTAAATCCCAATTTACACAGTAAATTCACATTCACTTTAAACTTGCAAATAGGATGTATTGAGTTGGAATCGTGCAACTTCAAAAATATATGCAAGTATCTTTCTTGAAGTTTTTCAAGTTGTACCAGCCTAAATAAAAATATTCACTTCACGAACATGCTCTGTTTTAAAGAGTACGGATATTTGCGAGAAACTTTTCTCCAGTTTGAATTAAAAAACAAAATCTGGTGTGGCCAACACAATAACTCCCGCCATTTACAGCCCGAGTCACAAACAAGATTAAGTTAAACCTTATCTTTGGATTAGCGATTTTTACTCTAATTTTGACAGTTTATTTCTTAAAATATAGTCTAATCTAATCCAAGTAACCACCTTTTTTTAAACCCCTCAAAAGGATTAAATCCCAATTTCACAGTAGGTTCACATTCACAGACATCCATGCCTTAGTGGGATTCGAACCCAGAGCCCCGAGCGCACTCATGACTTATGAGGCGTTGCTCTAAACATTGAGCCACCAGATATATAATAAAATGAAGATAAAATTTTAAATACCGGAATAGAATAGAATTCACTAATCCAAAAATGAGGATTAGCTTAAACATTTTTGTGTATCGTTAATTTTTATTAGTCTAAATACATACCTACCTATTTACGTATGCTGGAAACTGTATTGAATTCCTTTTCTATTGTTCTACTTACTTTTTTCTTTTTAAAACGCTACTAATATTATTTTGAAATGATTAGTTCTTTGATAGTGACATTTATCTGTCAGTTACATACATTTGAATAACTGCGTTTTGTTTGTTTAAAGCGTATGCGCTGGGATTTAAATTATAGATAATTTTATAAATTTACCCATAAAATATATAAAAAAAGGATTAATGCAAATCTATAGAAAATTTAATAATCTTTAATTTTTATAATAACGTTAATTTCGAAAAAATAACATTTAAAGGTATTTTTCGAAGAAAAACTATTTTGAGCTTTTAGTAAAGTGCCATTTCCGGTTATCCGATTTTCACCAAAATTTAATGGCTCTTTCTATTACAGAAAAAGTTTGAAATACAAGGGTTCAAAATATTCTGAATGATAGTATTTAAATTAGAGTGGAGGATCCACACATACATACATACATACATACACGCGCATACACACATACACATATACACATATACACACAGACATCATCGTGAAAATGTTAAAATTGGATTCTAGGGACCTTACACGTGGTCATTTATCAAAATCTCGATATGCGATTTTTAGCACGATCCCTATACCTACCTCACTTACCAAGGGTAACGAGAGAAAAAAATTAGGTTATCACCCACTAAAATCGTTTAGCAATAACAAATCATATAGTAATAGGGGTCATTAATGAATGATTTACTAAAATCTCCCAGAAACGGTTCATTTCGAGACCCGTGTTTATTAAGACTTTTCGATTTATTTTGATCTCTACTCTCGTATACTCACGAAATAACTTACATTTGTTTTTTTTAACAGTTTGTTTATAATCATTAAAGTAGAACAGCATACTGAGGTATAGGAATATACTAAGGTATACAAGGTGTTTCACAACTTCGGGCATAAACTTTAAAGGCATATAGTATTGATCAAAATGAGTACAAATATTTAATCAACATGAGTCCAACTTTCAATAGTTTCTGATATAGCAATGATAAATGAGTTTTTATGAGTTTTACGTCTGCTATCTAGAAAACTTCGACTAAATAAAACTTTTTGATTACCTTTCAGAGGTCATCTTATATGTGCTTTTGTTTTTCAATAAAATGTGGCGACCTTGACTAATATTTAAATTTCAATAACTTCCAAAATGTTCCACATAAAATTTTATTATATTTTTTGGCATACCGGGTGGCGCTCGAAATCCGTTACATAAGCATTAAACATGGGAAAATCGTTTTTCCTAACGCATTGCTCCCCAAATTATTTTAGAAAAACAATCTTCAAATAAAAGTTGTAGAACATAAAATTTTGCATTTGAATCAATAAGCAAAATTAATTTTGCATGCTTTGTGTGTTTATCTGTCATAAAATTTAATTTACTTTTTATTATTTAATAAAATTATCACAACGTAAAATTCTTGCAGAATAATAATTTAATTCTTCTTTACTGTTCAAATAATCATTTTTCTAGACAAAAAATTACAATATTTGACATTTAAATCATCACATTTGTTTGTCTTTTTGTTTTAATTCCATGGCTAGCACTATTAAACTGAAATTTTCAAAAAATTTATATTCAATTTTTAGTTATACTAAACAAACGAAATTAATTTTGTTTACTGATTTACTTGCAGAAAATTATAATGTACAACTTTTATTTGAAGATTTTTTTTCTAAAATGATTTGGGGAGCAATATGCTAGGAAAAACGGTTTTTCCATGTTAAATGTAACGGATTTCGAGCGCCAGTCGGTATATAAAATTTTGTTCGAACACTATATCAGTCAGTTTTTCTTTGATACTAATACAAAATTTCCTCTTTTTCGAAAACAGTTGAAGAACTGACCTATGTTGATTAAGTTTCTTTTATTCATTTTGTTCAGTACTATATGCTCTTTTCGGCAACAATTGAAAATCAGATCTATGTTGATTAAGGGTTCTTTACTCATTTTGAGCAGTACGTCATTACTATATGCCCTTAAAGTTTGTATCTGAAGTAGTAAAACATTGTGTATGTAGTTAAAAAAACCTCTCAATTGATAAATATGAAACATAAAAATAGTGAGGTAAATGTAAAAAAAAACACTGTCACCATTTTATCTGGGATCGAACAATGAACTAAATGGAATATAAAAATGTTATGTGTCAGCAAGAACCTTGTTCTATGCATATAATAACTTGGCAATTTTTACTTTAATAACACAGTCAATAAAAACTACATTGTGTGAATTGATAAAATGGACTCATAAATATTCTTTTTCGCTTGGCATACTTTCGCTTTATTTCAAAATATTATTTAAAAAATATGGAAATTTATGCATAGACATGTTATAACAATTCATTGGTAAGATATTTAATTTTTATTGATTTTGATTTATTTATCTTTAAATTTACAGGGTAAAAGTCCTTACATAATTTTGTTTTCAAGTCAAACACGTTGGTTACGTTATGGGGATAAATTGTCTAAGAAAAAAATTACAATATGTATAATATTTTAAACTGAGCTTTCATTTTTACCTTCTGTCACCTTTAGGTAAGGAAGGTATTATCTTTGGTCAAAAAATAGGTGGTGAGTTTTTGATGAATAAGCACGTTTTAGGGTCCCTAGAATACGATTTTACTATTTTTATGATGTCTGAATGTATGTATGTGCGTATGTGTATGTGTGTGTGTGTATGTGTGTGTATGTGTGAGTGTGTGTGTGTGTGTGTGTATCTGTGTGTGACAAAATTTTCTAATGTGATAACTCTAATACTACAATTCCAAAAATTATAATTCTTTTGTATTCCTCTTCGTTACATCCACGTGAAGAGCTGATTAGATTTTGGTTATAATTGGTCAACCGGGAGTACCCTCATTTGAAGATATTAGCAGTTTTTCTTGAAAATACGATGCTAAATATCATTTTTTTAATGTTATTATAAATATTAAGGAACATTTTATTCTTTATACGATTTGACTGCATTTTATACTTCATATTAAATGGATATAGAGTTAAAAAATTGTAAAGAAATTAAATATCATATATATGTATATATATATATATATATATATATATATATATATATATATATATATATATATATATATATATATATATACGAGGGGGTATTGATATATAGTTAGCCTTGGATGGTTCCAATATCTGAAAGTGAATATGGTTGTTATGGTTACAACTATGATGTTTTATAAATAAGTTGACAAAGTTTGACATCTATAAGTTGAACGGTGATTAAACTGTGAATTTTTGAAAACGGCATGTTTGCGAAAAAGCTAGAATTTGAAAAAGTTGAGTTGCGGTCAGTTATTAAATATTTATTTTTGAAAGGATTATCCGGCAAAGAAATTTTTGCTGATATAACAGACACTTTAGGTGATCAGTGTCCTTCATATGCAACTACTAAAAACTGGGTTGCGGAATTTAAGAGAGGAAGATCAGATGTTAAAGATGAGCACCGCGCTGGAAGACCAATTTCTGTGACCACTTCGGAAAACATTGATTCTGTCCATGATATGATTTTAGCAGATCGACGAATTGGGCTGAAACGTATAGCGGAAGCATTGAACATTTCCTATGAACGTGTATTTCATATTGTTCATCACGACTTGGATATGAGAAAACTTTCGGCCAAATGGATTCCAAGATGCTTGAATGCTGATCAGAAGCGTTTTCGTTTGACAACGTCGAAGGAAATTTGCCGTCGATTTGAAGCAGACTCCTCAACATTTTTGGATCGGCTTGTTACTATGGATGAAACGTGGATTCATCATTATGACCCAGAGACTAAAGAGCAATCGAAAGAGTGGAAGCATTCCGGTTCTCCACGACCAAAAAAATTCCGTGTTCAAAAATCCGCTGGTAAGATTCTTGCTTCAGTTTTCTGGGACAAAGATGGGATAATTCTGACAGATTATTTGGAACAGGGCAGAACTATCACGGGAACATATTATGCTGAGTTGCTATCTAAATTACGCAAGAAAATTGTGGAAAAGCGCCGCGGAAAACTTACCAAAGGTGTTCTCTTTTTGCAAGACAATGCTCCTGCTCACAAGTCCTTGATTGCAATGCGCAAAATTCATGAAATTGGTTTTGAATTGGTTGACCATCCGCCCTATTCTCCGGATTTAGCACCATCAGATTATTATTTATTCCCAAATCTTAAAAAACACTTGAAAGGTAAAAGATTTTCCACAAATGATGAAGCCATACATGCCGCTGAGGAGTGGTTTGCAGACCAAGACAAAGAATTTTTTTTAGAGGGTTTACAATTATTTTATAAACGTTGTGTTAAATGTGTAAGTCTTAAAGGAGATTATGTTGAATAAATAAAATTTTGTTTTGAATTATTGTGGCGTTTTATATGGTCGGCTAAGTATTTATCAACACCCCCTCGTATATATATATATATATATATATATATATATATATATATATATATATATATATATATATAAACTATTATTCACGAAAGATGACTATTCAAGGTCATTTGTGAGTCGTCTGATATAATATTACTTGCAGATAACTTCATTGCATTTCATAAGCATAGGCGTGCAACATGAAATATTTATGGACAAACATTTTAACTGAAAAATAAGATAATAATTCACTTGAAAATTATGTTTCTTTCTAAATAATGCCTTTCTGAAAGATTTATGTTCTTCACTTGTGTTTTTGCAAAATACAAAAACATTGACTTAACTTATAAATCAAAGAATAATAATTTGATTTAAACGTCAACGCCACTGGGTAAATATTAGCATAGAGGGCAGTGTAGTAGATAATTAGGTATCTGTAATTCTACGACATATGTCATTATTATTTGTAGTGTATTAGAAAGTAATGGCACTATTTACGTATATCTGTCACAATACATAAATTAAGTAGACGTAGGTCAAATAATCTTTCTCTTTCTAATACAAAATGTTACTAAACTACTATATATATATATATATATATATATATATATATATATATATATATATATATATATATATATATATATATATATATATATATATTAACCAGCTATGCTATAACTCTGGAAACAGCTACTATATTAAGAAAATTCTGATTGAAACGTGTCAGTGTCAAGTGTAGTTGACAGTATGTTTCTGTTATAATTTTACTGGAAATATAGGATCTTTTTCTAGAAACTTTCTGTGTGGAATTTGTGTAAAATATATACAACTACCTTAAGTAATGTACAAGAAATAGAATCTTTTGCAAGGAACTTTCTGTATGACATTTATATAAAATACATAGAACTAACAGAAGGTAATGTACTGGCCACATCAGATTTTTTATTATTGATCTAAGAAATTTTTCGTTTAATTTTAATTTTTAAACATGTACTTGTATATCTAAGTATTCCATTTTAACCAAAAATATGTAATTAACAGTGGACATATTTTTTAAACTTAAATTAATTTTCCAAACCACTCTTCTAAATAACTTTTTCCAAAGTTAAATCACAATGTTTTGGTACACATAGATATTGTGGATCTGTTGGAATACTAGCTAGTATATCATCAAGTCCAAGTCCGCATTATTTTTAGTGTTAAACATAACACGGGCGTAATTTTTTTGCGTATATTTGTTTTTTCTTCAGGAACCGTAAATCAAATATATAGGTGTAATAAACGTATATGATTTAAAAAAATCTCACTTTTCATTATTACTTCGCTATTTTTATAAAAAAGTAAAATTACTTAGCTTAATATCAATATCAATACTATAGATAGATAGTAAAATCATTTTCGTAAAAAGTAACATCTATTTCAGAAAAAAATAATTAAATTCAAATTCCCATTTAAAAAAATTGTGCGGAATTAATGTTAAATATTTAAAGCATATGATGACTAATACTTCTGTGAAGGACATTGCATATGTATGTAATTTTTTATGGAAAAATACAATCTGCAATTCAATATATTCTTTCTGAAATTAAACTTACCTTTCCTGGAAATTAATTTACTTTTTCTGAAATTGAATTTACTTTTGCTGAAAAAGAATTTACTTTTTCCCTTCCGTCACCTTTAGGTAAGGAAGGTATTGTCTTTGGTCAAAAAGTTCGGTGGTGAGTTTTTGATGAATAAGCACGTTTTAGGGTCCCTAGAATACAATTTTACTATTTTTACGATGATGTCTGTATGTACATATGTGTGTGTGTGACAAAATTTTCTAATGCGATAACTCTAATACTATAATTCCAAAAATTATAATTCTTTCGTATTCCTCTTCGTTACATCCATATGAAGAGCTGATTAGATTTTGTTTATAATTGGTCAACCGGAAGTATCCTCATTTGAAGAGTTTAACAGTTTATCTTGAAAAAACGATGTTAAATATCATTTTTTCACATTAAATGTTATTATAAATATTGAAGAATATTTTATTCTCTATACTATTTGAATGCATTTTTTACTTCATAATAAATGTATATAGAGTTAAAAAATTATAAAGAAATTAAATATATTAGTCAGCTATGCTATAACAGCTGCTATATTAAGTAAATTCTTATTGAAAGGTGTCAGTATCAAGTGCAGTTGACAGTATGTTTGTGTTATAATTTTACTGGAAATATAGGGTCTTTTTCTAGAAACTTTCTGTATGGAATTTGTATAAAATACATACAACTACCTTAAGGTAATGTACAAGAAATAGAATCTTTTGTAAGGAAATTTCTGTATGACATTTATACAAAATACATAGAACTGACGAAAGGTAATGTGCTGGCCACATCAGATTTTTTTAATTTAATAAAAAGGTGTTTCACTTTTTCCTAGTGATGTTTAATTTTTATCCCAAAACTCGATTAAATCTGAAACACGCCTTTTTCATTTTCATATTTAAAATTTAGTTATTTTTTAATATGCATTGGTTAAAAATCGAAGGACAATGATAAAACACAATGGCCACTAGTATGAACGGTGATTAAGGGTGATTAGCGAGCATTTGACCAGCATTATTTTATCTCTGTCAATCGTTTAGAGATTATTTTAGAGAAAAATTCTTCAAATAAAAGATGCGGGCAATTAATTTTTCTATAACTATTATTTGAAGTATTTTCCTCTAAAAGGATCCATAAACGAATGACAGAGGTAAAACAATGCTAGTCAAATGCTCGATAATCACCCTTAATCAGTTGTTCATACTAACGGTCAATGGGCCGGATTTAACACTCTTCTGTAACTAAGGAAGCTTATCTAAAAATAATGAAATAATGAGAGAGATATTCAGTCCAATGATTCTAACATATTTATTCATTAATTTTTCATGATATTTAGTAATCCATCTGTTCCAAATTAGGGTATTCATTACATTAGTTTTATATTTGTCCCAAATTATCTACTATACAAAGCTCTTAAATTGGATTTTTTAAAATTATTATTATTATTCATAATTATATTAAATATTCAATGGTAATTTAAACTGGAGTTGATACATACAATATGAAAATTATTGTAAGAGGCGAAGCTGTTTTGTATTGCAGTGATCCGTAATCTTGTGCCGATTAAAACTCGTTCAAATTGGCGAGGATGGTTGAGTGGGTGATTTTCGACGAAGGAACTATAGATGAAGATTTTCTATCAAAGTAAGTGCTATCATTTATTCAAGTTTACTCTTAAAAGAATTAAACAATTCAAAGACATAGAAGTTTTATTTGGCAAAAAATTATTCTTCAACAATTACATTCATTGTAATATCCTCCTGTAAGAATTTAGGGTTTTGCGTTTGGCAGTGTGACGATGGTCACTAGATTTGGATTTAATTATCGTGTTTAGCATTGTAGTTTTGTGGTTAACAAGTTAGTTTTTTGTTGCTAAAGGTTATAAATTCAAATCGAGGTTCAAATCCCACCAGTGAAATTGTTGTTTACATTTTTATTATTTTGTATTGATTGAGATTGCGCATATAATGTAATTGTTTGGTTATATTGTATGTCGTTTTGTTGTAAAACGTATTGAGGTATTTTTGTTTAAAATTGCAAAAAAAATTATTCAAATAGCAAGTATTTGCAAGATAATTAGAATCATGTTGAAACTTATTTTCGTATTTTTAACGGTTTTTCGGGGTATAAATGCGAGTCCAAGCGACAGTTTTAGGCAGAGAGTGTGTGCTCTCTCAAGAGAGCGTTAGCTCTTCACCGAGTCTGTGCTCTGTCGGGGAGACGGTGTGTGCCGTTTTCCGCGAAACTGGTGAGTGCCGGGCGAGCAGTTTTTTTGGACCTTGGCTGCCTCTGACTCAGTGCTGTTGGTGTGTGCCGGCAGCTCGTGAGGGAGTGCAAAAGGTGCCTTGTACAGCAACAGATGCCGCCGTAGCCGAATGTTTCCGCACAGTGGGGTATACCACTGTTTGCTGTAATCTCGATTGTCGATGAGTGTTGGTGTGTGTCAACACGGCTCCGTTTCGAAATCGCGATTGTTGATGAGTGTTGTCAAATGACAACACTGTTACCGTTTCGCTTGTTTCAACTTTGGTGTGTGCCATTGTTGATCGTTCGTGCCGCGGTCCTGTAACTTTGGTGTGTGCCAATGTTGCCTGTTCATAGTTGACCGTTTTTATGAACGAATCCTGCAAGTATCGCTGCTTCATTTGTATTAGCCGATTGTATGCTAGCGATTGTTACTTTCATTTGTTTCGTTATTATCGTTTTTAATATATTTTAATAAAATATTAAAATTCATTATATGATTTTATTGTCAAAAACCGAACTCTGTCTCCACTAAGCTACCCGAGCCCTTTTGGCGTTCAAGCCACTTTTTTCAGCGACGTTATAAGAGCGTCCTCCACCTCTCCTGTGCTGTGTTATCAACCGATCGATTGGCGCCCGAGAAACCCGTGTTGACAGCAAGGAGAACTGAAGAGAACGTCAAGTAAAGTTGACAGAATGACCATTTTGCCCTGGCAAAATGGCGCCCGGACAGGGACTGTTGACTCTTCATTTGGCCATTACAAAATGGCGCCCGAGCAGGGACTGTTGCATCATTTGGCCATTACAGCAGATCCAAGCTTGAGTACTGTTTTAGAGTTTGGAATCCCATATTGTTATTTCATATTACTCAAAAAGCAATATTCTGGCTACTATTTTGATTTTAATGTCTTATACTGGATGCATACAGGAAATAGTATTATCTTTATCAAATAAAAGTAGTCCGGACGAAATTGCAATACCCACATCTGCACAAATTAGTTTATAATGACGTAGAGTTAAAGTTACTGGACATAGTAATTAGTTTTCTAGAATTAGGATTTGTACCTGATGAATTAAAAACTTGTAATATCATTCTATTATCAAAGGCAGCTAAAACTAAAATATATTAAAATTTTAGACCTGTAACAGCTATTAACATACCTAGGAATGTTATGAGTATCATAACTGCCGCAGATCTCGGTTGTTATGTTGTTATGATTCATAATGTAACACGAGGGGGGTCTCCTTAGATGAGCTAAAGAGGATGATGGTACTACTGCTGCTTACTGTTTACTCCAACGATGACACACCTTACACTTAATACTGGTGATAAGGAACCACACACATACACTTACACTTTACACTTGATGAACACTACGGACATGGACATTACTTGGGTTTTAATAACTAAACTTTTTAACTAAATGATTACATTATTAACTAACACAACTAAGCCTAACATGTTACATTCCGTAACCCAGCGGGCGGGCGTCTAGCACGCGCCCCAAAACTAAAAGTACTACATGTTCCGACAACAAAACGTCTACACGACTCGACGAACTAAACTAGACTCTTTCATGTTTACTCCATGAGTAACTAAAGTTGACTATTAAAAACAAAATGCTATCTTCAGGAGAGGATTGTCTTAGGGGTACAGAGTGCATAGGCTAGAGCATTCAAAGTCACGCACGTAGACATAATAATTTCTAACTTAACGACCAACAAATAAATGTCGTAACTATCATAATACGATAAGAATTTCTAAACTGAATTTTGACCTAAATAGATAAACAGAGTTAAAATATGAATATTAAAACTAATTTAGAAAAGTTTATAAAAAGTTATTTATCTATTATTGTTCTTACCCTCACCTTGTCACAATAATATCCGTGGATTTTTTAATAGTTTATCGGTTTCATTAAATAAAGACATTAATATTAAATATAATTTTTTGGAAGTATTTTATTTATGCTGCTTTTATAATAATATGATAAACAGAATAATTATTATGACATATGTCAATATGACAAATATTCAAGTTACGTGCTTTATTCAACATGTTTATTATTTTAGAATAAAGAATCGTTGATTTGGAAGGATCCATGTGTACTAATCGTATAAGGAAATTAAAGGCTTTGGTGATCCAGTTGTTTATTTAAATCGTTTATTTAAAAAATATGGACGTTTCGAACCATATTGGTTCATCCTAAGATACAATTTTTAAAAAAAATGTATATGTACAATATGGATTACAATAGTTATGTAGTTAATTTGATTACCGATTTCAGGATATTATTCCATTGTTTACATGTACAAAAGTAGGCTTGTAATTAAGTAATAACTGTATCTGTATGGTAATATTATTACCATACTGATTTGTCAACAACGGTCTACAAAATGAAAATAAAATAAAATGAAAATATAATGCTCTTCATTAATACATGCAGATAACGTTAGCCTATCGTTCTAAATACGGTCTGCTTTATTCTAAAGTAATAAACATGAGGAATAAAGCATATAATTTGAATATTTGTCATATTGACATATGTCAAAATAATTGTTCTGTTAACCATAGCAATCTGAAAGTAGCATTAATGAGAGAATTAAAAAAATGATATTTCTCAATAATGTCTTAATTTTCTGAAACCGATAAACTATTGAACAAACCACGGATGTTATTAATCATAACAAGCCTTAGATGTCTTAAAATTCTCGCTCTACGAGCTCGGATTTCAAACTTACATCTGCTGCAGTTATTATGTGCATAACATTCCTAGGTATAATAGCTATTAAATTATTCACCTTATAAACGTAGAGTAAAATATTTTACAATGTATGAAACATTATGTCAGATAAATTTTGTCGAAAGTGAAATAAAATATTATATTTGCAATACATCTTGTCAATGGAGAACTGCATAATTAAGCGTGTTGAATTTAAATTTATTATCCTTTACTTATGATAAGTGAGTTTGCAATAACACGCTTAATTATGCAGTTCTCCATTAACATAATGTATTGCAAATATAATATTTTATTTCACTTTCGATAAAATTTATCTGACATAATGTTTCATACATTGTAAAATATTTTTACGTTTATATGGTGAGTAATTTAAACAAATTAACTACATAACTATTGTAATCCATATTGTATATATACATTTAAAAAAAATGTAGCTGAGGATGAACCAATATGGTTCGAAACGTCCATATTTTTAAATAAACGATATAAATAAACAACTGGATCACCAAGGCCTTCAATTTCCTTATACGATATTAGAATAAAGTAAACCGTGTTAAGAAAGATACACTAACGTTATCTGTATGAATTAATGGACAGCATTATACTTTCATTTTATTTTATTTTCAATTTGTAGACTATTGACAAGTCTGTATTTTAATAATATTATCTTACAGATACAGGTATTACTTAGTTACCAGCCTACTTTTGTACATGTAAACAAAGGTTTAATCTCCTGAAACCGGTAAATGTATTAACTGATATGGAAAAAATACATGAAACTGTTGTATACAAACAAGTTTATGAGTACGTAAAAGAAAATAATCTATTATCGAAATATCAATCAGATTTTCGGCAGGATCATAGTTGTGAATCAGCATTACAATATCTTACACGTCAATGGAAAGAAAATATTCATTGTTTATACATACAATTTGTAAAAATACGATTATTAGTGTAAGCTGATTATTAAATTTTTATGTCTTTCTTTCGACAATTTATGAGTAGTATTATAGTTATTTATGTTATAAGGATCAGGATCGTAACGTCAATTATTAAGGTACTAGTCGTAAAGAAAGAAAGCAAGGCTAAGCCGAGGTTGATAACACGGCGTGTACCATATGATTACATACAAAATTTTATTTGGTTGCGTAAATCTATGAAAAATGAAATTATAAAATATTTGGTATTGAACAAAAAAAAAATTAATCTGGAAAATCAGGTATGCTGTTTTTGATTCGTTTGTAAACAAGTACCTCGTTACCATAGTTCATTATGGTACTGAGTACTCTAATGGATTCATTATGGTCCTTGGCCTTTAATGAAAGACATTAGAGTACTCAAATTGAGGACTATAATGTTCTCATTGTGACACAGCAACATGTAAATAGTACATTAAGATACAAGTTTCACAAGACATGATTTTAGTGCACGCGTCATTCTTACAAACGACAAGTGCGCTGAAATGTCTTATGAAACGTGAATTTTATACTATTTTTTTCTATTTTGGTTATTATTTCAAAAAATGTACGTTATTTCATGTCCAGGAATTTCAATTTCGGTTGTTTAATATGTACTTTATGAAACTCATTTGGATGGGTTTCATAAAGTACATATTAAAGAACCAAAATAGAAAATAGTTATTTATGTACTTAGGACAGAAAATTGCATATTGAGTTTACTTACCGGGGCGAAGCCAAGGTAAAAAAACAATCGAGGTTATAATATGCATTTTTTGCCGAGGTGCATATTAAATTTTTCTGTCTACTAATAATAGATATAGAAAGGTAATACACATAATTGCAATGATTATTAAACCGTAGTAGGTTTTGCGGACGAAAAAAGTTTGCGGACGATAAGTGATGGCTTAGCATAGGAAAAAGGTATGCGAACGAAAAAGGTTTGCGTACGAAAAAGGCTTGTGAATGAAAATTGTCTTTTTCATCCGAAAATAAGTTTGTAAAATTTTATTTTTCGTACAGGTAGACAGAAAAATATATTATGCACTCGTAAAATCGACCTGTGTAATTGGAATGTAATATTCTGTTGGTTTAGACTATTAAATAAATAAATATAAAATGTGTTCTATAGTTGTAATGTTTATGAGATTCTTTTTTATTTTAATGCGCACATTATACGAGTACATATCGACGGTTTAATAAAGCACAGAGTTCACATCGTATGTCCATTTTTAAGAAAATTAAAATACAACCACGTTAAATCATTTAGAACCAACTAATTTATTTGTAACCTTCAAATTAGTTGTCACCAGCATGGAACCCGGTGGTGTTCATTCCATAGACATAAACGAATCGCTGTCACTGCAATCTATTTTTTTGTGATTCACGACATCTTTACAAATAAGTTTTATTGTATAATTGTATTAACCTCGTATTTATGGTTTTATATATTATATTCAAACGATTTTAGCCTCAAATCAAATGTCAAATAAGTCAAAATAAAACGGAAGTGAACAATAGAGTGTGATAGTATTACCAACTGTTCTATTTATAAGTACCTGGTCATAAATGTGAAATTATCGTACCAACCATAATTATTGTTAAGAAAAAAGGTTAAATTTGCAGATTATCATTCATATTATTTATTGTTATATTTAGAGATTTCTCGTAAAAGACAAACCTAAATTACCGGCAGTTGGAGACACTCATGTTGGTTATAATAACACACTAGTGTGTTATGACACATGTACAATATTGTCAATTTTCGCGCCTAGGTAATCGTGTGGAAACAATATGTTTCTTATGTAGTCGTGAGAAAAGAATATTATCAAGAGGCTTGTGTGATATTTATTTTCTATTTTTACCTCCCGCTACCTTTGGTAAGGGACATATAGGAATCGTGTTAAAAATCGCATATTGAGATTTTGGTAAATGACCACGGGTTAAGGTGTTAATCCAATTTTAACATTTTCACGATGATGTCTGTGTGTTTGTGTGTATGTGTGTGTGTGTGTGTGTGTGTGTGTGTGTGTGTGTGTGTGTGTGTGTGTGTGTGTGTGTGTGTGTGTGTGTGTGTGTGTGTGTGTGTGTGTGTGTGTGTGTGTGTGTGTGTGTGTGTGTGTGTGTGTGTGTGTGTGTGTGTGTGTGTGTGTGTGTGTGTGTGTGTATGGATCCTCCAATCTAACTCAAATACTATCATTCAGTAAATTTTGAAACCTTGTATTTCGAACTTTTTCTGTAATGGAAAGAGCCCATTAGATATTGGTGATCGGATAACCGGAAATGGCATTTTGCTAGAAGTTCAAATTAGTTTTTCCTCGAAAAATACCTTTAATTGTTATTTTTTCGAGATTAATTTCATTATAAAAATTAAAGATTGTTAAATTTTTTATAGATTTGCATTAATACTTTTTCTATATATTTTAAGGATAAATTTATAAAATTATCTATAATTTAAATCCCAGAGTCTACGCTTTAAACAAACAAAACGCAGTTATTCAAATGTATGTAACTGACAGATAAATGTCACTATCAAAGAACTAATCGTTTCATAATAATATTAGTAACGTTTTAAAAAGAAAAAAGTAAATAAAACAGTAGAAAAGGAATTCAATACAGTTTCGAGTATAAGTAAATATGTAGGTATGTATTTAGATTAATAAAAATTAACGATACACAAAAATGTTTAAGCTAATCCTCATTTTTGGATTAGTGAATTCTATTCTATTCTATTATTATAGCTCCGGTGGCTCAATGGTTAGAGCAATGCCTCATGTCATGAGTGCCCTCGGGGTTCTGGGTTCGAGTCCCACTAAGGCATGGATGTGTGTAAATGTGTACCCACTCTGTAATTGGGATTTAATCCTGTTGAGGGGGTTTTAAAAAAGGTAGTTACTTAGGTTAGAGTAGACTATATTTTAAAAAATAAACTGTGAAAATTAGAGTAAAATTCGCTAATCCAAAAGGAAGGATTAATTTAATCTTGTTTGTGTCTCGGGCTGTAAATGCCGGAAGGTATTGAGTTGGCCACACCAGATTTTGTTTTTTTATTTCAAACTGGAGAAAAGTTTCTCGCAAATATGTGTACTCCCTAAAAGAGATGTCATGAACAGAGCATGTTCGTGAAGTGAATATTTTTATTTAGACTGGCACAACTTGAAAAACTTTAAGAAAGACATTTGAATATATTTTTAAGTTGCACGATTCCAACTCAATACATCCCATTTGCAATTTTAAATGCAAAGTGACAATTGAGAATGGACTAGCAAATGTACTGCAAAACATTTGGTGTTTATTTTAAATTTTAAAAATTTATTTTCAAGGTCGTGCGACAGAATAGCAATAATTAATGCCGCATATATTTCACTGTTTACGTGACTGGATTCAGACATTGTCTGAAAATGAATTAAGTTATTGTTCTTGATTTGAGATTGGCATAATTTTAGTTTAATTTCAAAAGCTGTCATTGTGTGAAAAATTATTTATTAGTTAACTTTAATCTTAGACTAAAAATATTAGATCAGTCAACCAATTCTCATATACAATACCACACGTGTGTTAGGTATTATCGAATATATTGTGTTGTTACAAAACTTATTATTTTGAAATATCACGACTCCGAAACAGGAGTGGTATTCTAAAATAATTCGTTCAATGTATCAACACAGTATATTCTGATAATACTGAACACACAAGTGGTATTCGTTGAATTATACAATAAATAAATTTGATGACAAAAATAATATAAAATTCTTGATACTTATTGATAAATAAAACAAAGCATTTAATAGTAGTTACGCCCGTTTCACACACAAAGATAACGATTTTGGACGTACGTTAAAAAAATATACGATAATGTAACGTTTTTATTTACAATTTATTTGGGTGAAGTGTAAATATTAGACAATTATTATTAATTAAAACAAAGGTTTATTAAACTATAATGAAAATGACTATTACTACACTCTAAGAAAATTTTAACCAATTTTAACACTAAAATTGGTTCCAGGAGGTCCACCAGATTACGTGTAATTTTAACAAAATATCTGTTTGGTTAAAAAGTACACTGGAAATTGGTTTAATATTTAACACAAAATTTCTAGTTAAAAATATGAGTGCGTGTTAAAATTTACACTGATATTCGTATTATAACTAAATGTACGAGTTAATTACCTCCTACACTAAATAGTGTAAAGTACGCGTTTTAGTAGCACCTCTTGGTGTATTCATTTACTCGTATTTGAGTAATTTTTTACAAAATATGTGTTAAATAAGGTAAGTAAAGATTTCATTGAAATATAAATAATATAATTTTATTATATCAAAAAATACATAAGTAAATAAATCTTATATTTGGCTAATATCTGTGTTGTACAAAACTATATTAATAATATAATTTCCATCAGAACTCGGAACATGAAAGCGTTTCATATGCTTCCTTGTACAAACAAATATTTAAAAATATTAAAGTCATTTCAGACACATCTAATTTTGCAATTTAGTGGCTATAGAGTTTAAACAAAATATATTCTATCCATAGACTCAATAATTTCTGGCACGAGGAAGTTAGTTGGTATAAAAAAACACATGAAATTCATTTAGAACTATTCATTTTTATATCACATGGTATATTCATTTTGAACTATGTAATAACACTTTTGTAGCAATAAACACGTTCGTACATCTCACAGATCAAACCAAAAATATGTACATATATCACATATCACAGTTGCACAATCCACACTTTAGTGCTGATTTGATCGCTGCTTGTAGTAAATACACGTCATAGTAACAGCGTTGAGTATTATTTTACATTTGACGAAATATAGTGTAGTTCCAGCACCGTACTGTGCAAATGTGCACTAAGTTGAGCATAAGTAACTCAAAAAATTGTTGGTAATTAAAAGTAACCATATTTTTGAGTACTATATCTCATTTACTCCATATGTGGTTAACATATTTGAAATTTATTAAAATAACACGGACAAAATTTAACTAAACCGTATTTTTAACACGAACGAAAAATGTACTTATTTATTAACACTAAATACTTCACCAATCAATTTGGTTACTTTACACGGACGATATTTCTTAGAGTGTAATATTATACAATTATTATAATCTAATTAAGACTAAAACTATAATTAACTAGATAATAACACTATTTATTTATTTCCACTATATTACTAATTATTTATTTTCACTATTTATTTCACTATCTCGTTTAACTGTCCGCCTACCGACCTCCACAGCGTCTATATACTCAACTGACTCAACAGCGTCTGTATATTCAACTGCTCGAACAGAAGTCACCTCTTTCACCACACTATCTGTCTATTTATATAACTCTGTCACTTCCATAGCCTCAGTATCACCGACTGTCCGTATGCCACAACTCTTCAACACCAATCCACTTTCTCTCGCCGTTACTGTCCTCGTATACCTAGCTTCCCAATACTCTTCAACACTACAGAGTATTCACTTCCACAGCTATCCCGGTATACCAGCAACTTCCCGACTCGCCGTTACTATCCTTGTACACTATATCTTCCCAATACTCGTCAACACTACCGAGTATTCACATCCACAGCTATCCCAGTTTACCAGTAACTTCCCGAGTACCTACTCGGCACAAACTGCATACGTTCACTACAATACTACTATGCTTCTCCTAACACTTTACTCTCTAACACTCCGTATGAATATCTCTGACTCTGCCATTAACTTCCAGAGAGCTCTAGAATGTTCGACCGCATAATAACAATGAACACAAAAGGTTCAGCGCGATTGCGTCATCGCTATAAATAGACACTCGCTTATTGCTGCGGCGACGGCGGGCTTTCCACGTTAGAAAAATTTATCGTAGCGTTCTTGTTTTCACACACAACGATTTTTGCCATTGTTTGAGATCAATACCTATCTTGACGTCGTTGAAATTAGTCTGTGTCAATGAATCAGGGAAAAATTATTGCGTTATGTGTTCATTGTCATAGAAAAAGGCGAAAATGTAATCTTTTTGTTTGGGTGCATCCGAACAATCAAAGGAGAGACAAAGTTGGTATCTTTAATACGCTTTTTGAAGAGCTAAGGAATGATGAAAATCATCCAGGGTTTTATCCCACAACACTGGTCTAGCTTCAATTTGTGAAACGAGCGAGTGACCATATTACATTTGGGACCCAGCGAATATACAAAAACGGTTATACGTCATCAAGGGTATATTCGCTTATCAATACATGGTATCTAAGTAATATTCTCAAATGCCATTGCCTGAATTAATTATGAATTAAATAATAATTCTCATTTTCTATTTCAGGTTTGAATTCATGAAACATTTTATACAATTTTTCAAATCTTAGAAAGATTTATGTGACGCGGTCCGCTTGTTCGACATTCCTGTTCTAGCCATTTTGTGTTGTATGTTTAATACAATTTACACTTATGTTACGAAAAACTGCGAGTTCAATTTTAACCAATTGAAGGTGTACTATTTCACCAACTTTTGACGTGGTAAAATTTACATATCGTGTTGACCTATATAAACCAATTCAGTGTTTCGGAATTTCTTAGCGTGTAATCTACACAGTACTATAATATGAAATATCTCGTGACCGTCACTTGAAGCTGATACTAACCTCTATAAATCCAACAAAAATTAATATCTTGTCTCATAGAAGCGGCGTGAAGTAGCAATTCCACCTGTTTTACTGGCCAATTTACCTGTGTGTTAATGGTACAAATGCTTGCATTGCAGAAAGCCATGAAATTTATCAAGATTTAAATCACGTTTCAGTTTTGCTGAGTCATGCAATTTCTACCAAAATAACTTTGCACTTTCCATATGTGTGTTCTTGAAATATTGATTGACCGTGATTTAAATATTAAGACTAAATTATGTGCCAATTACATATGTCAATAGAATTGATGTATCTAAAAAAAAATCTGATGTGGCCAACTCATTACCCTCTGTCATTTATATAAACTATTTACGAAAATTCTACCGATGAACTGTTACCGGTAAACAGCTTTTTATCAGGTTATAGCTACCGGAATCGATATTTTAAGAACGCAAGTGGTAAACAGGGTAGATCCATAACCTATGAAAATTTTGAAAATTTATACTGTGTTCCATTTAAGCCATTCAGTAGATGGCGCTAGCAACAGCGCAAATCTGAAGTAGCCGAAATTACATTGGGTAAATTTGTATCTTGTCTCAAATTTCAGCCAATCAGAGAGCTCAAAACTATTCCCTATGCTCCGCAATACTGAATGGCTTAAATGGAACAAGGTATAAAACAGGTTAGAGTACTACTTTGAACACATTTCCACTTTTAACGTGCACGCTTCGCTTTGCATCATCACCTTTTTTGAAATTAGATTCTTCATAAATCCAGTAGATGGATCTGGTAGATATTGAATAATTTTCGAACACGGTAACTTTTTACCACTCGTGTTCTTGAACACAGTCGGTAGATGCGGTATCTACCGGTAGAATTATCGTAAATGCGTATGAATTTTCTATAAAATCCATACAGAAAGTTCCTTGCAAAAGATTCTAAATTTCTTGTGTACATTACCTTTCGACAGTTATATGTATTTTATACAAATTCCATATAGAATGTTTCGAGCAAAAAGATCCTATATTTCGAGTAAAAATTATAACACAAATAACTACGAATATGTCAATTGCACTTGACACTGACATTGAATTTTCTTAATATAGTAGCTGTTTCTGGCCTAGCTGGCTAATTAATGAAATTTTATTTCTTTATAATTTTATAACTTTATATCCATTTAATATGAAGTATAAAATGCAGTCAAATCGTATACAAAATACAATGTTCTTTAATATTTGTAATACCATTAAATGTGAAAAAATGATATTAAACATAATTTTTTCAAGACAAACTGTTAAAATCTTCAAATGAGAGTACTTCCGGTTGACCAATTATAACCAAAATCTAATTAGCTCTTCATACGGATGTAACGTCGTAAAAATAGTAAAATCGTATTCTAGGGACTGTAAAACGTGCTTATCCATTAAAAACTCACCACTGAATTTTTTGACCAAAGACAATACCTTCCTTACATAAAGGTGACTGAAGGTAAAAAGTGTAACATCTAAAAGTTGTACTTGAAATTAAAATGAAGTTGACCTGAAGGTCAGTAGGTATTGTCATTTGAATTAAAAATTATTCAAAATACCGATGCCCGGTTTCATAAACGTGTGTTAAATTTTAACACACTTTGTTAAATGATTTAGCACTTTGTTAAATACCAAATGTTGTTTTACCAACGGGTGTTAAATTTAACAACATGTTAAATCTGATGTTAATTTAAAAGTAGCTTCAAGGTGCTTCCAAATTTTTAACTCTTTGCTAAATTTGAGATTTGATAAATTTGTTACAAATGTTATTTCGTATATTTGGTTAGATGAAAGTTCATTTGTGTAATAATGATAATTACATTGTGAATATAATAATTTCCATATTATGTTAGATGAAGTTTATAGTATATATTCAACTGTAATTAAAATTTATAGAATACACACTTAAAAAAAAATTTGATTCGGACTCTAAGAAGAATTTTTTGAAAATACTGTTGTCTGGATATGTAGACCGAGACATTTTAGAAATCATACAAATCAGTTTGAAATTTATACTGATACGGAATTTAAAATCAGATACAGATTTACCAAGGAAACGTTAGAATAATGTTAGACTATATTGGCGACAATTTGATTAGTTTTACTAACAGAAATCATCCTATTAGTCCTATGAATATGCTTCTAATCACATTTATTCAAATAGACAAACAGAAAGAATGAATGGTACAAACCGCCAAGAATGCAATTAAGAAGATGGATCGAAATATCGGTTTAGAAACTGTGCGGTACTTTCTTACGCAACATGTTTCTCTCAACTGCACCACAGGAAAGAGTCCTGCTGAAGTTTTGATGAAACGACAGCTGAAAACTATTCTAGATCGTCTCCGACCAGATTTGACAGATGAAATTCATGAAAAGCAAAGAGAATCTATAAAACAGTATAGAAATATAAGAAGAAAAGATCGTTCTTTTATTACAGTTCCAATTGTGTTACAGCTCGCATAACCGACATCACTGCCAATTATCTTACAAGATCGTCACCAACGATGGCATCGAGTTACGAAGATACATAGATCAACTTCGAGAGGAGCTAATCCTTCAAATTTTCTGTTGTTCTTGACCGTTCCATTCGGCTGTTGTACTCTTTTGTAATTTTACTCCAGCATTCTTGTTTTCTTTAATACTAAGACCATCTGTTCTTTTATTCTCAATTAAATTTTTGAACGATGCTAACTTATTCTTGTTGTACTCTTTCCGTATAATTATTAACTATTTTTCAGCACATTTTCTTCCATGTCACTATTTAAAAATAATTCCTGAATCAAATACATAGTGTATGCCATATTAATCACACATTTTATAATTTAAATACTGACATACCTGTAATACGTAAATTCACAATTTAGAATAATCTTTTAAATATTTTCTTGCATCTGCAACACATTCACTCACTCACTCACTCACGCACACACGCACACACTCACATACTCACACACACCCACACACACACACTCACACGCTCACACACTCACACATTCACTCATTCACACACTGACACACACACACACACACACACACACACACACACACACACACACACACACACACACACACACACACACAGTCATACACTCACACACTCTTACACACTCTCACACACTCTCACACACAAACACACACACACACACACACACACACACACACACACACACACAAACACACACACAGAGAGAGAGAGAGAGAGACAGAGAGAGAGAGAGAGAATCATCGTAAAAATAGTAAAAACGTGTTGTGGGGACCCTTATTTACTGACAACTCACCATCGAATTTTTTGGTACGATTACATTTCCTCCATTACCTACGGTATGACAGGATGTAAAAATCTGATGTGGACAGCACATAACCTCTCGCCAGGTATTTTACCTGGTTGTACGCATAAAACGAAAAATATTTTTAAATACCTATACATATATTCATGTCTCACTACAAAATAATTCTCACATATATTTGCAAAATCTATGGGATATTTTAATATAAATTATGTACAATACATACATTTTCTTTATATTCAATATCCTGAAATTTTCTTTTTCTACTTTCCTTTTCTTTTTTATATTCGTAATTTTATCTCAAATTCCTCTTATATTCTTTTACGTTGTTGGCTTTTTTTATTTTCATAATCTTCATAATAATGTACAAATATTTTTGACAGCGGCATACAAATATTGTTGACAGTGACATTTATGTGTCAATTAAAAACATTTGAATTTCTTGCCTTGAAGTAGTTTGATTTGAGAATTTTTACATCGAATTATTTTATATGCATTTCTTTATCTGTAAATGTATAGAAGATATAATAATGAATTTATATTTATCGAATAAAGAATTTAACATTCTTTAATATAAGTATTTACATAAATTTTCGATAAATAATATTTAGATGATTTTTTTCTTGTAACTACTACTTCCGGTTATCCAATTGTTACCAAAACTTAATCAACTCTTCCCATTATTGTTAGATTGAGGAATCCGTAGTTAAAAATGTCTTAAGTCTTATAGTATTTGAGAAATCGTGAATCCAACATCCACACACACACGCACGCACGCACGCACGCACGAACGCACGCACGCAGGCACGCACGCACTCACACACACACACACACACACTCACACACACATACGGACATCATCGTAAAAATGTTATAATCGGATTCTAGGGACCTTAAAACGTGCTTATTCACTAAAATCTGGATATGCGATTTTTAACATGAATACAATACCTCTCTTAGCGAGAGGTAAAAATTATAAAGAAATTTAAATTTCATAAAGCAGCTAGCTACGCTATAACCATGGAAACCGCTACTATATTAAAAAAAAATGCTGATTGACAGATGTCAGTGTCAAGTGTAATTGACATGTGTGTGTTATATTATTATATTTTACTGAAAATATAGCTCTTAGATACATGAAACTTTCTGTATGGAATTTTTGTACAAAATACATAGAACTGACAGAAGGTAATGTGCTTGAAATATAGAATCTTGTGCAAGAAACTTTCTGTATGGAATTTGTACAAAATATGTGGAACTGACGGAAGGTAATGTGCTGGCCACATCAGATTTTTTATTTATATATTTATCGCAAAGTTTGACACGTTCCACCTATCTTACCCGGAACACATTTTTATATTTTCTGTAAGTAATGTAGTTAGCCTTAAAGTAATGCCAAGTATTTGCATATTCATAAAAAATTAAAGTAGTTAATAATTTTTCGAAACGATGAAACTGCATATCAATTTGCATGACATTTGTACCTTCCTCAGTTGAAGAAATGTTTTGTGACGATTACTTGATGTCATTTATTTTTGATTATTTTGAATTTCGAAAGAATTTACAAAATTAATTATATTTAAATTTAATTAAATTATTCTTTTTACTGAATTTTAAACAGTTCGAATTGTTAAATATAAATTACTTTTGAGGGGCCCCTAATGTTTTAGGGACCCTCAACTATCGCCGTACGCCTATCCATAAGTATGACCTTGAAACCGATCGATAATAAAGAAGCAGTTTTATGACGTTCATTTTCTTCTTTTGAATGTTTCATAACCAGTTCACTCAACTCCTTATTTGTATGCGGAGGCATTTTTATTTACTAGTTTGACTGTATTTAAATTTAACTAACTCTATTCATGCGATACTTAAACAAAATGAGTAGTTTATGTTGGCAGCATAATAAACGAGAGGTCGTAGGGTCAGATACACATATGACTTGTAATGACAAAAATACCGGTTTTTCGTAGTTGTTTGGTAACTTATAAAGACTGTAATATGATAACTTAAAACTTATACTATTTAAATATGACGAAAATAGTAACTAAATATATTTTTATATTCCAACAAATTATAGGAGTGACAGACGATGATTGCTACTTTGTAAGCTGACAAATAAAAAAGATATAAAAATAATTTAAAAATATTTCTCTTTGAAGTACGGTTTTAGAGTTATGATATATGTAATTAATGGCGAATCGTGATTTACGAGTGTACGGCGTGAGGAAAGCCATTTAGTTTTTTTGTACACCAGTCAATTTGTTATGTTGTAACCAAATTTACTTTGTTATAATCAGTTTGGATTTTGTGATTTAGCAATTTTTTACGATCAAAAATAGTTCTTCTAAAATTAAGATGAATGCAGCTCTAAAAAAATTATACAAATCGAAAAATTTTAATTATTGTTTAAATTTTTGGATTATTTTACTGTACTTCATTTTACGTAAGAAAATAGTGATGGGAAGATAGGTGCAGTTTGATATTGTTTTTGATTGGATAATACCCTAATATTATCCAATATAATAGACGAAAGTTTCCATTGTTTTAATTTATCATTACAAGCTACAAATGAAAATAAAATTACTATATTTGTATTCGATTTAAGATTACAGTGGTGTGAAAATAGGATCAGTTTGATTTTGTTTGATTGGATAATATCGGGGTATTATACAATCAGAAAACAATATCAAACTGCTGCTATATTCGCACCATCTTAAACCAGATGCAGTATACAATACTTAATTTTTCTACAGTCTATATACAAAGTAACCATTTGCGCTCTCTTTTGTCAACTCAAAATGTCACTTTGCCGGTCATGCACGACAAAGTAGAAAAAACGCTCGCTGTCCAAATTTCTAACTATATACAATGTTGAGAAATGTCACTTGTCTACATTCTTAATAGAAACGTTTAGACAGGAACTAATAACTCTGTAGTTATATATTTACCACCTTCACAAGTCAATCTGACATATAACTGCTCTGCCTAAACAACTAAACAAATAGTCGCACTGCTGTGAAAATAAAATATGGCATTTATTTACGAAAACGAAAGTATAAAATGCTTAGATTAGATTGAAGCTATAGCTCAAGAAGAATGGAAAGTAACGATAAATTAAAATTAAACATAAAATAAATTGTGATAACAGTTGTATTGCCACCAGCAAAAGTTTGGCGTGAACGCTCCCAGTGGACATCCACTTTTCCACTGCACTAGTTTAATGGACTTAAAACAAATAAATTATAGAAAACTTATAATATTCATTGCAAAATTGGTATTAATTTTTTGTAAAATGAAAGCTTAAACAATACCTTGAAGTCATATTTGAATGCGTTCCTATCTTCACTGAAAAACTGTCTAGTAATACTGTAAGTACAAAGTGTACATTTAATTTTTTTGTGGTGAAGGACTGTAGAAAAAATCTTGTGTGTGTTTCGAGCACAAATGGACTTTGTCGATTTCTTGAGAATGGCGCGCTCCTGCGTCGCGCGTCAACAACCTCTCAATCGACAATGTCCCATTTTGCGCTCTTAATACACAAATAGCTATTGTTGAGCATGTTAATGAGTGATAGCTGTTATAGCGACAACGATTTTTCCAATATTCCGCTGCATATAATACAACACTAAATTTAATTACCATTTAAACGAACGATTGACAGTTGCTTTCCTGCCGGCCGTGAAGTAAATGCGGCCATAAAATAGTCTTTGGCAGATGTCAAAATAAAAGTGATAACACGGTGATACTTGGTTGCTAAAGGATACGTAAAACAACTAATTATGTAGCCGCCTATACCTTGTTCCATTTAAGTCATTCAGTATTGCGGAGCATAGGGAATAGTCTTGACTTCTCTGATTGACTGAAATTAGAGACAACAGACAAGTTTGTCCAATGTAATTTCGGCTACTTCAGATTTGCGCTGTTGCCAGTGCCATCTACTGAATGGCTTAAATGGAACAGAGCATAATGTGTTCAATAAAATTCCTAACTCGGAGTCTGTTTTGAATAGAGAAACGGAAGTCTGAACATTATTCAATCCAAAAGTCAAGATTATCAAAATTGATTTTGAAATGTAATTTTAAGGAGAAAAACAATAAAGAAGGATACAGTATATTGACATTCGCCGTTTTCTAATTTGTTTCCATTCCTAAAATAAGTTTCAAGAAGAAAAACTTTGATTTCTTTAGACAACATTTTTGATATCTCATTTCAAATTGACATTGACATTTAATTTAATATTTTTAAATTGACATACATTTCTTTGTTCATAGCCTACTCGGAATTAGGAATTTTATTGAACACACTGTAGACCCTATATTATATTATCTTTCCGTTTTCTACGGACACTGACATCTGTCAATTAGAACATTGACATATTACATAAATGGACAAGAAATGGACCCAACGTAGAGAGAGAGGAATTGACGCTCACCTTAGAAAAGGAAAGATAGATAAGCGGGGCAACGTCAAACAAGAACATTGTTGCGGTTTGTTGTTTTGTTTGCTGGTCTGTCAGTAGTGACAGCTAGTAAAAATGCAATTTCCTCAGAATATTAGTAAAAATAATATTCATATCTCTAACTAAGAGTTAGTAACAATACAAAGTGAGTAATTTTGATTTAATGTGAAATAGAAATAATTTGAATGTAGTTTGCTGGTAATTCAGGTTATGTCCTGTCATTCATGCTATGCATATAAGTGTGATTTCATTTATATTTCAGAATTCTTTTAAAATGGTAATATCATGTAGTGCAAATGGACGCACAGTTCGTTATCAAAAAGACAAAATTTCACAAGTCTTTCTTATTCGTTGTAAACTAAACTGTCATATCTTATAAGAATGTTTTTTGAGTAGATTTCCGAAAGATGAACTGTGAACAGACTGGCTTATTGCAGTTAGAAAACACAATTTCAAGCCATCCAAACATTCTGTGATGCAGAAATCATTTTCAATCGACGGACTATACCTAAAATGTATATAAAAATAGTTTTAAATAAATAATATTAGCTAAAGAAATGAAATATTTTATGTTAAATCGAATATGAACATTGTCATTGGCACTGTGTTATTTTTCATTTTGACTTTGCCCCTAACTTAGCTCTATCCTTTTCTAAGGTGTGCGTCAATGCTTATACAGTAATGCAGTACCTACGTTCCTAGAATTATTTGAAAATATCAGCAGTTTCCACGGTTATAGCATAGCTGGCTGATTCATGACATTTATTATAGTGGGAAATGGGATTCTGAAACCCGTGCGGGTAGGCAGGTTGTCTCCCGCACAAAGGCGTCTGAGTTTGAGGGCCGCCGTTTCAAGACAGTCAAGTAATGAAGTAAATAATAGTAAATTTTTATTAAATGCTCTTATTCGTAAATACAAAATTACTATAGAACTATACAAATTAACGAGATAGAAGTGAACAATATATTTTTTAATTTTCCTGCATTAGAACTCTAGTTATAAGTAAAATAATTATCGTACCAATCAGTTTGTTATTTTTCTATTATTGTTATATTGAAATAATAATTTTGATTACAACAAAGAATACATTGATTATAGTTCAATAATATTGATTACAACGATGAATCCTACAATGAATCCAATATTTTAATACCTACTAGCATTTTGTATAAAGATTCAAATGCTTTATGATTTACATACAATTCTGAAATCTTAGTGAAATAATTTTATTTTTATTTTCTATCGATATTAAATTTTCCTTATTTATTATAGAAAAGTAAACAGTAAAAGAAATATCCTGCCCAACGGATAACTTTCTCTCATTGTTATATAACTGTAAAATTGTTGATTACAACAAAGGATTTTGATTATAACCTATTGATTACAAGAATGAATCTAAGACAGTTTCATCAATATATTAAATCTAAAATTTTTGATGAATTAAAAACTTTAAAGCGTGTAGTAATTTTCAAATTTTATGAGAGAAAAAAAGTTACTTTGCAATAGAAAATACCACCTTATGAATTTACGAATAAGATTTCCAATAATTGTTGAAGAAAAAATAATTTAAAATATTTGTACTAATTAAATATTTACAAAATTTAGTATATAGGTCACCAGTTAAAAATTTACTTTTCTAATGCACCAATAATTTTTTGTATTTTGTCCTATGTTGCATTCCTGTAATCATTTATATTCTTTGTTGTACTCAAATACACTTTTGTTTATTATAATAAGAATTTCTTCTTGTAATTCATAATCTAAAATCACCTTTCTGAAATAGCTATTTGTGTATTAAGAGCGCAAAATGGGACATTGTCGATTGAGAGGTTGTTGCCGCACGACGCAGGAGCGAGGCATTCTCTCGAAATCGACAATGTCCATTTGCGCTCGAAACACACAAGATTTTTTCTACAGTCGCCACAATGGGGTCCTCCACCATAACAAAAATTTATTTTTTATATATTTTTACTTATCGGTATTTTCCAGTCTTCTTGAGCTATTGCTTCAATCTAATCTAAGCATTTTATACTTTCGTGTTTGTAAATGAATGCCCTATTGTATTTTCACAGCAGTGCGGCATTTTGTTTGGTTATGTAAGTGGGTAATGTGTAACTACAGTGTCATTAATTCCTGACTAAACGTTTCCATTAAGAATGTAGCCAAGTAACATTTCTCAACATTGTATAGTTATAAATTTGAGGAGCGAGCGTTTTTTCTACTTTGTCGCTCTAGTTTGTATATAGACTGTAGAAAAAGTATTTTTTGTTGTAATACTCGTACAACAAAAAAATCCAAAATACTTTACATTCTTGTAATCAACATAAAATTGCTTTTATTCACTTCACTTTTCAGTATAGGTACAATCCACCGTTTTCCCGGCTAACGCTTCAATATGTGCTGTGCAATGTGAATTAACGCCGACTAGCAGCGCTAACATTAAGTAACTCTGACTTTCAGAATACCACAAGTCAAAATCATTGTTAATTTCCGTTAACACCAGAAGTTAATTAACGCTGAGTTTCAGAATTCCTATATTATAATCTCTTTATAATTTTTTAGCACTATATCTATTCAATATAAAGGAAAAAATGTAATCAAACCATATAGAGAATAATAGTATATTAAAGAACGTGTTTTATAAGACATGCTTTTTTCGCACGCGTCAAAATTTAGAAAACGAGCATCAGCGAGTTTTTTAATTGACAAGTGCGAAGGAAAGTCTTATAAAATTAGTTCTTTATACTTTTTTTATATTTTGCGCCTTCTACAATAACATTTACGTACTCAATTTGTGATTATATTTGTAACCATTTGTACATTTACATGTAAATAATCTTCCCTCTAAATAAATTTAAAAAAAATCTGATGTGGCCAGCACATTACCTTCCGTCAGTTCTATGTATTTTGTATAAATGTCATACAGAAAGTTCCTTGAAAAAGATTATATTTCTTGTACATTACCTTAAGACAGTTGTATGTATTGTACACAAATTCCAAACAGAAAGTTTCTAACAAAAGTTCCTATATTTCCAGTAAAATTATAACATAAACATACTGTCAACTGCACTTGACACTGACACCTTTCAATCAGAATTTTCTATTTTCTTAATGTAGCAGCTGTTTCCAGAGTTATAGCAAAGCTGACTAATATACATGATATTTAATGTCTTTATAATTTTTTAACTCTATGTCCATTTAATATGAAGTATAAAATGCATTCAAATCGTATAGAAAATAAATAATTCTTTAATATTTATAATAACATTAAATGTGAAAAAATTATATTTAACATCGTTTTTTCAAGAAAAACTGTTAAAATCTTCAAATGAGGGTACTTCCGGTTGACCAATTATAACCAAAATCTAATCAGCTCTTCACATGGCTGTAACGAAGAGGAATACAAAAGAATTATAATTTTTGGAATTGTAGTATTAGAGTTATCGCATTAGAAAATTTTGTCACACACAGACACACACACACACACACACACACACACACACACACACACATACATACACACACACACACACACACACATACAGACATCATCGTAAAAATAGTAAAATCGTATTCTAGGGACTCTAAAACGTGCTTATTCATCAAAAACTCACCACCGAATTTTTTGACCAAAGACAATACCTTCCTTACCTAAAGGTGACGGAAGGTAAAAATAATAATAATTTCGACATTATATTATTAAAATGAATTGTCAATTAACTAAACATAAATTAGGTAAAAATGGGTTAAGGAAACGTCATCTAGTACCAACCGTCTAAAACAAAAAATTGCGTATCGAAATGAAGGTCATTACGATACGCAATTGCGTATAGTAATGACTTCATTATGAACGCAAAACATAAAAAAATATTTTTAATATTTATAAAATGTCAAAACCTAATATTTAACTTCGTTTTTTCAAGAAATACTGTTAAGAACTGCATATGAGGGTACCACCGGTTGACCGATTATAACAAAAATGTAATCAGCTCTTCATATGGATGCAACTAAGAGGAAGGCGTAAGAATTATAATTTTTAGAATAGTAGTGTTGGAGATATATTTAGCACATACACATACTTATACGTACATGTACATAGACTTACAGACATCATCGTAAAACAGTAAAATCGTATTCTTTGTACTGTAAAACGTCTTTATTCGTTAAAAACTCACCATCGATTTTTTTAACCAAAGACAATACCTTAGTATTACAATATAATAATTAATAACAAGTCTGGGACCGATACCAATCGACTCTACTCTTCAAATCGAGTCTATAAATATACTCGTATTCATACGATTTTTACATTCACGTGTTCTATGCACGCATTGCTTTGAACCCGCCCCTTATCCTTGCATTTTTCATTGAATTTGCGAATAAAAGTTAACAGCATTTCCCATTTTTTGTAACTTAAGTAAATTAATTATTACCACTATGATGGCGACCGTAACAGAATAAAACATAGCTCGTAACTGGGAAAATGGGATCTGGAAAATTCACAGCCCACAATTCGCCGTGGAAAATTCACCGCACAGTTCACCGCACACAATTTATGTTACTCGTATATACAATGATACGAAAACTGTTTTTTTTACCCAAAAACCTGTAATACTGACATTGTATAATAAAATATGTACTATAAACAATTATTCACGAAAGATGACTATTCAAGGTCATTTGTAAGCCGTCTGATATAATATTATTTGCAGATAACTTCATTTAATTTAACTAAAAAAAATAAGAGTAATTTATGTAAAAATTATGTTTCTTTCTAAATAATGCCTTTCTGAAAGATTTATGTTCTTCACTTATGTTTTTGCAAAATTCCAAAACATAGACTTGACTATAAACCAAGGAATAATAATTTGATTTACACGTCAACGCAACTGGATAAATATTAGCACAGAGGGCAGTATAGTAGATACTTAGGTATCTGTAATTCTACGACATACGTCATTATTATTTATAGTGTGTTAGAAAGTAATGCCACTATTTACGTATATCTGTCACACCACATAAATTAAATAGACATAGGTCAAATAATCTTTCTCTTTCTAGTACAAAATGTTGCTAAGCTACTGCTGTAAAGTGCCGGCACGTAGCCAGGGGAGGGGCTCGAGGGGCTGAAGACCCTCCCGAAATTCTAATGAATTAAGTTTAAATTTGTACATACAATCCTAAATAATAAATTTTGTTTGTTCTAAACTTTCGTAATAATCCGTGTTTCATTTTTTAAGATCCCCTCCTTCAAAAAAGTTCTAGATAAAGGCCTGATGAAGGACAATTACAATAAAACTCCTCCCCACCATTTCCTAAAATTTCGAAGCCCCTCCCGAAAAAAAATCCTGGCTACGGGCCTGGTAAAGTGATGTGTATTCTTTCTTCGAGCAAATGACCTTGAATAGTCATCTTTCGTGAATAATAGTATACTTCGTTTCACGTAAGAAAATAGTGATGGGAAGATAGGTGCAGTTTGAAATTATTGTTTGTTTGGATAATATCAGGAAAAACAAAATCAAACTGCACCTATCTTCCCATTACTATTTTCTTACGTTAAACGAAGTATAGGGTTACAGGGTCCAACGGACCTTATTTTATCCAACATTAAATTCCAGCTCCTTCTTCACCCCAGTTAAAACCACGATTAATGTAGTTCTTCCGGTCCGTGGTCGCGTGCCTGAGGGTCTGGTCGCGAATCTAGGGAACCGGGTTTGATCCCGACCAATGCCAAATATTTCGAAATTTAAATGGCAAAAAATTACCCCTGTGGTGCACTCTCCACGCCAGAAATGAGTGCTCGTGAGGTGACGCCCGGTAAACGCCCGCATGGTAGAAATATGACACACCTAGCTATGCGTAATATTCCGTGATGATATATATATATATTTTTCGTACCTCCGTCAATTTTGACTAGTATTACAGAACTCAAAATCGTCCAGAAATGCGCTGCTGCTGACCTAGGCCGGCAAAAAGAGTTGGCATTACTGTTCTAGTGATATGTCAATTTAAGATTATTTCCAACACAAAAATTAGCAAAATGTTTACAAATTTTGGGGCTAAATCTTTAATTGTTGTAACATAAATAACTAAATTTTGTCATAAAAATAATAATATGCTGTCATTACAGACATCTCGTATAGGGCGCGAGCAGACACGTGACTCGAGAGTCCTTAACGTGCTAGGAATCAGCTGATTAGTGTGTGTTTGTCATTTTGACAAGAACAACGTCTCTTCGACAAGACCAATGTTTTGACTTATTTTAATTTTAATCTGTTGAGAAGTTACTATTTTTAATTTCATGTGTTGTACTGTCTGGAAAATTGTACATTAATAACATTTTAGCAATTCAAAATCAATATAAGTCAAAACATTGGTTTTGTCAAAGTGACACTGTTCTTGTCAAAACAACATGCGCACACAAATCAGCGCCCTTAGGACTAGTTTGTTTTGTAACTACAACTAACTTCACGTGATACAATTGAGTTTCCGTCATCTGTCATTAAAATATGCGAAAGTATATAATATATATATATATATATATATATATATATATATATATATATATATATATATATATATATATATATATATATATGTCGCGGGGTAGTATCACTGGCAAACTCTATGTCGACCAACACTATTTCAAACAACAGCGATAATATAAACGTGATGATCTCAGCGAGGCGGACCTGCACTCACTCCTGAGCGCCGCTACACACTGATTCCATCCAAGCATTGTAACCAAGAATGCTTGACGTTTCGATTACGACAATACAATTAAAATATTATAACTGATTCATGTAATACTTGATTCATTAAATGATCGTTACGACATGCTTTGATATTACAATCTCCGACACGGCCATTCTGACGTTTCACACGTCCTCGTGTGAACTATCTGAAAACAAAGAATTTATCCACAGTATTTCCGCTCGGCTATCTCTGACCAATAAGTGCTCAAATAGTTACAACTTTGTTCACATTTATATTAAGCTCAAAATTTAGCTACAGTACACTAAATTATTTAATGGACGCCTTTTTTACAAGACGTCAAACAAAACATAATTCTGTGACAATACATTTCACCAGTAAATACATGACTATCAATATCAGTATTCAAGCATTGTTACAGCTTGTCCAACAGCGACAGACCATCATTGCTTAACCAGCAATCGATCGCTATTCCATCTTCGCTTAACCAGCGCAAGAAAACCATACCGTCATTGCTTACCCAGCAATGGTACACCCTTCCGTCATCGCTTAACCAGCTCGGAAAACCACACCGTCATTGCTTACCCAGCAATGGAACACTATTCCGTCATCGCTTAACCAGCTCAGAAAACCACAGCGTCATTGCTTACCCAGCAATGGAACACTATTCCGTCATCGCTTAACCAGCTCGGAAAACCACACGACAGAGGCACCTAGTTAGCATGTTACCTTCGGCAGAGGTATCACAGTAGCGTACCGAAACACCATGAAAGAGGCATCCAGTAGCATGTCATCTTCCATCACGGTTAATAATTCTAAAGAATTTAACGAAAATGTCCAATGTCCAGACCAACGCCTCAATTGCTCCTTAGCCACTTTTGTTATAAAAGTTTGTCGGCTCTTCAAAGTTTTAGTCACCCCTGTGGATTTTCAACGATCCACTCGATTAGCCTAACTAAATTGTGGTCTCAACCTCCAGAAGGTTCATTATTGTACGCATGAACCACTCTACTTAAAAATTAGAACATGGATTCATGTGTTATGTAAATAATACTTAAAGCTATCAAAATGTTCTAAATTTGTTAAATAATTCAAACAGATAGTTCTTCTTTTCGTTTTCCTAACTGTATTTTGGCTTAGTGTTTTTAAGTTTAATTTTTTGACAAGTTGGTTTTTGCTCTTATTGGAGGGTAGTAAGTTTTAGTCAGTTGATCTTACACTGTCACAGGTGATGCTGTCCTTTATAATGTTTCTCGTTTGGCCTACATATCACAGGTATTTTATAAAAAAAATTGTTGTTTATTTAAACTTGTTGTTTATTATTGCTTGATTATACTCTGGAAAACGATTGTTGTTGATTTGTGTCAAATATTTTTATTGTAGCACTTGATGAAGGTAAAATAATATACCGAAACGTTTGCAAGAGGAGATGTAGAAACAAATTATTTTATCTTCCTTTATATCCAGCATCCGATGAACTTTCTTCAATTAAATTTATTCTTGAATACGATCAAAATATTTTAAAGCAATTTGTTCCAGCGTCCATCACGCTGCACTTAGGCGTCCCAAACATTAAGACAAACATTTGAAAAGCAAGTCCCGTCTTGTCAGACTTCTCTGCTTCCAATGGCTGACAGATTTCTGTTGCTCAATTGTTTTTACGGTAAAACAGTCGGCTTCGCAACCGTGGCAGGCTCCAGTCCGGGCACCAGCTGTCCTGTGCAACTCCTCTGCGGATAATCTAGCTTGCCACAATTTAAACATTCAACAAATTCACAATTTGACAAAACTGGCATGGTCACCCCGAAAACAGTCACGAGGAGCCTGATCGGTCACAGCCCCATCAAAACCAAAACGCCAAGTTTTATAGCTACGACCATGCTCACCGGAAATTTAATAAAGTCATATAATATGTTCTGGGAATAGACTCAGGGAGTATTTCAAACCACTACCATATTTGTACCTAAATTTCAATATTCATGAAAGTTCCATCCGTAACGACTCAGGGTTTTGGAACATGGACGTGCAGGAACTTGAATAACTTCATACAAATTATACCATGAACAATTGATAAAAGTTCACTCAGATTTGAACTGTCTGCACAGCGCTATATTATTCACGCTAACACGGTACATCCAATACATTCTCTCACTATCAGTGCTACACATCACCTCATTCGTAGATCTTGGGCAGGATGCTCGCCCATTCTGGCTTATTATTTCGAGACAGACTGGTACAGACTTCGTCCATAATTACAGCTCTCCCGCCACTGTCAACAATATTTTTCCCAAATAGCATCATCGTACGGTAACTGATCGAATGCATCGATCTCTCACTTCAATCACATTACCCTTAATGTCAACGCAGATACCTGAAACCTGAATACTCAAAAGTTCACATGCACAATTTATACATTAACAAAATCATCAAAACAAATCCCGTAGCAGCCTCGGACACAAGCCGATGTCCTTCTAGCAAAAACTAGAGATTGCAGGCAGAAACGAACCACTGGCCATACATCACCGTATTTGGACCAATGATCACTCATGCATCGTTAGTATGGCGGCCAAAATGTAACAAAACACAGCACAAGCGTCTTTGCGGAAGCGCAACGATAGTTTTTCTTTGTATCACATACCACAGGCGCTATGAATACCTGTCCAAGTGCAGTAATGGAATTGATACTGGGGCCAACGTCTTTGTACTCTGCAAGACAAAACACTTCAAGCTTGGAGATCTCGTAGGCCACTCATAATTTCTAAAACAAAAAGCTACACAAGAGAGTTTTTGGTAATCGCCTTCGGTGGACAGTAGTAAGGCCACTCTTCCAAATAGACTCTCTGTCCTGGTTTACGGATATTTCTAAACTAGAGTCAGCAGAAACTGAATCGTTTTTATTTGGTCCGTGCTGCCAAATAAAGGAATCCATACACAACGGTTTCATTATATCTCAAGCAATAAATCTGTGTGCTCAATAAACTTAAACAAGCTCTCAAAGGAGAAGCAATCTACATAACGTCAGATAACCAGGCTGCTTTCACTTGTGAATCAAAGCTAAAATGGGTACCGTAGTATAAGTGAGTCTTAGGCACTTCCTGTGGATACTTGAAAAGCCATAATTCATAGCCTGGAGATATTCATTTCACCCTCGACGATAAACGTTAAACTGCTATTAGCTCTCAACAAAAGGGACTTTGAATTATGACAAATATCTTTACTAGTCATTGTTCCATAAAATACCAAATTTCAGTTTATCAAAACTTTGGAGTGGCTTCCAGACATTCAGCCAAAACACGCTACAGCAGATCTTACTGGTCGCGGTGACAAAATTCACCAGCGCTTAAAGCCCTCAACCTAATAATGATAATAACAATATCATCTATCTACAATTTGTAGCTCAGTAAACTTTATCTGCAGTTAATAAAATATTAATCTTTAGCATAGTTTTCTAACATATTTCCACCTTTAACTATCTTCCCTGAAGATCTCCAGTGAAATTTTCATGTTAATTTCTATTTCGGTACACCATGGTTCTGCACCCGCATCGGTCATATCTGGATAAAAAGTATGTAACGATATATCAGGTGCCTCAAGGTTGCAGTGTACCTACTCAACGTGTCTGTTAGTTTGCGAAACTTGTACAATGAAAACATTTTACAATCTTTCTTGACATACCGAAACGCTTTAAGGAATTTGTATTAGTTCGTTTGTTATTTCACAAATAAATAACTAAATCGCAATCTGGTTGATACTCCCGATCTGTGACTACTTGACCTACATTCAGTTTAATAATATTGTCACGTCGCAGACGATGCAAAGGAGTAGAATCAAGCTACCAAAAATGAAATACTTATTACGTCACACAAGCTCAATGACAAAACATCAATCAAAATATAACAACTGCCATGAACACCTACTGTAATGAATAATATCTTAAATAACATATATGGAGATCGGCAATCCGGATCATCGGCCATCACAATATCATAAACAACAAACTCGACTTCGTCTCTCGTTTCTCAGCAAGCAACTGACCGAATTGCTTTTATTACAACAACAACCCAATTGCCACCAAAATAGCTCACAACGATATCTTGAGCTTTGTAATAAAATCTCTTACCAGTATTGGAAGACATAAATTCAGTACTCATTACTCACGGTTCTACTTAACCAGCCCTTGTAATTACGTCACCACTCTCCGGGTGGGACACAGACGGAATCCTTGTTACTGGTCAATACCCTAGGATGAAAACCTGCAAAAATTGCTAGACGGCCTTTCCATCTTAATCTGCTTGGCCCTACACTTCACTTTATAATTCACCAACAGAACACAAACCCACATACAATATTGTGGATCGCAGGCGAATCCCACTTCTGATGTCGCGGGGTAGTATCACTGGCAAACTCTATGTCGACCAACACTATTTCAAACAACAGCGATAATATAAACGTGATGATCTCAGCGAGGCGGACCTGCACTCACTCCTGAGCGCCGCTACACACTGATTCCATCCAAGCATTGTAACCAAGAATGCTTGACGTTTCGATTACGACAATACAATTAAAATATTATAACTGATTCATGTAATACTTGATTCATTAAATGATCGTTACGACATGCTTTGATATTACAATTTCCGACATATATATATATATATATATATATATATATATATATATATATATATATATATATATATATATATATATACCGTGTGTCTATCTTAAAGGTGTACATAGGAGATTAACATGGGAAATCAGTTTTTTGCAGTTTCCTGCTCGCCTAATTTTTTCAAGCAAAAACGCGTCAAATAAAAGTTTTAGGGCATAAAATTTTGCATCTTAATCAATAAACAGAATTACCTTTACATGCTTTGTAACGACAGAAATTATATATGAAAATGTCGAAAATACGCTTAAAAATATCGACAGCCATGGAATTGAACAAAAAATAAATAAATGTTTGACGTTTTATCTGTCAACGTAAATGAACTTAGATTTATAAATGCAGTTAAAAAAAGTTTCGTTTAAATAATATGAATTTATTAAAAATTTAATATTGCGTAACAAAATATGCTCAAGCAAGAAAAGTTTTATAATTAGTAAACGAATAACAAGTAATTATATTTTAAAGATAATAAATTAGAGACAAAATTAAATTGTCAGAAATGTCACATAACTTATTTGACAAATAAAACGGCAAGCATTATTTATTTTTTGTTCAATTCCATGGCTGTCGATATTTTCAACCTAATTTTCGATATTTTCATATTTAATTTCTACCTAATTCTATTTACTGATTCAGATGTAGAATTTTATACCCTAAAACTTTTATTTGACGCGTTTTTGCTTAAAATAATTAGGAGAGCAGGGAATTGCAAGAAACTGATTTCCCATGTTAATCCCCTATGTACACCTTTAAGACAGACACACGGTATATATATATATATATATATATATATATATATATATATATATATATATATATATACAACTAATGTTTGAATGTTATATTTTCAATAGATATAAAATAATTACGCATTTTAAGCTCAAATGTAACTTATGTATAAGTAATTGTAATTAAACTTGCAATGCAAAACCGATAAAAATATATGTTCATTTTTTAGGTTATGTAACATACAATAAAGTGTAGAGAAATATACGAAGAATATATGGAGAAGTCGGTACAAAATTTTTTGTGTATCACACGCCTAGAAACTGTTTTGCGAAATCTCGTATTTGCAGGCCTCGCTTTAAACTCGGTCTCGCAAATGTTCAGTTTCTGGCCTAGTATGATACAAATAACTATTTTATTCTGAAAAATTAGGGATGGTATATTAAGCATCGATGGGAGCCAAGCGGAGTGATTGGCTTCCGGCGGATCGACAGTGTAGCGCTTTATTAAATTGTTTCCACAAATCATCCCATTTTCTTATATCTATTGTATGCGGGAACTTTCCGCGGTAAATTATGCGGTGAATTTTCCCGCGCTGAATGTTCCGCGGTTAATTGTGGGCGGTGAACGTTCCTAGAACCTAAGTGGGCGCTGAGAATATTTTATTTGAGGACAAAATCAGTAATTTCGGCGACACAATAATTATTGGCGTAGGAGTAGATAATTTGTTCACAGAACTAATTTTGTGCGGGACAAAAAACGTAGGTAAATATTTATTGAGTGTTTAGATTGCTGTTAGTTGGAAGGCAAAAGTTTGCAGACAGTATAGTTAATCTGAGATAATATTAAATGTCTGAAATTTAGTTAATTATCTAGGAAGGTCTTACTTTTGGTAACATAAGTATTTTGTTGACAAATTAATGTATCTCCCTTCTATAATACTTATAATATAATTACATTAGAACTTGGTAATATTATGAAAATGAATTATCTAAACTTTTGCAGCTGTATTCATAGCAATAGTTATACCCGGTATAACTTTAAACTTGTCTTTATACCAGATTTAGCAAAAAATCGTATTCGTAACACCTCTATATTTTGGTTTAGCTTATACCGATAGCTAATAATTTTAAACCTGGAGGTTCTGGGTATAATTCGTTAAACTAGTTGGTTTGAGACCTGTCAAGCATACAGACTTTACTTAATTTCAGTTTAAGATTTATAGTGGATAATTATTATTCAATATGTGTAAGTAAAATTTATTTTAATGGATTCAATCTATTTTTTGATATTTTTCAGATTCTTCAGAACGTGAAAATGATGTTTAGGACAAGAATGAATTAGTAGATGAAGTCAATAATAAATAAACGCGGAAAATATATAAAAATCACGAAAAAGAATAAGCTTGATTTTTATTATAATTTTTATCTTTTGTGTGCCTTTCGTGTATTTTAATGAATTCAAATAAGGAATTCTTTTCCTCTTCCGTCCAATTTTCGGATCTCTTTCTTTTTATTCAACTGCTCTTATTCGTAAAGGAAAAATACTACAATCCAAAACAGTAAGGTGATAGAAGTTAACAATATTTTTTGGTAATTTGTTTGCATTAGAGCTGTAATTATTATAGGTTATAAGTAAAATAATTATCATATCAAACGGATATTTTTCTAGAATTCAAATAATAATTGTGAAGGTATTGATTACAATCAACAAAAAATATTTCGGTTTATAGCTCGAGAATACTGATTACAAGAATAAGAATGAATCCAACAAAGTATAAAGTATGTAGTAGAAAGTAGAAAAAAAAAGTAAAATAAATATCCTGCTAAACGGAAAATTTTCTGAAATTGTTATGTCGCAAGCTATAACTGTAATATTGTTGGTTACAACAAAGGATTTTGATTATAAAATAATACTCGTAATATTGATTACAAGAATGAATCTAACAAAGGATATTTTATCAATATTTTAAATTTAGCATTTTTCGAAGATTCAAGATTATAGTTTGAAATTTGGTGTGTGTTAACTGGCAAATTATACATTATAGGGGGAAATTGCATAAGACGTCTTTTACACAGGTAGCGGCACTAATTGCAGGCCATAATTCCATAAAAAGGGGCGCGCCGTCATGGGGTGTGCAGGCCCGATCCTAGCGGGTGTTCATTTTGTTCCCAGAACAAAGGCGGCCAAGCATGGGGGCGGCAAAGCCATCCTAAGTTTTTGTAGAAAAAAAAAATATTTAAGAATTTTAAAAATATCATCAGTTTATGAAATAAACATATTTCATCATTACCGACATCTGTGTACAAAGCAGATTGGCACACCCAGCAGCCATGGGTAAGAAACCATGATGATATATTTATTTATTTAACATATTAATAAAGCATTATTTTTTAAATACTTGGTTTGGGTGATTGGTAAAAATATTTATCCTAATAGGTATATAGTTTATTTTATGAAAAGACTGAGTATACTTATGTCACTCAGTGGCGTAACTAGAAAAGTTGCGCCCCTATGAGAATATTTTCTGGGTCGCCTTGATTTACAACGCTCCAAGAAAAAATATAAAAGCAAAAACATATTAATTTTTACATTATACGGTGACTGTAATATTATAATTAATTTTTTTACGTAATTATTAAACTTTTTCATTATTGTAATCAAATTTTCTTTGTTTTAATCTAGTTTTTCTTTGTTATAATCAACAATCTTTAGAAAATAATCCCAAGGAATATAATCAGAGGAACATGGTTTCATTAAATTACCCCACTCTTGATACAGATATACGTAGGTATACAGGGTGTGAATCATATATCGGGCCATAGACGTTTAAAATTGGAAATCAGTTTTCCTTTGCGTAAATGTTCCCAATTAATTTTAGATAAAAATGTTTCAAATAAAATTTGTAGATAATTAAATTCTATGCCTAATTCACTAAACTTGTTTTTTTTAAACATAGTATTAAGTAAATGATTTTTTTCTAATTCATTGTGTGCTATTGTTTAGAACTATGCTATAGTCCATTTAAACCATTCAGCAGATGGTGCTCGCATCAGCGCCAGTTTTAAGTAAACTTGTCTCTTACCTACAATTTCAGCCAGTCAGAGAGGTCAAAACTATTCCCTATTCTCTGCTAAATGAATGGCTTAAATACCTTAAAGAAATGGGGGGGGGGCGGTATTTTTATATAAGAACAAAGGCGGCTAATAGGTTAGGATCGGCCCTGAGGCTGCGATGTGTGCGTCGCGCACGAGCGACACTTGGTCAGGGCGACACGGCGAGCAAAATTGTAATAAGACTTAAGTTTTTTAGTTTAATATGCCCGTTTTTCGAGGCTCACCTTGGGATCTCGTAAACTATAAGAGATACGAAGTCGATTAAATTAGGACAAAGTTGCCTTATTAGTAGACTATTTTAAAGATGTTTTTGTTTTTCCCGAAAAATATATATACAAATGGTTACTGTACAAAACTCCAAATGGCGTGATTTAGTACCTCGTATAGTACTCTAGAAACGTCGAAGAGACGTGTCTTAACATTCGGGACCGTTGCTAAAAATTCAAATCCCGGCACGAACGCGGGACCGTTGTTGAATAGCTTACTAAGGTTTCTTTTATATTACTTTAAAAAGAACAACAATTACCTCACCTAACGCAAAATACTTGTCACGCATTTTCCAAGCCTGAATTTGGGCGTTAGGTTGGGTAATGTTGGGGTATATTTAGAGAAATTGCGAAAACCATGTGAATTTGAGATCTTAATTTTTTGAACAGGGTCCCGCGTTCCTT
>OY720449.1:74900222-74932722 GCA_963082715.1 Harpalus rubripes | reverse complement strand
TGAAACTTTTCACCGAGGTTTGTATACTATTTTATTCACAATCTGAAATAAAAAATTAATATTTGATATTTAAATAATAATAACCCAACATAAATAAACGAACGGTATGAGATTGTTCATTTGTCACATGAACTGTCAGTTTGATTTCTAACCTTAAATATTGATTTCATTCATTACTTGTATGATTTACAAATTTATTCCGTATTTTTATCATATAAATTGTAAAGATACTTTGTTTATATGTAAATACCCATCATTGATACGCATTGATCTCTCAAAGCGGGGGGCAGCTATTTCCCGCCTCGAGGTTGGAAAGTATAGCGTGAGTATAGCTGAGGTTGGAAAGTGTCAACTTTCCAACCCCAGCTATCTTCACGTTATACTTTCCAACCTCTTGGAATATGAGGTTAACAATAAATAACTTCCCAACTTTTTAAAAGTTAGAAATCGTCATATTACTAACCGATTGTGAATAAAATTAATTTTGCATGCTTTGTAACAGCAGAAATTAGGTATGAAAATGTCGAAAAACTCAAAAATAGTGATAGCCATGTAATGAACAAAAAGCTTAACAAACAAAAGTGTGTTTATCTGTCATAAAATTTAATTTACTTTTTATTGTTTAATAATATTAGCACAACGTAAAATTCAACTGTTCAAATACTTATTTTTCTTGACAAAAAATCACAATATTTGACATTTAAATCATCACATTTGTTTGTCTTTCTCGTTTTAATTCCTTGGGTAGAACTATTAAACTGAAATGTTCATATTAAATTTCTGGAGTTACTAAACATACGAAATGAATTTTGTTTACTGATTTACATAAAGAATTTTATGTTCTACAACTTTTATTTGAATTTTTTTTTTCTAAAATAATTTGGGGAGCAACGCGCTAGGAAAAACTGTTTTCCCATGTTAAATGCCTATGTAACGGATTTCGAGCGCCACCCGGTATAGAAAATTGACCAGGAAAATTTAAAATTTACAATACCGATTTTTCTAGGTATACTTACAAGAGCCATACTTGTTAATATTGCAATTTCAATAACACAATACCAGTGTCGGACTGGGACATATTTCTGAGTGTGGCGATTTAGATTACCGGGCCCCTTATTCTGGGACATTTAAAATATTATTAATGAAACTAAGATGGTTATGAATGAAGGTTTTTTTTTAAATACATTAATGAATGTAAACATTAAGTAAGTACACATGCAGGCTGACCCCAAGAATCCGTGACATTGACGATTAACATGGGAAACAGATTTATTGAAATACTCCTTGTATGGGGATCTCAAGCAATATAAGAGTTATGATGGTAAATTAGACAAAAGTTACCACAGCAGAAGACCGTTTTAATGGTGTATCGATATTTGGGAAAAAATGCCTAGATATAGACGAAAACGGTAAATTTTGAAATAGTTTATTATTGAGAATAACTACAAAAAAATTTTAAAGAATTTTATTTATTACCAAAGATAACTACTAGTTGTATAGAATTAGCAGTTATGTAATATGAAAATCGCGTCTCAAACACGTATATTGTGGCCGAGATTTGGCACATAGATTAAATAACGCATATGCGAAGTATGCATTACCAAGTTAATGAATTTAAATTTTTAAATTATAAATATATTGTTATAATCATTTTTGGAACATTTTCTTTGTTGTAATCAAATCATAATAATTGTGAATACTATTAAAGATAACCTTTTTTTGTAGGTGCAATCTTTATAATTAATATTCATTTTAGAGCTATGTTTCACCCAGCACAATATAAAACGTTAAAATCGTTAAAGTACACAAAAATTATGGCTCTAAAGGCCGTTTGCACCAAGTTAACTTTTAAACGTTTCTTAAATTGATAATATTACGTCGATATAAAATGTCAAATGAATTACTATGCATTGTTGTATCGATTTTCATTTTTTGTGTGCTTAAAATTTAAGCTTTGTTGGTGCAATTGGGAATACTTAAGTTTAAGTACATTACCAAGAGTTATTAAAATGACAGTTGCAGAATTTAACTCCTATCTTAGGTATTCTGTTTCGTAAATAGATCTCAAACTAAAATTTGTAATCCGGAATAAAAATTGAGTTAGTTAACTCTGAATTTAATCAATTTTATGAATCTGGTAATGAAAGTCTACATTGTAAAAGTCAAACGTCACACCAAACCACACAGAACTTAAAAACACTACATAATAGATTTTGCACATGCCCGTTGAGCACGTATTTCTAGAATACATTGGTTAACGGCCGGAATGATGATGAGGTTTGGGGTGAAGACATGGATAGAAGTAAGCCTTTTTAGCGTGTAGTTTTCTTGGACTTACGCTACGCTTGTTCTCTGGTTAAAGTCAGACTCTTGAAGTCTTGAATTATGTTATATACTTGATCTACAATCAGTTCTTTAAGATTTTTTTTCTCTTTATTATATTGAAAACTATTAACTAAGTACTAGATATGATATGATAGCTACAAGTTTAGACCGGGCCCTTTCGCTCGCCGGGCCTGTGGCGATCGCCACATCACCACAATGGCCAGTCCGACGCTGCGCAATACATAATTCTGTTTTCTTTTTCACTCATTATCGTTGTCAAAAAAACAATTGTGTAATCTAAGCAGTATCTCTTGGGTAGTTCCGGAAACCTGCTTTTAACAAAAAATATGTATTATACATAATGTGACGATGGTCACTAGATTTGGATTTAATTTTCGTGTTTAGCATTGTAATCTTGTGGTTAACAAGTTAGGTTTTTTTGTTAAAGTTTATAAATTCAAATCGAGGTTCAAATCCCACCAGTAAAAATGTTTTTTACATTTTTATTATTTTGTTTTGATTGTAATTACGCATACAATGTAATTGTTTGCTTATATTGTATGTCGTTTGTTGTATTTTTGTTTCAAGTTGGTAATATTTATAAATTTGTTATTTACCTATCAGGTACCGCGTAGTCGAGTGGCTAGTGTGCTCGGCCAGCGTGCTGGGGATCGTGGGTTCGATCCCACATGAATTTGTATTTTTTTATATTTTTTTTATTTAAAATAGCAAGTATTTGCAGGATAATTAGAATCGTGTTTAAACATATTTTTGTATTTTTAACGGTTTTTCGGGGTATAAATACGGGTCCAAGCGACAGTTTTAGTGAGACAGTGTGTGCTGTCTCAGGAGAGAGTGAGTGCTCTCTCGGTGTGTGCCGTCTTCCGCGAACCTGGTGAGTGCCGGGCGAGCAGTTGGTTGAGGACCTTGGCTGCCTCTGACTCAGTGCTGTTGGTGTGTGCCGGCAGCTCGTGAGGGAGTGCAGAAGGTGTCTTGTATGGCTACGGATGCCGCCGTAGCCGGATGTTAAAGCTAGTGGGGTTTACCACTGTTGGCTGTAATCGCGATTGTCGAGGAGTGTTGGTGTGTGTCAACGCGGCTCCGTTTCGAAATCGCGATTGTTGATGAGTGTTGTCAAGTGACAACACTGTTACCGTTTTGCTTTTTTCAACTTTGGTGAGTGCCATTGTTGACCGTTCATGTCGCGGCCCCGTAACTTTGGTGTGTGCCATTGTTACCCGTTCATTGTTGACCGTTTCTTTTATTGAACAAATCCTGCAAGTATCGCTACTTCATATGTATTAGCCGATTGTATGCTAGCGATTGTTACTTTCATTTGTTACATTATTATCATCGTTTTTAATATATTTTAATAAAATATTAAAATTAATTATATGATTTCATTGTTAAAAACCGAACTCTGTCTCCACTATGCTACCCGAGCCCTTTTGGCGTTCAGCCACTCTTTTCAGAGACGCTACCATAGCGTCCTTCACATCTCTTGTGCTGTGTTATCGACCGATCGATTGGCGCCCGAGAAACCCGTTTTTACAGCAAGGAGAACTGAAGAGAACGTCAAGTGAAGTTGACAGAATGACCATTTTGCCCTTACAATAATAATAAATATACCAAAATTATTTTATCACATGGAAAATTATCAGAAAATAGTGGAATGCAGCCCTCGAGTAACAGCATCCAGTGAAACAATTTGTTAGTGGTCGTTCTTGCAATGCATTTTTACTAAGAAAATTTCCACAATGAGTACTTCTCAGGTCAATTCTCTATACACGGTGTTTCAAAAATCCTGTAAGAAATTGAAGGGCATATAGTCTGTCCAAAATAAGTAAAAAAGCTTAATCAACATCAACTGTTTCCGAGAAATGCGAAAAATCGAAAAAAACTAACAAAGATAGTGATCGAACAAAATTTTGTTCGTCATTAAATAGACTATAAAGCCAGCACATTACCTTCCGTCAGTTCTATGTATTTTGTACAAATTTCATACGGAAAGTTCCTTGCTAAATTAAATATTCTATTTCTTGTACATTACCTTCCGGCAGTTGCATGTATTTTATTCAAATTTCATACAGAAAATTATTATTTTGTGACGTTTTCTATATACAGTGTAAGTATCTGCAGAAATAAAAGATTTATTATTATTATTATTATTGTTATTTCTTGTACATTACCTTAAAGCAGTTGTATGTATTTTATACAAATTCCATACAGAAAGTAAAAGATCCTATATTTCCAGTAAAAACACACTATGTCAATTTCATTTGACACTGACATCTTTCAATCAGAATTTTCTTACTCTAGTAGCTGTTTCCATAGCTATGGCTACTTTATGAAATTTAATTTCTTTATAATTTTTTAACTCTATATCCATTTAATATTAAGTATAAAATGCAGTCAAATCGTATAGAGAATAAAATATTCTTTAATATTTATAATAACATCAAATGTGAAAAAATTATATTTAACATAGTTTTTTCAAGAAAAACTGTTAAAATCTTCAAATGATGGTATTTCCGGTTGACCAATTGTAACCAAAATCTAATCAGCTCTTCATATGGATGTAACGAAGAAGTATACGAAAGAATTATAATTTTTGTAACTGTAGTATTAGAGTTATCGCAGACGAAAATTTTGTTACACACACACACACACACACACACACACACACACACACACACACACACACACACACACACACACACACATCCACACACACACACACACACACACACACACACACACACACACACTCACACACACACACACACACACACACACACACACACACACACACACACACATACAGACATCATCGTAAAAATAGTAAATTCGTATTCTAGGGACCCTAAAACGTGCTTATTGATTAAAAACTCATCATCGAATTTTTTGACCAGACAATACCTTCCTTACCTAAAGGTGACGGAAGTAGAGGTGGGCACGGGCCGTGATTTTGTCGGGTCACGATGGGTCACGACGTGCCCCGCGTGATCGTGAATATAATTTAAATTTTGCGTCGTGATTGGACGTGAGCATGTGGCACTAAAAAATTATCGTGCGTGATCAGGCGTGACTGAAATTTAATAGGGCGTGAGTACAAGTTTTCTTCTATTTTTTATTTAAAAAATTGTCAATTTCCAACTTTTACTTTCCATTCTTGTTATTATTATTAATATGTCATTAACAGTATTTTTTTGCATAAAAAATAGTGTTATTGTTGTACTCAAAATTGTATACACAGTTGCTCCGATTTCACTAATAGTCCGGATGTTAAGGGAGTTTACCCTGCATTTTGTGATGCAAGCAAGCCGTTTGGGTCATATGTTACTGGGACTGTACCCTACCGATTAAGAGATGTAGCCACCCGGAAATGCCCCGGAGGCAAAAGTTATTGCGGGTTGTATACCTCATTGGCGCAGTTTTCTTAAAGTCGCCGTGGTTCGCAAACCATTGCATCTTCAGACTTGAATTTTTCTAATAATAATACCAATGGAAAGGGTTTTGAAACCGCAGTGCAAAAAAAAAATTTTGGTTACATATAACGTATACATTTTCCTCTTGAATTTAGCACATTGTGTTTTTTTGAAGAAAATTTTGGCTTCCTTGGCCGATTGCGCAAGAACGCTAGGTCATACTAGAAAATAACCCGAATAAAAATTGTAGCGCGGTTAAAGAGCTATCGATATAGGGCTTAGTGGCGTGTCTGTGACTTTCAGAGGCCCACCGGCACGGAAGTTTTTAGAGAGACGCGTAAGTGAGCCGAGCCGCCCTGTGCAAGGCAGACCAGTGTTACGTCAATTGGAGCAAGGCGTTAAGTTTATATGTTGCTTGAACAATACTCTACCAATTAAGAATTGTAGCCACCCGGAAAGGTTGCACAGGCTATGTGTATTGAGGGTTGTATACTTCATGGGCGCCTTTTTCTTAAAGTAGCAGTCGTGTGCAAACCATTGGGTCTACAGAGCTGATTTTATTTTTATATTACTTGTAATGATAAGGTCTTTGATGCTGCCGCGCAAAAAAAACGAATTTGGTTACATATAACGTATTCATGTTTCTCTTGAATTTAGCACATTGTGATTTTTTGGAGTACATTTTCGCTTCCTTGGCCGATTGCGTAAGAGCTCTACGTTATATCCGAAAATAACCCAAATAAAAGTTGTAGCGCATTCAAAGAGCTATCGATATAGTGCTCAGTGGCATGTCTGTGGCTATCAGAGGTCAGTCGACATGGAAGTTTCTGAAGGGAGGCGTAGGTGCACAGAGTCGCCCTGTGCGAGAGAGAACATTGATGTGTCAGTTCGATTAGCCGTTTGGGTCATAAGTAGCTAGGACCAAACCCTACCGATTAAAAGATGTAGCCATCCGGAAATGCCGCGTAGGCTTTGTATATTGCGGGTTGTATACCTCATTGGCGCATCTTTTTTTATTAAAGTCGCAGTGGTACGGAAACCATTGGACCTACAGAGCAGATTTTTTATATATATTAATTGTAATGACAAGGCCTTTGATGCTGCAGTGCAAAAATAGTATATTAAAGAACGTGTTTTATAAGACATGTTTTTTTCGCACGCGTCAAAATTTAGAAAACGAGCGTCAGCGAGTTTTCTAATTGACAAGTGCGAAAAAAAGTCTTATAAAATGAGTTCTTTATACTATTTTTTATATTTTGCACCTTCTACAAACTAAAATATTTTAAAAAATCTGTTAATATTAAACCGAGTTGATTTAGGGATATTTGTAAGTGAAATGTTGTAGTTGGTAACATTGAATTGACCACATTCAATTATTATTTGAAAGTTTATGTCATTTCAATATTTACGAACAAATTTAAGTGAATTTAGTGTAATCATGGAAGATGAAATCAGTTGCTCTCCGCCTGAGCTACGTAATATAGCTCAGACTACAGGAAATAATCTACTTCCTAAAAAACCGCGCGAGATTTATGAGAAAGAATTTGCAAATTTTGACACATGGTGTAAAGAAAAATAATGTCAAAGGCGTAACAGAGAATGTTTTGATTGCTTATTTTGAAATGCAAAGTAAGACGAAAATATGTATTATTATTATTATATTCATTAAATAAAGTGATTAATTAAATAAAATAAATTTTGAGGTTATATTGAAATTTCTTATCTTCCAGCTTTGACGTTTGACAATTTAACCCTTTCAGCCTCAGTGTACAAGAAATTTTTATTTTTTCTTATATTTGAATTAAAACTTGCTTTAAAATTAATTAAAAATAATTTTCTATCGTTCAAAGGTTCAATCTACAAATTTTTAGTACTACTAGGTCCATCTATGTGGACTAATTCGAACATTATATTAACATTTACTTACTCAATTTGTGATTATATTTGTACATTTTCATGTAAATAATCTTCCCTAAATAAAAAATAATAATAATAACGACATTATATTATTAAAATGAATTGTCAATTAACTAAAAATAAATTAGGTAAAAATGGGTTAAAGAAACGTCATCTAGTACCAACCGTCTAAAACAAAAAATTGCGTATCGAAATGAAGGTCATTACGACACGCAATTGCGTATCGTAATGACTTCATTATGAACGCAAAATATAAAAAAGAAGTTTCATTACTTATAACGTATCCATTTTCCTCTTGAAAAGAGCACATTGTGGTTTTTTGGAGTAAATTTTCGCTTCCTTGGCCGATTTCGCAAGAACTCTACTTTATACCGGAAAACAACCCTAATAAAAGTTGTAGCGTGTTCCAAAAGCTATCGATACAGAGCTTAAAGGCGTGTCTGTGGCTATCAGAGGCCCGCCGACACGGAAGTATCTAAAGAGTCGAGTACGTGCGCCGAGTTGCCCTACACGAGAGAGAACATTGTTGCATCAATTAAAGCAAACCGTTTGGTTTGTATGTTGGTGGGACCATACCCTACCGATTATGAGGTGTAGCCACCCAGAAATGCCCCGCAGGCACTGTATATTGCGGGTTGTATAACTCATTGGCCCATGTTTTCTTATTAAAATCGCAGTGGTGTGCAAACCATTGGACCTGCAGAGCTGATATGTTTTTTGTATAAATTATAATGTAAACGTCTAGATGACGTTTCTTTAACCCATTTTTACCTAATTTATTTTTAGTTAATTGACAATTCATTTTAATAATATAATGTCGTTATTATTATTATTTTTTATTTAGGGAAGATTATTTACATGAAAATGTACAAATATAATCACAAATTGAGTAAGTAAATGTTAATATAATGTTCGAATTAGTCCACATAGATGGACCTAGTAGTACTAAAAATTTGTAGATTGAACCTTTGAACGATAGAAAATTATTTTTAATTAATTTTAAAGCAAGTTTTCAAATATAAGAAAAAATAAAAATTTCTTGTACACTGAGGCTGAAAGGGTTAAATTGTCAAACGTCAAAGCTGGAAGATAAGAAATTTCAATATAACCTCAAAATTTATTTTATTTAATTAATCACTTTATTTAATGAATATAATAATAATAATACATATTTTCGTCTTACTTTGCATTTCAAAATAAGCAATCAAAACATTCTCTGTTACGCCTTTGACATTATTTTTCTTTACACCATGTGTCAAAATTTGCAAATTCTTTCTCATAAATCTCGCGCGGTTTTTTAGGAAGTAGATTATTTCCTGTAGTCTGAGCTATATTACGTAGCTCAGGCGGAGAGCAACTGATTTCATCTTCCATGATTACACTAAATTCACTTAAATTTGTTCGTAAATATTGAAATGACATAAACTTTCAAATAATAATTGAATGTGGTCAATTCAATGTTACCAACTACAACATTTCACTTACAAATATCCCTAAATCAACTCGGTTTAATATTAACAGATTTTTTAAAATATTTTAGTTTGTAGAAGGTGCAAAATATAAAAAATAGTATAAAGAACTCATTTTATAAGACTTTTTTTCGCACTTGTCAATTAGAAAACTCGCTGACGCTCGTTTTCTAAATTTTGACGCGTGCGAAAAAAACATGTCTTATAAAACACGTTCTTTAATATACTATTTTTGCACTGCAGCATCAAAGGCCTTGTCATTACAATTAATATATATAAAAAATCTGCTCTGTAGGTCCAATGGTTTCCGTACCACTGCGACTTTAATAAAAAAAGATGCGCCAATGAGGTATACAACCCGCAATATACAAAGCCTACGCGGCATTTCCGGATGGCTACATCTTTTAATCGGTAGGGTTTGGTCCTAGCTACTTATGACCCAAACGGCTAATCGAACTGACACATCAATGTTCTCTCTCGCACAGGGCGACTCTGTGCACCTACGCCTCCCTTCAGAAACTTCCATGTCGACTGACCTCTGATAGCCACAGACATGCCACTGAGCACTATATCGATAGCTCTTTGAATGCGCTACAACTTTTATTTGGGTTATTTTCGGATATAACGTAGAGCTCTTACGCAATCGGCCAAGGAAGCGAAAATGTACTCCAAAAAATCACAATGTGCTAAATTCAAGAGAAACATGAATACGTTATATGTAACCAAATTCGTTTTTTTTGCGCGGCAGCATCAAAGACCTTATCATTACAAGTAATATAAAAATAAAATCAGCTCTGTAGACCCAATGGTTTGCACACGACTGCTACTTTAAGAAAAAGGCGCCCATGAAGTATACAACCCTCAATACACATAGCCTGTGCAACCTTTCCGGGTGGCTACAATTCTTAATTGGTAGAGTATTGTTCAAGCAACATATAAACTTAACGCCTTGCTCCAATTGACGTAACACTGGTCTGCCTTGCACAGGGCGGCTCGGCTCACTTACGCGTCTCTCTAAAAACTTCCGTGCCGGTGGGCCTCTGAAAGTCACAGACACGCCACTAAGCCCTATATCGATAGCTCTTTAAACGCGCTACAATTTTTATTCGGGTTATTTTCTAGTATGACCTAGCGTTCTTGCGCAATCGGCCAAGGAAGCCAAAATTTTCTTCAAAAAAACACAATGTGCTAAATTCAAGAGGAAAATGTATACGTTATATGTAACCAAAATTTTTTTTTGCACTGCGGTTTCAAAACCCTTTCCATTGGTATTATTATTAGAAAAATTCAAGTCTGAAGATGCAATGGTTTGCGAACCACGGCGACTTTAAGAAAACTGCGCCAATGAGGTATACAACCCGCAATAACTTTTGCCTCCGGGGCATTTCCGGGTGGCTACATCTCTTAATCGGTAGGGTACAGTCCCAGTAACATATGACCCAAACGGCTTGCTTGCATCACAAAATGCAGGGTGGAGGCAAAATTTCGCCCTTAACATCCGGACTATAAAGATATACAAATCTTTAAGCCCGTTTGACACGATCATAATTTTGTTAACGAATTTGTTACCAAATTTATGATATTTGTGATTGTGATGGAATAGAACAACCTATTTGTCCATAAACATTAGTTTCCAATGAAACCAATCTGTTACCTAACTTATTACCAATTTGTTAACAAATTTGATAACAACTTATGACTGTGTTAAACAGACTTAAATATACATAGAAACAATTACGTGACACGAACGTGACCCGCCGGGCGTGATCGGGCGTGAGTGCCAAAATAAAATCGTGAGCGTGAGTGATCGTGAATCAAACATAAAAAGTCGTGCGTGATTGGTCGTGATTGCAATTTTAGTTCCGTGAGCGTGTGTGATCATGAACAAACAGTTACTCACGCGCCCACCTCTAGACAGAAGGTAAAAAACAATAAAATTTTATATGAAACGTTCTTCTCAATTTCTAACAGTTACGAAATTATTTGAAAATTAAATATTGGCCCAGGTCGCCACAACATTTAACATAGTACAATTATATGATTTTTTTAAAAAAAAACAAAAGTACATCTAAGATGACCTCTGAAAGGTAAACAAAAAATCTCATTTAATCAATGTTGTAACTCTTAATAGTTTTCGAGATACGTAAACCCCGTAAAAACTTATTTTTCACTGCCTCAAATCTCGGGAACTATGGAAGGTCGGACCCAGGTTGATTAAGCTTTTTTACTCATTTTGATTAGTACTATACGCCCTTTTTACAGTATTTTTGAAACACGCTGTATAGTCATTGTGTAAGTGTAAGCGATAGTAAACCGAAAGAGCTTGTAAGTAAAACCTATTTTCTATTGCTATAAGTTCACCATATGCGGTTTTCGCTATTGTAGTCGAAATTGCAGGGATTATAGAAGTCAAAGAAATGATCTTGAATTAAACTATACACACCGAACTCGTCGCTTGTTTGCTAATAGTTCGCGAACTGCAGTGAACAACTGACGAGCTCGATGTGTACTAGAGATCGCGAACTGCTCGGGTTCGGTTCGAGGTTCGGATGAAGTTTGCTACATATAGATCTTTCTGATAACTTAATTATTAACACGAACCGTCAAACTTTATAATGTACATAACATAATTTAAATAAAAATCTGGTGTGGCCAACACAATACTTCCCGCCATTTACCGTCCGAGACACAAAAAAGATTAAGCTAATCCTTATTTTTGGATTAGCGAATTTTAATCTAATTTTGATAGTTTATTTCTTAAAATATAGTCTAATCTAATCCAAGTAACTACCTTTTTTTAAACCCTTCAATAGGATTAAAACCCAATTACAGAGTGGGTTCACATTCACACACGTCCATGCCTTAGTGGGATTCGAACCCAGAGCTCCGACGGCATTCATGACATGAGGCGTTGCTCTAACCATTGCGCCACCGGAACTATAATAAAATGAAGATTAAATTTTAAATCCGAGATAGGATAGAATTCAGTAATCCAAAAATGAGGATTAGCTTAAATATTTTTGTGAATCGTTACTTTTTATTAATCTAAATACATACCTACATGTTTACTTATGCTGGAAACTGTATTGAATTCCTGTTCTATTGTTCTATTTACTTTTTCCTTATTAAAACGTTACTAATAATATTTTGAAATGATTATTTATTTATTTATTTATTTATTTATTTATTTATTTATTTATTTATTTATTTATTTATTTATTTATTTATTTATTTATTTATTTATTTATTTATTTATTTATTTATTTATTTATTTATTTATTTATTTATTTATTTATTTATTTATTTATTTATTTATTTATTTATTTATTTATTTATTTATTTATTTATTTATTTATTTATTTATTTATTTATTTATTTATTTATTTATTTATTTATTTATTTATTTATTTATTTATTTATTTATTTATTTATTTATTTATTTATTTATTTATTTATTTATTTATTTATTTATTTATTTATTTATTTATTTATTTATTTATTTATTTATTTATTTATTTATTTATTTATTTATTTATTTATTTATTTATTTATTTATTTATTTATTTATTTATTTATTTATTTATTTATTTATTTATTTATTTATTTATTTATTTATTTATTTATTTATTTATTTATTTATTTATTTATTTATTTATTTATTTATTTATTTATTTATTTATTTATTTATTTATTTATTTATTTATTTATTTATTTATTTATTTATTTATTTATTTATTTATTTATTTATTTATTTATTTATTTATTTATTTATTTATTTATTTATTTATTTATTTATTTATTTATTTATTTATTTATTTATTTATTTATTTATTTATTTATTTATTATAAATTCAGGATCATAAGTATGATATGAACATATCAAGATTTATTATAAAAAAATTATAAAAAAACATCCAAAAGAAGTTAGTACATGTGACATTATAAGAATAAAATAAATACCAACTATGGGATAGATATTCTTGTTCACTATAAAAACAGTTTTGAATTAAAAAAAATCAATTTGGTTTTAAAATTATTTAGGGAACTACTTATTTTAATGTGCTCCGGCAAGTGACTGAAAAAAAATGTACCTTTGTATTCCGGAGATTTTCTACCAATGTCTAGACGTCTGTGAGGCATTCTAATTAAGTCCTTCTGCCTGGTGTTGTAGCTATAAATGTTACTATTAATATTAAATTTATGTTTATTTTTATAAATTAATATACAAAGTTGGTAAATATAACAAGATGGAACAGATAATATTTTAAATTTTTGAAATAAAGGCTTACAGGATTCATTGTATGAAACATTTGCTATGCATCTAAGAATTCTCTTCTGGGAGATGAAAACTTGTTTTGCTGAAACTGATGAACCCCAAAATTCAATGCCATAGCATAGTCTTGAGCCAACAGCCGCATGATAATACATCAGTAGCTGCGCTACATTTAAATATGACTTGAGATGTCTTACATGAAAACATGCTGAGTTCAACTTGATAACAACAACATCACAATGAGCTTTCCAATTAACGTTTTTGTCAACAACCATTCCCAAAAATGTTGTATTTTCCTTTTTAGAAATAGGTTCATTATTTACTGATTACTGATTAGTTCTTTGATAGTGACATTTATCTGTCAGTTACATGCATTTGAATAACTGCGTTTTGTTTGTTTAAAGCGTAGGTTGTAGGATTTAAATTATAGATAATTTTATAAATTTATCCATAAAATATATAGAAAAAGTATTAATGCAAATCTATAGAAAATTTAATAATCTTTAATTTTTATAATAATATTAATCTCGAAAAAATAACATTTAAAGGTGTTTTTCGAAGAAAAACTATTTTGAGCTTCTAGTAAAGTGCCATTTCCGGTTATCCGATTTTCACCAAAATCTAATGGGCTCTTTCCAATACAGAAAAAGATCGAAATACAAGATTTCAAAATTTTCTGAATAATAGTATTTCAGTTAGAGTGGAGGATCCACACACATATACACACATGCACATTGACATCAACGTGAAAATGATTAAATTGGATTCTAGGGACCTTAAAACGTGGTCATTTACCAAAATCTCAATATGCGATTTTTAGCACGATCCCTATACCTCCCTTACCAAGGGTAGCGGGAGGTTAAAATTAAAGACTTTATATATCTTGCGCTGTGAAAACATTATTTTAACCCTGGCGATTAAAGTGCTACTTGATTCATCGTTTTGAGTAGAACAAAGCACACATCTGGACATCTGCAATGTAGAAAATAATATGAAATTTACATTCTACAGTTTAGTAAAAAACTGAACAAAAACATGGTTCGTGGAAGTAAAGAAAACAAAACTTTAGCAAACTGAAATATTTTCCAATAAATTCACACTTTTCCAATAATAGAACCCTATTGTATTCGTTTTGTTGTAATTACTGTTGTTTCTAAAGAGTTACCTATTTGTTTTTATAGTAATGTTTGATCATTAAACACAAACTACTCGTAACAATCAATACCGTACTTATCCCTGTCTCGTCTACGACACGTTGCCTATCGAAGATTTTTTCTTTCTTGGAAAATTGGACTTGTACGTGCGCGGAATATCTTCGGCGTTACATATAGTCTATTCTTCTACCGTGTTGCATTACATGTGCAATTACGTACTTGTTTTGAAATCTCATCTGCCAAAGTCAACAGGGTTTTTGTAAACAATATGGATAGGTTTAGATTAGTACTTATACATGTTATTAGTATGAACTCTTGTAAATTAAACGATATATTATGATGTATGCCTACGTCGGAAATTTGGAAGACGCTACGTTTACTATGAATTACTATATGTTCACAGCAACTTTTTACCTCCCGCTACCCTTGGTAAGGGAGGTATAGGGATCGTGCTAAAAATCGCATATTGAGATTTTGATAAATAACCACGGTTTAAGGTCTCAAAAAGACAATTTTAACATTTTCACGATGATGTCTGTGTGTGCGTGTGCGTGCGTGTGCGTGCGTGTGCGTGCGTGTGCGTGCGTGTGCGTGCGTGTGCGTGCGTGTGCGTGCGTGTGCGTGCGTGTGCGTGCGTGTGCGTGCGTGTGCGTGCGTGTGCGTGCGTGTGCGTGCGTGTGCGTGCGTGTGCGTGCGTGTGCGTGCGTGTGCGTGCGTGTGCGTGCGTGTGCGTGCGTGTGCGTGCGTGTGCGTGCGTGTGCGTGCGTGTGCGTGCGTGTGCGTGCGTGTGCGTGCGTGTGCGTGCGTGTGCGTGCGTGTGCGTGCGTGTGCGTGTGCGTGTGCGTGCGTGTGCGTGTGCGTGTGCGTGCGTGTGTGTGCGTGTGCGTGCGTGTGCGTGCGTGTGCGTGCGTGTGCGTGCGTGTGCGTGCGTGTGCGTGCGTGTGCGTGCGTGTGCGTGCGTGTGCGTGCGTGTGCGTGCGTGTGCGTGCGTGTGCGTGCGTGTGCGTGCGTGTGCGTGCGTGTGCGTGCGTGTGCGTGCGTGTGCGTGCGTGTGCGTGCGTGTGCGTGCGTGTGCGTGCGTGTGCGTGCGTGCGTGTGCGTGCGTGTGCGTGCGTGTGCGTGCGTGTGCGTGCGTGTGCGTGCGTGTGCGTGCGTGTGCGTGCGTGTGCGTGCGTGTGCGTGCGTGTGCGTGCGTGTGCGTGTGCGTGTGCGTGTGCGTGCGTGTGCGTGTGCGTGTGCGTGCGTGTGCGTGCGTGTGCGTGCGTGTGCGTGCGTGTGCGTGCGTGTGCGTGCGTGTGCGTGCGTGTGCGTGCGTGTGCGTGCGTGTGCGTGCGTGTGCGTGCGTGTGCGTATGAGTGTATGTGTGTGTGTGAGTATGTGTGTATGTGTGGATCCTCCACTCTAACTCAAATACTATTATTCATAAAGTTTTGAAACCTTGTATTTCGAACTTTTTCTGTAATGGAAAGAGTCCATTAGATTTTGGTGTAAATCTGATAGCCGGAAATAGCACTTTACTAGAAGCTCAGAATAGTTTTTCTTCGCAAAATACCTTTAAATGTTACTTTTTCGTAATTAATGTTATTATAAACATTAAAGATTATTAAATTATCTACAGATTTGCATTAATACTTTTTCTATTTATTTTATGGATAAATTTATAAATTATATATAATTTAAATCCCGGAAATACGCTTTAAACAAACAAAACTCCTTGGTTGCGCAGTTATCAAATGTATGTAACTGACAGATAAATGCCACTGTCAAAGAACAAATCATTTCAAATTAATAATAGTAACGTTTTAAAAAGAAAAAACTAAATAGAACAATAGGAAAGAACAGCAATGTAAATATTTAGGCATGTATTTAGATTAATAAAAATTAATGATTCGCAAATAAGTTTAAGCTAATTCTCATTTTTGGATTAGTGAATTCTATTTAATCCCGGTATTTAAACATTATAATGGGGTCTCGTGGCTGCGTGCTTGAGTGTCTGGTCGCGAATCTGGGGAACCGGGTTTGATCCCGACCGATGCCAAACATTTTTCAAATTTTAAATGGGACAAAATTGACCCCTGTGGTGCATTCTCCACGCCAGCAATGAGTGCCCGTGAGGTGACGCCTGTTAAACGCCCGCACGGTACAAATATGTCATCATCATTACCGATATCTGCATACAAAGCGGATTGGCACACCCAGCAATGGGTATAATTTGCCGTGATGATATATTTATTTATTTATTTATTTAAAATTTAATCTTCATTTTATTATCAAAAAAAGTAGTTACTTGGATTAGATTTGATTATATTTTAAGAAATAAAATAAAAATTAGAGTAAAATTCGCTAGTCCAAAATAAGGATTGTTTAATCTTTTTTGTGACTCTGACAAGGAAACATGATTTCCCCATTATCGGATCTACCGACTTTCAAGTACGATTGAAAGTCTGATCTGATGACATAAGCCGCGTTCACAACCAAATAATTTCAATTTGAATTTTCCACTTTACGTCAAATCTTGGAACATGTACCTGAATTTACGCGTTCACAACAACATAATTTCACTTTTCAATTTTAATTTCCAATTCTAACCTTGCTAGGTCCAAAGTTTTCAAATCCAATTGAGGTAGCGCATAGCGTAACTGAATCCAAGCTCTGCTATCATTATTTGGAGATTATTGTGAAACATTAGAAATGAATCGCAAAAAAGCTCTTCAGCTTCAGTTAACTTCGGTCAAAAGTCTTCATGTAAACAAATGTTTGCAAAAATGTGACATGAAACACAATATACGCCCGCGGAAGCTGCTAGTTTGCGCCTGCGTCAAACTGAAATTGCATGCTGTTGTGAATGCATCAAATTCAAAGTAAAAAATACAAAGTAGAAATTTAAATTGGAAAATGCAATTATTTGGTTCTGAAAGCAGCTTTTAGCGCTGAAATTAGAAACGGTGGGATAGATTTCATCTACTTTTATGCGCTGAATAAAAGAATTGATTGATGAAATTAGTACTAATGCGCATTATACATCGATGAATAAAAAAGTTACCCAAGGTAAAATTAATTAAAAAATCATTTTAGGTCGACTGCGGGACGCAGGACAAATTTATAAAACGCGAGACGGGTGGCAACCCTAAATGAAACTGAGTATCCAATATTTTTAAAAGAGCAAAATAAACAAAATTGGATGATTCAATAATTTAATATTCCAATTCAAATAACAGTTATATGTCGGTAACATTTATAACCTAGGATACCTTTATAACCAGGGTATGGTCATGGCGTGGCTCACATTTCGTCCGCCATTACCGGCCCATCTGTTATATGTGTTGTTCTTGCGCAAATTATTATGTATTTTCGTGGCTAAGGCTATTTGTTTTATTTTAATGAAAAACGTGTAATATTTTTATTTTGTTTACTTGTGTAGTTTGTTAAGATACCCACCACGATTACTGACATATTGAAAACAACTATAAATTACCAATATTAAGCACAATCATTTAAATTTTGAAAAGGTAAGTTTAGAATACACAATTATTATGTAAATAAGAACTACAGATATTAAATTAGATGTGATAATAACAACCCATATCATATATTCTACATAACCTCTAAATGTATGTCTTAGTAATAATTGTGTATCTCTTAAATAAATTAATTTTTATTGCCTTTATAAATTCACAGTGTGATAATTTAATATTATTTTTTTAATATAATATCACATTTATTATAAATAAATAGGGAAATGGATTACCGACAATGGCGGTGATCTTGGACCATGGCCATACCCTAGTTATAAAGGTACCCTATTCTAACCTTATACACGCTGAGACATCTGGCGGATGCCAACTTCGTAATGATGAATTGTCACATCTTAGTATTTATACACCATGTTACTTATTCCAGCGTGAAGTATTTGACATTTACAAATCCTTGTGTTTATGTCTTATGTTTATTTTTATTTTAGAGTGGTTTGAACACATGCATAAAAATATATTAACTATTATTATACCAAGATCGTTATTTTTATGTGTAATTTTATTTTTATTTTCATAGCTGTGAATGAACCTACTAACGCGTAATGCATACACGGCAAATAAACAATTAATAGCATTAAGTTTTCAAACTCCAAACTTTATAATATATTGCGCTTATAAATTAGTATATTTGAGACAACAGGCAAAATAGCTGTCGGAATGAATCTTCGAGAAATTTTATATGTTCAACACCAAAGAAAACAAATAGCTGCCTCTAGGACTATATTTGTACCTTATAGAATATATTACAATAAAATAAAGCGAAAAAATACACTTCAGCGTAGTTCTCTTACATGATAAACTTTTGCCAAATAAATTTTCATATCGCAATATTCATAAAATATTTGCCCTACATTAGTCTATTTTCTGAAATTAATATAATAATAAACATTTCTTCAATATTGTAAGGAAGAACTCATAATATACTCTGATCAAAACAAAGGGTCAAATTTTTTTGTCGATAACTTGTTTCTTAAATGCAGGATTCATATGAAATATAGTTTACAGATACCTTGAATCTTTATTTTAATAATTTTATTAAATTCAAAATGCTAACTAAACTGGATTGCCTTGAGCATGCAAACTCCCAAAAATGAAATGAAAAAATGACACAGTCATTTAATATTTGTTATTTTTATCTCTTTTATGTCCGTTTTTTGAAACAATTAACACGACTATTTATTTACTGGATATTACTGATTATTTATTTCTACTATTTATGTAACTATTTATTTATATCACATTCAACAGTCTGACCTACCGACCTCCACAGTGCCTATATACTCAACTGTCCGGACAGAATTCACTCCTTTCACCTCACCGTCTAATTGTGTAACTAACTAACTGTCCTTCCACAACTTTAGTATCACCGACTATCTGTATGCCTCAAGTCTTCAACACCACTGCCGAGTATCCACTTCCGCTCGCCGTTACTGTCCCCGTATACCTAGCATCTCAATACTCCTCAAAACTACAGAGTATACACTTCCACGGCTATCGCAGTATACTAGTAGCTTCCCGAGTATTCCATTCGACACTAAACTGCATACGCTCGCCACGATACTGCTGTGCAACTCAACGCACTGACTCCTTCCTTCTTACTATCTATGTAACTGTCCTTCTGACAGACTAACACTCTATGCGACTGTCTCTCTCCACACAAGTACGTCGCTTATATATTTGTTCTAATATTTTTCTGGAACAGTCTCGACATATATAACAATGCGCGAGTAATTGCTAACACAACTCACGTCGCCCGCCTATCGCGCGCTGCTCTATGTTATCGGTCGTCTATCTAGGCACCTCCAACCTACTAGAATGTTTCTATCCATAGACGTCGGTTCGCATGCGCTGGCCAGGGCTCGCGGACCGAGTGTCGAAAGTACCTAGCCTCTCACGTTACAATATGTTCCTTCTATACTTTAGTAAATGCTTAATAAAATATCGAAATAAAATAAATGTCATTCTTGTTTTGCCTGTTTTGATTAATACCTGTATGTATAGGTAATGACATAACTAAAATACTTAAAACAAGTTCATATGTGCAAACAGTACATACATGGGCGCCGACTACATGGGGGCATCGGGGTTCATGCCACAAGGAAAATTTTCCTTGGTGCAATCCCCCCAAGTAGACTTTTCCCTTAGTCCAGCAATTTTTTTTAAACCAGTAAAACTTTTATTTAATGTACGAGTAAAATAATATATATATATATATATATATATATATATATATATATATATATATATATATATATATTATTTTACTCGTACATTAAATAAAAGTTTTACTGGTTTAAAAAAAATTGCTGGACTAAGGGAAAAGTCTACTTGGGGGCATTGCACCAAGGATTAATTACAGGGTGTAATTCAAAAAACGGGACATAGAAATATAACCTGGAAAATTAGTTTTTCTTTACGCAAACGTTACCAAATTGTTTCATTTAAAAAACTTCAAACAAATTATAGAGATATAAATTCTGTATCTAAATAATGTAAAACGATTGTTCTAGTTCTTCAGGTAAGCGAAAAAATCAATTATAAATTTACTGTTTTCATGAGCTTTAGATCTAGACAGCCATGGAATATGACAAGAAACAAACAATTTCGTTGTATTTAACAAAAAAAAAACAAAAAGTATACCTTGTTCCATTTAAGCCATTCAGTATTGCAAAGAATAGGGAATAGTTTTGACCTCTCTGATTGGCTGAAGTTGGAGACAAGGGAAGATAATCAAATTAAAGAAATTGTGAAAAGAATGCTAGCCGGCGGAATTTGAACCCGCAACCTTAACATTGTTTACACAATTTCTTTGATTTAAATATCATTTTAAAAAATACCACATTCATTTATATACTATAATAAAATTAATTTAAATTCATTTCCATTGAAAACTAGTTATTTTTTCTTCATCCTTCTCCAGGGTTTTTTTGTAATTCATTAATGGGTAATTTTATGATTTTATTTTGGTTATTATTTAAAACTTGTGCCCCCAAAGAAATTATGGAAAATCAGCGCCCGTGAATATACAAAACAACTTAAATAGTCGATTTTTTGCATTCTATTATTTTGGAACAAAAGTTATCAACAAAGAAATACTGATCTTTTAATTGTTTTGAACAGTGCATATATAAAATAATATTTAGACATAGTTCTCTTTTATTTAAACATGTCTTCCTTTGTTTTGCTACAAATTACATTAAAAGGTAAGTTCAACTTCGAAAGTTCTCAAAGGAAACAAAACAGATTTCATTCATTAATATGGATAAAATTTGCTCGCAAACATTTATGCTTTCTAAAAGAGACATCATGAACAGATTTAAGAAATGCCGAACATTTTTCTATAGACAGGTACAAGCTATAAAAGTCCAATAAAGACACATTAGTAAATTTATTTTCAAGATGCATATCTGATTCTAACTCTATACGAGTACATTCCATTTGAAACTTCACAGGCATCTTGTAAATATCAACTAAGAATGTACGTACTCATTGAATGTAGTAGAAAATATACTGAAATTCAATTAATACCCGATAAGTTTATTTTAGTGTTTACTTGGTGGAATTCAGAGTGATTCAAAAGTAATTAATTTGAAACAGAGATTGTCATAATTTCAAAAGTCGACACCGTTTGAAACATAATCAAATATTAGTTTTTACCTCAGAGAAGTAATCTATAAATGTTAATTATGGATCACATCATGGAGAATCTGGGTCACATTTACCTGCATGTTATTTACTAGTGCTGTCAAAAACTGTCGAAAATGGTAACCGGTTAAACTATTATCCTCGATTAACCGGATAACGGCCATTAACCGGCTACCGCTAGATAACGGTCAATTACGGTTAACCAAATAATTGCTAGATATCGGTTAACTGCAATTAACCGGCTAACCGCTAAGAATCTTTTAACTGCATAACAGATCGCCAAAAATATAAACTTACTCTTATTTCATGTATACTTTCCTTTCAGTTTGAGTCACAATAAAAGGTAGTAATGGACAATAATAATAATAATAATAATAATAATAATAATAATAAAAAATCTGATGTGGCCAACACATGACCTCCCGTCAATTCCATGTTTGAAATAGCAATGAGGTTTAAGTAAAGTATCATTTCCAGTTGATCGTTTGTAAACAAAATCTAATTTGTTGTTCCAATAAATAGAAGTCTGCAATACCAAATTTTGGATTACATTTTATTAAGTTTTTCCTCGATAATCTGTTAAGAGCTCCAAATTAAGTAGGTACGACCTCCGGTTTATCATATAGCTATAGTCAAAATCTAATGTTTCAAATTATACACGAATTTTAAATACCAAATTTAAGAAGTTTTGAATCATGTTTAAATATATTTTTTCAAGAAAATCTGTTTTTACCTTCACGTAAAGTAGTAGTTTATCAATTTTAGAACACATCTAGTATGTCGTTCTCATTAATATAAAAGTCTTAAATACCAAATTTGGAAAGTTTTGGATTGTATCAATTTGTTTTTCACGAAAATCTGTTCAGAGCTTCAAATAAATTATCACGTTCGGTTTATAAATTTTAGCTAAAATCTAATATGTTGTTTCCCCTTGATATAGATATAGAAGTTTTAAATACTAAAATTGAAAAGTTTTGGATTATATTTTAATATAGTTTTTCTTTAAAAACTGTTATGGGCTTTAAGTAAACAGTCACTTTCGGTTATCCAATTTTACCCAAAATCTAATCAACTTTTTATTTGAATGCACAAGGCTAAAATACGGAAAATAAAAATATTTGGAAGTTTGTTATAAGAGTTATCGTGGACGAAAAAATCGTCACAAATACACACGCACGCACGCACACACACACATACCCACACACACAAGCACGCGCGCGCGCCATACACACACACACACACACACACACACACACACACACGCACACGCACACACACATCATCGTAAAAATAGTAAAAACGTGTTGTGGGGACCCTAATTCGTGTTTTTTTACATCCTTGTACGAAGTAAAGGAAGTATTGTAATCGCGAAAAATTTCGGTTTCGAGATTTCAACGGAAATATCCATTTTGACCATCCCTGAATCTATTTTGACTAATTTCGTCGTGACGTCTGTACGTACGTATGTACGTACATATCTCGCATAACTCAAAAACGGTAAGCCGTAGAAAGTTCAAATTTTGTATTTAGGACTTCTATAACATCTAGTTGTACACCTCCCTTTTTGGTCACTACATAATTTCCAGAAATGGTACTTCATTTGAAGCCTGTAATAGATTTTAATGCAAAACTATATTAAAATATAATCCAAAACTTTTCAAATTTGGTATACAAGACTTTTATATCAATTGGAATAACATAGCAGATTTTAGTTAAAACAGGCTAACCGGAAGTGATATATTACCTGAAGTTGTTAACAGTTTTTCTTGAACAAAATGGTTTCATTTTGATATTAGAAATAAATGCTTCAAATAAGAGTTTTAGCGAATTAAATTCTGCGTCTAGTACATCAAGTATTATTAAATTAGCCCTTTGTATAAGCGAGATATGCAAATTTAAAACTTATATACTTTTTGGTTTTTGTATAAAGAAGCTTGTTATGGATTAGGACAAAAAATAACAAAAAAATAAGAAAATATATGTTAATGTCAAATTACGTCAAACACGTGCAATTTTATAATTGGGTCTATACTTCATCTTCATATTGGTCTTGCGTACAAGGAAGTCGTGTGGTGCCCACATCAGATTTTTATACTGAGAACTCACCATCGAATTTTTGGCACGGTTACATTACCTCCCTTACCTACGGTATGACGGAAGGTAAAAACAGATATTAATAAATACGAACACGACTTAAAAGATTTATTATTTTATTTCACACTAAATATGTAAATTATTATTATTGTTTCAATAATTTAGTAGTTTGATATTTAACCGTGCTTAAAGGATTATTTTTCACTTTTAGGTAAGCAGGATCTTCTAATATAAGGTTGGTTTTTCGAATATAATCAGCTTTATTCATGACCACTGTTATCACCATCCATTTCAGAAGTATGGCACTAATAAATTCCTAATGAGAAGAGCTTCAGATATTTGTCATCCTGACAAATTAGAGGAAGAAATGAAAGAAATTAAGAATATTTTTGTGAAAAATGGATTTTCTATTTCGTCAATTGAAAAATGCTTGAAACCGAAAAGACCAGCTAACAATGCAAATGAAATGAACGTAATGTATGCTTCGCTTCTTTATGTTTTACAGTTCCGAAGTAACCGAAACCGGTCGCAATAAATAATTAGAACAGTGTGAATAAAACTTTAATGGTTTTTTCAACCTTTTATATTATCCTTATTTATTTTAAGCAATATTGTCCAAAATTAATAGGCCATTTGCGCAAGGAAAAACTATTTTCCCATGTTAAATGCCTCTGGTCTGTTTCACCCGGGATAAGGTCACTTATAAAGTTACTTAAAATGAATACTTATTTTCATCGTGTAATACGTGCTTAGTGAAAAGTGTATAGGCCGAAACAAACACGAGACTCGAGCGATCTTGAAGTTCTTGGAATCAGTTGATTAGTGATGGGTCGTTCGTTCAAGTTTAGTGAGTCAGTTTATTTTGCTCCGCTCCCTAAAGTGAATCGTTCACTTGAACGACTCTTTTCAAACGCACAAGCGCTCTTCTTGTGAGCTGTGACTTCTAGTATTCACTTATGCGAATGTCGTATGTTTTAAACGACTCGTAACGTGGAGCGTAGCACTAGCTCTATTCCATACTCCGTGCTGTATTTCGTGCAGCTGTGCTATTGTGCTGTTAACTGAGTGAGTCATCTGTGCTAATATGCTGTTTAATTAACGATGAACGATCTAAATAGCACAGCACGTGAACGATGGCCCAAAGCGTGAACGAATGCAGAGCTAGTGTGAACTGGTGAGTCATGTGCCGTACTGTGAGAACTAAAGAGTCGTTCGTTCATGCTTCAATTTTGCACTAAAAAATAGAAAAAAAAAAAATATCTAAGAGCAATAGTGAAAACCTCAGTTTGCTACAGACAATACTTCTTGATATATTCAACCGCGAATATTTGACAGAGGTTGAGCTTGCCCGCTGCATATGAGTGCAGTTGCGTAGTTTCGGTTGTGTAGACCTTCCAAGGTTTACTAAAATACATATTTTTCGATATTTGTTGTCATGCCACCTAGTTGTAATAACAACTTAAAGAACTCTGCCGTAAACATTACATAATTTTCCCCGGAAAGAAAAGGCTCCCCAACGATATAACGCTTGGAAAAATCGTGTCAATCGGAAGCATATTACTCCCAATCATAACCATGTACATAGTTCGCAGTTTACATTTTAAAATTGGAGTTTTATATTAACCCTGCAGTGATGGGGCCCAAAAATGTTACCGGTACCGCGGAGTCTGATAGAATCCGTTAATATATTCTCCTTTAATATTAGTGTCTGAAAGATTTTTTTTTAATATAGTATTACACTATTTAACATACATTAAAGTTGAATATGAAATTTGGTTTTTTGTTACATTTTAGAAAGTATTAAAGTTTAAATTCACACATTTTTATAAACTATATAATCCATAAAATAAACTACCTATATTTCTTTTGAGTATATGCATGTACCTACATAAAAATAATTAAATTAACAAATAATAATGTTTATTTACATAACGTTAATATCATTTGGTCATTCTGTCAACTTCACTTGACGTTCTCTTCAGTTCTCCTTGCTGTCAAAACGGGTTCCTCGGGCGCCAATCGATCGGTCGATAACACAGCACAGGAGATGTGAAGAACGCTATGATAGCGTCTCTGAAAAGAGTGGCTTGAACGCCAATAGGTCTCGGGTAGCTTAGTGGAGACAGAGTTCGGTTTTTGACAATGAAATCATATAATGAATTTTAATATTTTATTAAAATTTATTAAAACGATAATAATAACAAATAAATGAAAGTAGCAATCGTTAGCCTACTATAGGATAATACAAATGCACCAACGGTACTTGCAGGATTTGTTCATAAAAATAAATGGTCAACATATAATAATGTTTATTTATATAACGTTAATATCATATTTGCATGTTTTAAACACATAATATGTATTTGAACACTCATGTGTCTATTTCGTTGAAAAAACTTTTAAACTTTTCTCTTTTTGTCGAAATTCATATTTTTTATATGGAATAAATAGTACATGCACAGAAAAAGAAATATTTATAAGTAAGCAAAAGTAACCATCCGCTACTTGCGCATAATATTCTGTAGTATATATAAGAAGGTAGGGAAACAAACACGAACATATTCAAATTAATTACTGAAATAAACGAACAATTAAAATCTCTGGAGTCTCACAGACTTCACACTACGACAGTAGGGTTAAAGGTAGAACACACCTAATATATAAATAACGCAAGGAGATTACTATTGTTAAAACGCATACGCATATTCTGCGTTACTGCTAATGCTGGTTCGGCCGGCTGATGTCGGTATGACGTCACAAGCGGCGGACGCGTTGTTTAAAACTCTTATAATTCTTCTATCTTTAACAATAGAAATATGCGGCTTGAAAATGTGTTCTTAGAATTTTTCATTCTACAATTTCGATTTTTGGTTTATACTCCCTTTAAAGTGAGTTGTTCAAAATGAACGACTCGTTCATGAACGACACATCACTACAGTTGATTTGTGTGCGCTTACCAATTTGACAAGACCAATGTTTTGGTATATTTTGATTTTGAACTGCTGAAAGTTATTATTTTACTATTTTCAGGCAATAAAACACATGGTATTAAAATTCATAAATTTTTACCAGTTCAAAATCAAAATATTGCTTCAAGCACTTTGTTTGAGTCACGTGTCTGCTCGCGGCCTAAACGTGGATTTTGTAATAAATGCTACAAGGCTGAGATTTGAAGCAAATGTATCACCTAATTTACACCACAGTAGACAAATTTGCTCTTAATTAAGAATTTACTTCCTTGATAATATAATTAACAATGCCCTGAGGGTAAACCGTAATTAATTTCATTAAAATTTAAAGTTTGAAGCGTGATTATCATACTTAGTTACGAGGAGTAACTTTGAGAATTTGTTGCTTTTGGTTTAAATTTAACTTGTATATTTTATGCTAATTAAATATTTCAAAACGACCAACACATTATTTACTAATTGATAATATAGAATATAAATTGGTAAATATGTATTTAAATTAGACCGCAAATTAATATTGTTTTCGGGTTTCTGTTATCTGTTGATCAGTAAATAGTAGATAATTCGGTTTGTTTTTGATGAAAATTAACATAATGTGTATAATACTTTTTATTTTGTTATTTATATTGGATTGCTATTAAAAAACGAATTCTGTTTGAAACTGCATAACTCAGAATATCGACTAGAAATTTATATTTCTCGCAGACAAAGGGTTGAAGTTAAATAACTATTTTTGTATTAAGAGCGCAAAATGGGACATTGTCGATTGAGAGGTTGTTGACGCGCAATGCAGGAGCGCGGCATTCTCTCAAAATCGACAATATCCATTTGCGCTCGAAACACACACAAGATTTTTTCTACAGCCCTCCACCATAACAAAAAATAATCAAATGTACACTTTGTACTTACAGTACTACTCAATAGTTTTGCAGTGAAGATAGGAATATGACTTCAAGATATTGTTTTGGCTTTCGTTTTTACAAAAGAATATTACCAATTTTTTAATGAATATTATAAGTTTTTGTATAATTTATTTGTTTCAAGCACATTAAACTAGTGCAGTGGAAAAAAGGATGCCCATTGGGAGCGTTCAGGCCAAACTTTTGCAGGTGGCAGCACAACTGTTTACACAATTTATTTTATATTTAATTTTATTTTATCATTATTTTCCATTCTTCTTGAGCCATTGCTTCAATCTAATCTAAGCATTTTATACTTTCGTTTTTGTAAATAAATGCCCTATTTTATTTTCACAGCAGTGCGGCATTTTGTTTGGTTATGTAATATACCGACACAGCAGTTATATGTCAAACTGACTTGTGAAGGTGGTAAATGTGTAACTACAGTGCCATTAATTTCCGACTAAACGTTTCTATTAAGAATGAAGACAAGTGACATTTCTCAACATTGTATAGTTAGAATTTTGAGCGGCAAAGTGACATTTTGCGTTGACAAAAGAGTGTGCAAATGGCTACTTTGTATATAGACTGTAGAAAAATGTATTTCTAGCAAATTTTAAACATTTATATAGAAAAACATGTAGACGCTATTTTCTAGTTTTGCTATTCAAATCCACTATTACACGTTGATAATTTTATAATCTGCTTAAAACGAAGTAGGCTATCATTGACACAAATGTATAACTGCCAATGACATTTCGAGTGTTGTAACATTGTTATAAATATGCTCTAGTCTAGATAGATAGATAAATAATTTTATTGTTCCAAGAAAAAGAAAATATCATACAATATTGATACAATAGAGTGAGCGACTTAAAAATAATTTGTTCAGAATTGCTTATTTTTATTTTATTTTAATAATTACAATTTACAAAATAATATATGTGAGTTAATTATTGCCTATTTTTAAGACCTTGCTGTAATAATCTATTCGTTGAATATGAAACTGCGAGTTTAGAGGGCATTTACTGTGAAATACCGACGAACTTAAAAAATAAATTATAAAAATTTAAAGTTGAAAAAATAAATAAATCGATACAAAAATAACATAAATTCTTGATTTTGAAATAATTCCCTACTACTCTTGAATGTGCGCCAATATGTATAGCTATTTTTATTTTTGACAACTAATTGTTAAATTCGCAATAAGTACATACTTATTTTTTTGTTTTACCGACATCAAACACATGAAATGATCATTTATATAAGGATGTATTTTATTTAGATCCAATTACTTTTATCAGATTATAAATAATAACATACCTGATACACCTTTTCATATAATAATTGTTTTAATCAATAAAAAAATTGACAAAAATATAAATACGGATGATATTAGGTCAAGAATTTTCGTGACTTGGTAAGCTTCATCACGAAATACTTGACCTCATGGCATAAAGCTTCTGTTTACACTCTTGTTGCATAAATATCTATTACATACGTTAGCATATTAAAATTTATTTTCAATGTACAACAGAAATAATATCAAAAATAAACAAATCATAGACGTTTTGAAAGATAAAATCTGATGTGGCCAACAAAATACCTCCCGCCATATAATTTTTAAATACATAGATACTTATATATTTACTCATGTTGGAAACTATAGTTAGTTCTTTTCCATATAACTAATGTTCAGTATACTATTTTCTTTTCAAAACGTTACCACTATTAATTTGAAATGATTAGTATTTTGACAGTGACAGTTATCTGACAGTTACATACATTTAAGAGGAGTTTTGTTTTAATCGTGGGCTCCGGGATTTAAATTATATAATATTTTATAATTTTATCCATAATATATACAACGTATTAATGCATACATTCAATAATCTTTAATTTTCATAATATAAATTGCGAAAAAATAACATTTAAAGGTATTTTTCGAAAAAAAACTACTGCCATTTCCGGTTATCTGATTTACACCAAAATCTAAAGGCTTATTTCATATTAGAGAATAAGGTAGCAATACAAGGTTTCAAAATTTTCTGAATGATAAAATTTGAGTTAGAGTCAAGGATCCATACACACAAATATACAGACATCATTATGAAAATGTTAAAATTGGATTCTAAGGGCCTTAAAACGTGATCATTTACTAAAATCTTGATATGCGATTTTTAGCACGATCCCTATACCTTCCTTACCAAGAGTAACGGGATGTAAAAAGTAAATTATTAAACAAAATATTATAATGATTAAAATTATTTTTAAAAATCGGTTCAAATGACTGGCCTGGCCCGACCCCATGCGGATTTCCCGGTACTAAGCATATTCCCAGTCTAGCCTTGATTGTTTGCTTGGTATGTGTCGTTTGGCTGTAGGAGAGTGAAAAGGGAGCACGGAGGATTTGAGAATTTGTGGAGGAATGCTGATCGTATCGCTGCATATATTGGACACTTGAAAAATAAATGGTCCAAGTCTTCCTTCTCTTCCAAGTTACATAGTGTACAAATCTCTGTTGTTTATATTTTTATATATTATTTTGATTCCATCTTTATTTGAAAGTCTGAGTTGTGCAACTAGACGTACTTTATGGATTGCAAGGTTTATTTCTAAGTATTTTTTGTGCTGTCAAAATAGCCATTTGTTTATATAATAAGGTGTAGCTGGAGTTGTTTCTTCTTTGTATGTCTTTATCCCAATTTATTTTACTTATTTTTTCGGTTATGTTATTTATGACATTTTTAGCGTTGAGTTTGTGCAAAAAGTTTGTGCATTGAGCGTTCCATGTATCTTTCATATCTATACAGTGTGTTTGAAAAAGTGGTTACACCCATTTATCTGGCTTATTATTGTAGATACTCTTATTGATTATAGGACATAATTTATTTAATACAATATCTGCGATTATATTATATGAAAAGTGTAATTCTGGGACTTCCGGTATAACCGGAAGTGATATCAACTTTGTAAATTTAAATACAACCTATACAAGTTTTTTTATAAATTTAGATTGTATTTTTTATTCTCTTTACGACCATACCAAATTTCTTAGTATTTACCATATTCATTTGATAAAATGGGGTCTCGTGGCCGCGTGCCTAAGTGTCAGGTCGCGAATCTGGGGAACCGGGTTCGATCCCGACCGACGCCAAATATTTCGAATTTTAAATGGCACAAAATTGACCCCTGTGGTGCACTTTCCACGCCAGCAATGAGTGCCCGTGAGGTGACGCCTGATAAACACACGCACGGTACAAATATGTCATTATCATTACCGAAATCTGCGTACAAAGCAGATTGGCACACCCAGCAATGGGTAATATGCCGTGATGATATATATATATATATATATATATATATATATATATATATATATATATATATATATATATATATATATATATATATTTAAATAAATACTTTCTTTTGCTGAAATTTTATCAATAATGGATGTATGCTCTGTTCCATATAAGCCATTCAGTAAATGGCACTGGCAACAGCGCAAATCTGAAATAGCCGAAATTACATTGGGTAAACTTATCTCGTGTCTCTAATTTCAGCCAATCAGAGAGGTCAAAACTATTCCCTATGCTCCGCAATACTGAATGGTTTAAATGGAACAAGGTATAATTTAATATGTGAGAAGGCTACGACAGCAATTGTTTTCATGTTAATCTGAAATAAATAATATAAAATTCAAAATTTATAAGTAATAAAATCTTTATTCAATATATCCCCCATTTAAATTAATACATTTTAAAATACGTTTTCTTAATTCTCGCATAACACTAAGCTCTCTTCTGTCAATTTTTTGCACCGCTTCACGAATTCTGTTTTTTTTTTAATTCTTCGATGTTGTTCGGTTTATAGAAGTAAACCAAATTTTTAATACGTCCTCAGAAATAAAAGTCGAGAGGGGTCAAATCTGGTCATCTAGCTGGCCAATGTATTGGTCCGTGACGATCAATCTATTTTTGCCCGAATCTGTTGTTTAACCATTGAAAAGTGATGCTATAGAAGCGTGTAATTAAGTAATTACTACTAAGATAAATTGTTCTCTCGCATTTGTACAATTTATGTTGTTTAACCAGTTAGTTATTGGTCGAGCAGAATGAGCTGGTGCTCCGTCTAATTGAAAATAAAGTTGTCTTCTTGTATCTAATGGCAAATCATCTAAATAATTTTCAACATCATTATTCAAAAAAAATTAAAATTCAATAGTATTCAAACTGTTTAAAAATACGGGCCCAAATATTCTATTTGCCAGTAGTATCCCACACCATATGATTACTCGACATGAATACTGACTTTTACATTGTATTATCCAATTCGGATTTCTATGAGACCAGTGACGTAAATTTTGTGATGAAACTACACCATTTGTGGTAAACGTTGCTTCGTCAGTAAAGAAAATATTATAATGAAAATTTGGAATGGTTAATATTTTGTGGTTCAACCAATGACAATACTGTAACCTTTGTGGTGGATCATTTATTTGTAAGCTATGTAACAATTTTGGTTTAAATGGCCTGATATTATTTTTTCTTAGAATTTTGTACACTTGATACCTTGTAAGTCCTGAATTTTGCGCAATGCTTTGTAAACTTGATCTTGGATGAAGGTGAACAAAGGCTAAGACATCAATTTCATTATTCTGGTTACATATCAAATTTTCGTTATTTTCTTTGCAAATTGATCCACTTTTTTAAAACGCCGAAATTTTTTTCCTACCATAGCATAAGATAAATTTCGCCCAGGATGTCTTGTATTAAATTCTTCTGCCGCTTC
>OY720449.1:74827722-74892722 GCA_963082715.1 Harpalus rubripes | reverse complement strand
CTTAAAAGCTGCGGTAGCAGCTAATTTTAAAAATCCTTTTATAATGTTTCTGTCATATTAAATAAAAATGATAGTGATGTAATAGAGGCAGCCTGCACCTGTAAAGTATCAGAATCAAAAACTTGTTCACATATCGCAGCTCTCTTATTCGCACCAGAAGTATACTTTAGAGTTCAAATACGAACCACCAACATGTAAATCTAAATTAAAAACATGGAATATGGGAAGAAAAATTGGTAAATCACCAAAATCAGTTTTGGAAGCTACATATCCAGACGAACATAATCTTATGAAACAAAACCAAAATCTTGCCATGGGTTTGGAAATCTTATAAAATATACTCCTTCTATAGGATACCGACTTTCTGTATTGTAAACACCATAACAACAATTTTTTGTTGGCATTTTCTTTGACGTAAAAATTAAAACAAATATTATTTACACGCTTGTCATAAGCAAACTTGTACCTCCCCTACAAGTATCTCCATCTATTAGCGATGTATTGAACTGGTTTCACTAATATGGCTCATTGGCGGGAGATTTCTAGTCTTTGATTTCCGGAAATTTTTAATATGTTATTTAGCGCATTCTTTTGTACAGGTTCAGAAAAAAGCTTTTGTTGCAATTTCGTTAAGGTTAAATCGTAAATTCCCTGGCATAATTTAATAAAACGTCTTTCTTATAATTATTTATTTTTTATATTGCAAATAAAGAAAAATAGTAATAATCTTCGTAACGCTTGCCGAATGGCATTTTCACCTATATCTACGGTACTTCTAAAGGGGGTATCAGACATATGCACGTATCTGCAACTGTTTTGACAACAGTTGCTGCAACTTACAACCTACGTTATCAGATGTACGCAAAGTTGCAAGAAATGTAGATTTTTTTAGTCTCGATGTTGGTACACATGATATTTAATTCCTGTTGTAGTTTGAAACTATTAGCTGCTGCTACGTTATTTTTATTGTTAGATAATAGTGAGAACGATATAATTGTTATGACGCTTCGTTTTTCAGCTATAGGTATGAATGAAATGAATTAAAAAGTCGTATTATCAATGTAACCTTGTTCAATAATTGTCTGATTTTATTTCAACTCCAGCTCCTCCAGCCTTTTTAAGTATCTCGTACTGTTTACCAGCTGTTTACAAACAAATGTCAAACAGTTTAGAGATTTTTACTCTTTAAACCTCTTTACTATGCATGCGTATCTTGATAGTTGCTGATACATGTGACTAGTTTTCGAACAAGATGTAAAACTAGTTGCAGGAAAATTGTCGCACTATCACACGTCAAAAGTTGCACGAAACGCTTGAAGTTGCAGAAAATGTGTGACAGTTTGCAGATACGTGCGTATACGTGTGATAACCTCATAAGAATGCTGAATTCTATGTCCATCATATAACAATATAGTTTATATTACAGATGATCTTTACAGGTATTCATCTCATAACAATAGTTTGTAGTTTTATAATCATGTCTCAGATTGTATCCTAATAACATTCCTTTGAAGCCTTTGAGATAATCTCGTGTCCGGATGGCTTAAATCTACCATTTATATTCAAAGACAGTAGCTAACGGCCTAGAATAATTGACATTAAAATTTCAAGACGCATAATTATTTGAATATTTTTTTCATTTAATTTTCAAAGTTTATATGATCCCAAAACAGTATACAATGTTTTAAAACCTGGCTGCGAAATTGCTAAAGCTTGTGGTCAAAATTATAATATCCACACATTTGATCAACAGCTATCCGCAGCACATATGTATGGATATACAAAGACTGTTTTATATATATATATATATATATATATATATATATATATATATATATATATATATATATATATATATATATATATATATATATATATATATATATATATACATATTTAACCAAGCATGAAAGGAGAAAACTGTTCCAATAGACAAATAGTACATACACGCTAGAGCGCGGCGCGGCGCGCGATTTCGAGCATCCACTGAATATTGTTGTAATTTTTGAACCGCTGCATATTCTGACCTGAAACGTTCCAGAAAACATCTTTATGTATTCGACTACACTGTGGAATAGAGAAAAATACGAATTTCAAAAATTCATAACATAACTTTTTAATCCGAAAAAAAAAATCTCAAAAATTCGTTGGAATTTTTTAAAAATTCGCCATTTTGTTTCTAGTTGATATTAAGAGCTCGGATAAAGGTTAGTATTTCAAGACGGGGCGGGGCGAGCGGGCGGTCGTGCGTGCGCGCATGCGAACGTGCGTGCGTGCGTGCGTGTGTGTGTGTGTGTGTGTGTGTGTGTGTGTGCGTGCGTTTGTGCGTGCGTGCGTGCATGCGTGTGTGTGTGCGTGCGTGCGTGCATGCGCGTGTGTGTGTGTGTGCGCGCGTGAGTGTGAGTGTGTGTGTTTGTGTTTGTGTGTGTGTGTGTGTGTGTGTTTGTGTGTGTGTGTGTGTGTGCGTGTGTGTGTGTGTGTGTTTGTGTGTGTGTGTGTGTGTGTGTGTGTGTGTGTGTGTTTGTGTGTGTTTGTGTGCGATAACTCTTATATCAAACCAAAAAATTCTATTTACTGTATTTAAGCTTTCTGCATTCATATTGATTGGATTAATTGATTAGATTTTGAGTAAAATACTTTACTTGAAGTCCATAACAGTTTTTAATAGAAAACTATATTAGAATATAATTCAATTTTAGTATTTAAAACTTTTATATCAAAGGGAATAACATATTAGATTTTGGTTATAATTGATGAACCGGAAGTGATACTTTACGTGAAGCTCTAAAAATATTTTTTGTGAAAAATATATTATGATATACTCCGAAACTTTTCAAATTTAGTATTTAAGATTTCTATATGAATGGGAATAACTTATTAGATTTTGGCTAAAATTGATAAACCGGAACTTATACTTTACTTGAAGCTCTAAACAGATTTTCATTAAAAATATATTGATATAATCCAAAACTTTTCAATTTTAGTATTTAAAACTTTTATATCAAGGGGAATAACATATTAGCTTTTGGCTAAAATTAATAAACCGGTAGTGATGTTTTACTTGGAAATTTAGATATTATGATATATTTCAAAACTTTTCAAATTTAGTATTTGAGACTTTTATATGAAGGGGAACAACATATTAGATTTTGGCTAAAATTAATAAACCGGAAGTTATATTTGAAGCTCTGAACAAATATGAAATAATCCAACACTTTTCAATTTTGGTATTTAATCCTTTTATATTAATGAGAACGATATATTAGATTTTTTCTAAAATTGATAAACCGGAAATAGTACTTTACTTAAAGCTAAAACAGATTTTCTAGAAAAAAATATGATCCAAAACTTCTCAAATTTGTTATTTAAAATTCGTATATAATTTGAAACAAAATTAACCGGAAGTGATAATTTACTTAAAGCTCATTGCTATTTTAAACATGGAATTGGTGCGAGGTCATGTACTGGCCACATTACATTTTTTTTTTCATTTAAAAGGCGAATGGAGCAATTTATGAATAAGAACTTGTCTTGTTAATAGTTGTAGTACTAATAATTTAATATTTTTCGTATTAATATATCTTCTTCACCCATTAAAAAACCTATAATTAGGATATAACATAACAGAACCATTTCCTAAAAATATAATGTAATAAATAATAAATAAATAAATATATCATCACGGCATATTACCAATCTGCTTTATACGTAGATATCGGTAATGATGATACATATTTGTACCGTGCGGGCGTATAATATAATACATTGTAAATATAATGTAAATTTTAAATAATTATGTTTTTAAGTATTTCCAAAGAAGAAGACTTACCTTAGATTTTATACTTTTCACGACAATATTAGCAAACAACAAATATATTGCAAATAAAATTTCAAAAGTGTCAAACATGACAAAATCTTGTTATACGCCACCTTGTACCAAACTAGGAAATTAAATCTCTATAACAAAACCATGGTAACAATATGACTTCATTAAGATCCGGTATCTCCAACTCCGGATAAATTGTGGAATAATAAACCATAGAATAAATTTACCCTTAGAATAAATTTCGGGATAAGTTAAAATATGTATTTCTAAATTGTGGGCTTCAAGTAAAGTACCACGTTTGGAAATTATGTAATGATTAAAAAGCGAGGTGCACAAGTAGATGTTATAGCAGTCCTAAATACAAAATTTCAACTTTCTAGGGCTTACCGTTTTTGAGTTATAAGAGATACGTACATACGTACGTACAGACGTCACAACGAAATTAGTCAAAATGCGGATGATCAAAATGGAAATTTTTCGCGATTACAATACTTCTTTTACTATGTACAAGGAAGTAAAAACTACATTTAATATAGTCTAAGTTTTGATTGCAAGTGTTATTTGGTTTACTTCCATTGTTCTTTCTTCCTTGTACATAGTAAAGGAAGTATTGAAATTTCGGTTTTCAGATTTCAACGGAAATATCCATTTTGATCATCCCTGAATCGATTTTGACTAATTTCGTCGTCGTACGTATGTACACGTACGTATATCGCATAACTCAAAAATGGTAAGCCGTAGAAAGTTGAAATTTTGTATTTAGGACTGCTATAACATCTAATTGTGCACCTCCCTTTTTGGTCATTACATAATTTCCAGATGCGGTACTCTACTTGAACCCTATAATAAATTTTAATGAAAAACTATTTTAAAATAAGACTTTTATGTCAATGGGAATAACATAGTAGATTTTGGTTAAAAAAGGCTAACCGGAAGTGATATATTACCTGAAGTCATTAACAGTTTTTCTGGAGTAAAATGGTTTTATTTTGATTTTAAAAATAAATGCTTCAAATAATAGTTTTAGCGAATTAAATTTTGCGTCTAGCACATCCGATATTATTAAATTAGCCCTTTGTATAAGCAAGATATGTAAATCAAGGAGAGAAAGAAAAGAATGCTAGCCGGCGGGATTTGAACCCACGAACTCAACATTTGTACTGTTGCGTGTTACCAACTACACCACGACTGGGCTGCAAATCCGCCAGTCCATAACTTAACTTGTATAGACTGGCGGATTTGCAGACTAGCCGTGGTGTAGTTGGTAACACGCAACAGTACAAATGTTGAGTTCGTTGGTTCAAATCCCGTCGGCTAGCATTCTTTTCTTTCTTTCCTTGATTTAAAATCAAATAAAATATAGCACTTACATTCATCTTAATATACTATTTGCAAGATATGTAAATTTAAAAATTATATACTTTTTGGTTGGTAAAAAAAGTATAAAAAAATTAATGTTATGTTAAATTACGTCAAATACTTGCACTTTTATAATTGGGTCTATACGAGTATTTTATGTTGGTTTTGCGTACAAGGAAGTCGTGTGGTGTCCACATCAGATTTTTTTTGTTATTTTCTGCATTTTCAATATTATCATATTTGAAAATGGATTCCGTATTTTAAATAGCAATAGCAGCAGGCACACCCAGCAATGGGTAATAAGCCGTGATGATATATTTATTTTATTTATTTATTTATTTATTTAAAGTAGCGAAAATTTGGAATAGAGTAAATGTGACGTAGATACAGAAATGAGGAAATGTTTTTTAAAACTTTGATAGTGTTTAATATACAGTTTTAAGTTTGGAGGACCCCATTGCATTTAAACAAATAGAACTATTATTATATATTCTCCAAACATAATAAAGTAAGTTTATTTTTTGCAAAATTTTTAATTTATCACCTTAAATCATTAGTTTGTCACTTGCTTAAATTTAGCACAAAAATAGAAACCATTAAATCTGAGGCCTACGAACTTGACTTTTTAGAAACGAGGGACTTGTAATCCCCGTGCAATTAAAACTCTTCTAACATCGGTTTGGAAGTTTCCAAGTCATTTCTTAGAAGAGAAAATATTTGAATGCGTTTTATAAATAACAGCAAAACTTTGAAAACATCATTATATAATTTAATTTATTCTTCTGTACTGTAACATTTCATTTCGATACATAAACAATGGATTCCAAATCCTTACCATACTTGTTTTCAATTGTTTGTGTACGGGTTTGTTTGTTTATTCATCTCTTGACATTTTGGCAGTCCTTTTAGCATATCAAGTTTCTATTCAGAGCTTTCAGGACAGAATGTTTGAATGGTTGGGATGAATGACAATTTCCACAAGTCAAGATCAATGTCAAAGCTTCAGAAATAGACATCTAAATATATTCGAAACGTGGCTCAACGTCGGCGAACAGTTCCAATTTTGTATGCTTCATAATAACGTCCTAATTCATTCAGGAGTTATTGTGAACATCATAATACAGATTTAATGTTTCCGCAAATTAAGATTTCTTGTCCTCAGACTGTATTTTGTTGTGGTCTCGTTTTTGGTTTACAGTCTAGATCTAGATAAATAAGTCGTTGACGATTCTCATTTCACTGTTTGAGATTTTAATGAAAACGTTTCTTAAACGAAAAGTATGTATTTACTTAATTCATAATCAAATCTTTTAAATTCAAAGGATTCCAAGTATACTAAATCCGATGTGGATACCACACGACTTCCTTTTTTTGACGTAATTTGACATTATCATTATTTTTTTTATTTTTTATACTTTTTTGTCCTAATCAATAACAAGCTTTATTACAAAAACTAAAAAGTATATAATTTTTAAATTTACATATCTCGCTTATACAAAGGGCTAATTTAATAATATTGGATGTGTTAGACACAGAATCTAATTCTCGATTACTATTATTTGAAGCATTTATTTCTAAAATCAAAATAAAACCATTTTATTCAAGGAAAACTTTTAACCAAAATCTACTGTTATTTCCATTGACATAAAAGTCTTATATACCAAATTTGAAAAGTTTCGGATTATATTTTTAAATAGTTTTTCATTAAAATCTATTATAGGCTCTAAGTAAAGTACCACTTCTGGAAATTATGTAATGACAAAAAGGGAGGTGCACAACTAGATATTATAGCAGTGCTAAATACAAAATTTCAACTTTATACGGCTTACCGTTTTTGAGTTATGCAAAATACTTACGTACGTACGCATATAGACGTTACGACGAAATTAGTCAAAATGGTTTCAGGGATGGTCAAAATGGATATTTCCGTTGAAATCTGAAAACCGAAATTTTTCGCAATTACAATACTTCCTTTACTATGTACAAAAAAGTAAAAAAGTGTACCCGAAACAGTTAGAAAATGCTGTGGGGAATTTTTGAAAAAACAACACTTCATTCAAAACAGCTACTCTTAAGTTTATTAAAGTAATTTATTGAAATTGGTATAAGACAAGATGCAAAACAGCGCGTGGTTCTCCAGATAATGTAATTCTTTTACTTCACAAATATCAACTGTAACATAAGATTGACTTCGTTCGGATCTCTGATTACTTCCAATATCTCTCTCTCTCTCTCTTTCTCTCTCTCTCTCTCTTTCTCTCTCTCTCTCTCTTTCTCTCTCTCTGTCTATATACCGGGTGGCGCTCGGAATTCGTTACATAGGCATTTAACATGGGAAAACCGTTTTTCCTAGCGCGTTGCTCCCCAAATTATTTTAGAAAAAAACATCTTCAAATAAAAGTTGTAGAACATAAAATTTTGCATATGAATCAATAGGCAAAATTAATTTTGCATGCTTTGTAACAGCAGAAATTAGGTATGAAACTGTCGAAAATCTACTCAAAAGTAGTGATAGCCATGGAATTAACAAAAAGCTTAACCAACAAACGTGTGTTTATCTGTCATAAAATTTAATTTACTTTTTATTATTTAATTATTATCACAACGTAAAATTCTTAAGCAGAATAATAATTTAATTCTTCTATACAGTTCAAATAGGTACAATTTTTTCTTGACAAAAAATAACAATATTTGACATTTAAATCATCACATTTGTTTGTCTTTTTTATTTTAATTCCATGGCTAGCACTATGAAACTGAAATTTTCAAAATTTTCATATTCAATTTCTGGAGTTACTAAACATACGAAATGAATTTTGTTTACTGATTTACATGCAGAATTTTATATTCTACAACTTTTATTTGAAGATTTTTTTTCTAAAATAATTTGGGGAGCAACGCGCTAGGAACGGGTTTCGAGCGCCACCCGGTACCTATATGTATGTATACAGGGATGTTAATACTAAGTTGTAACACCCGAAAACGGTAGTTAGAACTCATTGAAACAAACAACTTTTCTTAGTTCAATTTTTTGATTTGGAGCCCCAGTTCATAGTTATTGGCGTTCTTTTGCTTTTCGAAAAATCTTCATTACTCCCTTATTTTAAGGAATATTTAAAAAATACAAAAACTTTCTGCATTTGCTTTCGGTTCTCTAAAACATTTGTATTTACAAATATATTCTATTTTATCAAATAACATATTGGCGACCGATCAAAAATTTCAAAACAAAATATTTTGAAAACCACTCGATCGATTTTTGAAAATAAAACATTTATAAAATCCTTAAATTATCTACTATAACATATGTCTGAAACATAATTTTGATCTGTCCAAAAATCAACCACTTCGATACGTATTAAAGTACCTTTAATCGAGTCGAAATTTTGAATAAGGTATGAGCCGATTTTCAGATGTTTATAATTTAAGGTGTAACTCAAGAGAATTTCATGCTGAATTAAAATTTTCAAACCGCGTTATCGTATCTTTAACAGGATCAGAGTCGTGGATGAGAAATTGAAAAATCTGATGTGGCCAACACCAAACCTCCCGCTATTTAATTTTTATTAATTTTAATATACATACTTACATATTTAGTTATGCTGTAAACTGTATTAAGATCGACTATGGTTCTATTTACTATTTTCTTTTTGAAACGTTACTAGTATTAATTTGAAATTATTAGTTCTTTGACAGTGACATTTATCTGTCAGTTACATATATTTGAGGTATAAACTGTGTAACCAAGGAGTTTTGCTTGTTTAAAGCGTAGGCCCTGGGATTAAAATTATAGATAACTTTATAAATTTATTCATAAAATATATAGAAAAAGTATTTATGCAAATCTGTAGAAAATTTAATAATTTTTATAATAACACGGATCTTGAAAAAATAACATTTGAAAATATTTTTCGAAGAAAACCTATTTTGTGCTTCAAGTAAAGTACCATTTCCGGTTATCTGATATACACCAAAATCTAATGGCCTTTTCCCATATTAGAATAAGGTAGAAATTCAAGGTTTCAAAATGAATGATAGTATTTGCGTTAGAGTGGAGGATCCAGACACACACACACACACACACACACACACACACACACTCACACTCACACACACACACTCACACTCACACACATACACACAGACATCTTACATAATTTACTATTTTCGATGACACGACCAATATAAACTGTTATAGTAAAACCTATTTTTTTAATAATTTATATATCTTTCTTAATTGTTATGAGCAAATGGCTAAAAATCCGTAATATATCGCCATTTTTCCCAATTGGCAGGAGGTTCACACGCTCCGATTTTTGGAAAATTTTAGTATGTTATGCAGTGCATTTTTCTAGCCAGGATTCCGTAAAAAGCTTTTGTTGCAATTACTTTGAAGTAAAATCGAAAATTTCCTGGACTATAAAACCTCTTTAAATTGAAAAAAAAGGTAAACATTAATTAATATACAGGGTGAGTCTGGGAAGACGCTCCCCTCCTTTCACTTTTTTATTATAAATAATAGAAAAAAATGGCTCATATAAAAGTCTTTTTATTTTACATATACTATTTGATGGCAGATGTAGATATTTTTTATAAAGTCAGGTTTACAAGATACGACTATCAACTTTTATTTTTCAAATAGCAACCTATAATTATTTCAATAAAATAGAAACCGTCATTTTTTTCACTTTTCAACGATGTATTATTTTTTTTAAATGTATTTGAAAAATTTCGAGAAAAATGAGATAATTTATAAATATTAGAAATAATTTTTAAACAAACATTGTAGGTGGCTATGTGAACCGCTCCCGGTAAATTCTTTTTGCTCTTTTTATGATTCCAGTCGATTCACCAATTGTTAGAATCATATCAATTAATTCGTTCTTCGTAAACATTTCAAAATGTTTTTTTTTTTACAAAATAAGTTAAATTTAGTAACAAACAAATGTATACTTTTTTGACATTAATTTAATTGTTTTACATTGTTACGTTTTGTTTATTTTCACATAGCCACCTATAATATTTGTTTAAAAATTATTTCTAATATTTCTAAATTCTCATTTTTCTCAAAAAAATTCAAATACATTAATAAAAAATAATACATCGTTAAAAAGAGAAAAAAATGGTGGTTTCTATTTTATTAAAATAATTATAGGTTGCCATTTGAAAAATAAAAGTTGATAGTCGTATCTTGTAAACCTGACTTTATAAAAAATATCTACATCTGCCAATAAATAGTATATGTAAAATAATAAAACTTTTATATGAGCCATTTTTTCTATTACTTATAATAATAAAGTTAAAGAGGGGGGGGGGCGTCTTCCCAGACTCACCCTGTATATGTATAGTAGTTAAATAATAATAACTAATGAATGAGAATAAATAATGTGTAAAAAAAATATGTAATAAAATATGTTTCAAAAGAAGCATAAAGTAAATTTTCAAAAAAGAAATTCTGTTTGAATCGCTGTAGCTCGTTATCTATTGGTTATAGAAAAAAATGTTTTTATATTTTGCGTTCATAATGAAGTCAATACGATACGCAATTGCGTATCGTAATGACTTTTATTTCGATACGCAATTTTTTGTTTTAGACGGTTGGTACTAGATGACGTTTCTTTAACCCATTTTTACCTAATTTATTTTTAGTTAATTGATAATTCATTTTAATAATATAATGTCGAAATTAATATTATTATTTTTTTATTTAGGGAAGATTATTTACATGAAAATGTACAAATGGTTACAAATATAATCACAAATTGAGTAAGTAAATGTTAATTGTAGAAGACGCAAAATATAAAAAATAGTATAAAGAACTCATTTTATAAGACTTTCTTTCGCACTTGTCAATTAGAAAATTCGCTTACGCTCGTTTTCTAAATTTTGACGCGTGTGAAAAAAACATGTCTTATAAAACACGTTCTTTAATATACTATTTAGAAGAATGTTTTATTTGCAACAAATTCACGAATATCTATTTTGCCACAATGCTTATTGGTGAATAGATATTTTGAAAAAAACGATTATTTGCGTCTTTTTTACCAAGTTGGCCGTGGTTCCCGAGGGGGCCCGAGGTCGAAAACTTGTATTTTTTGTTATGGCCTCTAAATATATAACATATCTTATCCAAAAATCAGAAATACCCGACCTTTTGCAGGGCAAAACTACCTAATGATTGCACTTTAATTAAATGTTTGAGAATCGGGCATGTGACGTCACTAATAATTTCAGGCATTCAAAAACTCATATCTCGCCCATACTAATTCGAATTTTAACATCGCATTTCATCAATAATACTAGATTTTTATGTATTATAAGAATAAATATTTGAAAAATCGGTAGAATACTCTAATGATAATAATTAACTTTTAATATCGTTTGTTTCATTGCCATTTTTTTTTTCACTACTAGCCTACAAACATACCATTATTGACTTGTTATTGAGTTGCGAAATTGTTTTTCTCTACTGCTTCCTTAGCAACGCTTAACAACGGTCAATAATGAATTATTATTGACCATGGTTAATTATGCGAACTGTCACTTTTTAAAGAAATTCAAGCTTCTGAATTTATTTAACTTATTAAACGCAAAGAAAACATTATATTTAAATTTGCCGCCTAATTTCAAGTTGGCAATAGTTAAATTTCAGATTAAAAATCTTAATATTCTACGATCTTATTTCTTATCAAATTTTTCGTGCGTTCACATTATATTTACAATGCGAAATGTCAATTTAGGTATTTATTTATTGTTAAATCTATGAAAAGGTAAGTGTTTATTGTAACATTATTTCAATTATCTTACATTGTACATTTTTTTAGGGTTATAATTACATTTCTATGTAAAAACACAAAACAGGTAACATTTATTTGCTATTTATAGTTGAAATTGATAGTGCAATTGTTACAAGTCAAATTTATTGCTGCAGAGCACGTATTCAATGAGGTTTGAGTGTTTCCTATATTTATTGTCGCATTTTGAATTTCTGGCATCATTGATTGAGGTATGGGGCTTGGACAATAAGTTGTTGAAGGGCTCGTAGTCTCACATTCACTGGCTATGGGAACAATCGGTTTTGATGGGACTGAAGGGAGTGATGCCCCTTGTACCATTCCAGCAATCCTCATTTTATCAGCGAGGGACTCTTCAATGTAGCCTTCCGCTACCGTGGCAGACCTCCACCCGCCATGACGTTTTAGAGATAATATGTCACCACCATTTTCAGCCAAAATGGTAGCGGAAGTACGTCTCAATGAATGCCCCGTGTAAGTTTCAGAATTTTCTAATTTCAAGAATGTTGCAACTATTTTTGGCTGATTGCATTGTGTCCTATATTTTGTCTCGTAGGTTTGCCGTGTCGGAAAGTAATGAACACCTTTGCCATGTCAGGAGTGGGCATCTTACTTAGATATTTTTTAACTAATTCAACCCAGAAAGTTTCTACCAAGACAATTTTTCTCGAGGATCCGTTTTTGCTTTTCGTTATATTTATGACGATGATGTCATCCCAAACGTCGACATCTCTCATGTGCATATTGCAAAGCTCATCGGTTCTACAAGCGCCAGCCACTCCAATCACAAAAATAGCCTAAGAAGTATGAATTAGTAAGTTTTTGGAATTTTATTACCACAACAGGATACCTTCGTTGATAGGAAGACTTCATCTGGCGCTTCTATGAGAAATTTATTAATTTCTTCTTTAGAAAATACAGATGACTTTTTTGGCTTATATGTAGCATTTTGGCGCTTTAAAAATGCAAGTAACTTAAAATATTTTGAAATGTCTATATTTTCTTTTAATGAAATAGTCGATTTCAGCATGGAAAATATGGCCCATAAACTTGAAGCCTTTTTATTGTGTGCTTGCTCCTGGAAATATACTAGGAGTACATTTTCCGAGATTTTAGTCACCTTTTTTGTTAGACACCATTCTTTAAAACTTGTATACACTTTCATATATATCGGTTTAGATTTTTCTGGCAGCAATGTATCAAATTGCACATTTTGTGCCGCTTCTTTAATTTCCGGAGGAGTACAATTTTCCGTATTACTTTCTTCAAACATGTTTACTTATTGTTACCAAAATGAAATGTCAGATATTAAAAACAATATTAAAAACAAAAGAATTTGATTTCTGCCTACTTAGTTTTTATAGATATTAATAAATATTAATGTCAAAATTCTTGTGTTATTATTAATATAAAATTCGTTAAATAGAATTTAAGAGCTACTAGTGAAAAAAATAGTATATAAACCACGGTTGAGAAGATCATTATTGACCAGGCGCCTTGTATCACTCGGGCTTCGCCCTCGTGTTACAATCTTGGCGCTGGGTCAATAATGATTATCTTCTCAACCTTGGCGTATAATATACTATTTTAACCCAACTTAATAAATGTGATATTTTGCTGCAAATGGCATCATAATTCGAAATAGAACTGTGATGGATAATAAAATGTGAGCAGAAACAATCGGAAGAGTATAAAAAGTGTCCTAAAGAAGTTCAAACTAAAATTATTATTTTATACTTGGCAGTTATTTGTAAGAATAAAAATTTACAAAATTTATATTTCTTCTATATCTAGCGCCCTATGCATTTTTCCGGATAAACAATACATCACTAAAATGGCCTCCTGTTCTATGTTTTATTTATTGAGAATTTGTTATATGCCTCGGAAGATTGACACTATATTTAGTTTTTGATAATATTAAAATTTATGGTATCCAATTTTATGAAAACACTTTGTCATTCTTTGTAAATCAATCTTGTAATCATATTTTCCCTTGTATTGTCTCTCTCTGTAATATTCAGAGGGCTGCCGTAACATTTTAGACATCTTCGCAGATCATGCATTACTCAGGCTCGGCAAGTTCAAATAGGCGGCAAAAATTGGAAATTAAAATATATATTACACCCTACGTCGGTATTCTGTGTTCCTTCCACTTTCTACTCATCGGTTTTATCGGTTGTGATTGTGAATACATCTCAGCCAGTTCAAACATTTTCTTTTTTATGTAGGTAACATTAAGTATCAATAATTTTTTTACCTCCCGTCATACCGTAGGTAAGGGAGGTAATGTAATCGTGCCAAAAATTCGATGGTGAGTTTTCAGTAAATAAGCACAAATTAGGGTCTCCACAATACGTTTTTACTATTTTTACGATATGGTGTGTGTGTGTGTGTGTGTGTGTGTGTGTGTGTGTGTGTTTGTGTGTGTGTGTGTGTGTGTGTGTGTGTGTGCGTGCGTGCGTGCGTACGTGCGTGCTTGCGTGCATACGTGCGTGCGTGTGTGCGTGTGCGTGCGTGCGTGCGTGAGTGCGTGCGTGCGTGCGTACGTGCGTGCTTGCGTGCATACGTGCGTGCGTGCGTGCGTGCGTGTGTGTGTGTGTGTGTGTGTGCGCGTATTTAAGCTTTCTACATACATATAGAGTTGATTAGATTTTAGGTACAATTGGATAACCGGAAGTGACTGTTTACTTGAAGCCCATAACAGTTTTCAATGAAAAACTACATTGAAATATAATCGAAAACTTTTAAATATCAGTATTTAAAACTTCTATATCAAGGGAAACAACATATAGATTTTGGCTAAAATTATTGATGCCGCGAGATCTCTCATTTTCGAGACCTCGTCTCGAATTTCTCGAATTTTCGAGACGAGATTCACCTCATTCTCGTCTCGAAAATTCGAAACGAGACGAGAGTAATGCTCTCGAAATTTGCTCGAGACGAGAGTGGAAAATCGAGATCTCGAATGTACTTTTTTTAAATTTTTCAATTAAAATATAAGTACCTATAAAAGAACAAAATATTGTCTCTTCATTGACATTCATATTTACTTACTCATTTTAAACTTATTTTGAGTTTTAGCTAAAAAAAATCTGATGTGGCCAGCACATGACCTTCCGTCAGTTCTATGTATTTTGTACAAATTTCATACAGAAAGTTCCTTGCTAAAGATTATATTTCTTGTACTTTACCTTCCGGCAGTTGCATGTATTTTATGCAAATTCCATACAGAAAATTTATAGCAAAAGATCCTATATTTCCAGTAAAATTATAATACAAACACACTATAGGTACGTTCCATCGGTGTCAGAAATCTTACTACTTCTTCTAGTAGAACCTCAATGATCGTTCTTTTGCGTCAAAAAAATCTGAATATTCCTACGAATCATTCCAACTTCAGAGCTGGAAGCGCTGGTTGGAAGATATATAGATTGGAGATAAATTCAAAATTATACTAGCCGACTGTCGCGCGTACCTTTCTGTTACATTTGTCAATGTTCAGATTAGACTGTGCTCAAAGAAATACCTCCTTTACATTTTTATTATTTAATATATTTTTATATAATTATAATCTCTGTAATAACAACATTTTGAAGATCTAAAATAAACATACAAAGTTAGCTTTAGTTGTTAACTAACAATAACACATAAACACTCCCACTGTTCTATCGTATTTATTTTTTACTTGACAGTTATTTGCCACTGAGCGTTCTATTACTTTAAGAATATTCTTATTCTAGTAGGAATATTTCTGACTATTCTGACACTGATAGAACGTACCTTATGTCAATTTCACTTGACACTGACATCTTTCAATCAAAATTTTCTTAATATAGTAGCTGTTTCCATAGCTATGGCTACTTTATGAAATTTAATTTCTTTATAATTTTTTAACTCTGTATCCATTTAATATTAAGTATAAAATGCAGTCAAATCGTATAGGGAATAAAATATTCTTTAATATTTATAATAACATTAAATGTGAAAAAATGATATTTAACATAGTTTTTTCAAGAAAAACTGTTAAAATCTTCAAATGAGGGTACTTCCGGTTGTCCAATTCTAACCAAAATCTAATCAGCTCTTCACATGGATGTAACGAAGAGAAATACGAAAGAATTATAATTTTTAGAATTGTAGTATGCAAGTTATCGTAGACGAAAATTTTGTTACACACACACACACACACACACACACACACACACACAGACACACATACATACACACACACACACACACACATACAGACATCATCGTAAAAATAGTAAAATCGTATTCTAGGGACCCTAAAACGTGCTTATTCATCAAAAACTCACCACCGAATTTTTTGACCAAAGACAATACCTTCCTTACCTAAAGGTGACGGAAGGTAAAAAGGGATACCTATAGTGTACTCTTCATACTAGCTTCAAGTGCCCGCACTATACGAATATAATTATAATTACCAATATCTGCGTACAAAACAGATTGACACGCCCAGCAAATAAGCCCATGATATTGTGTATTTTTTATACCTAACCATTTAAATACCAGACAGTAAAATAATCAGTTTTAATTAGTGGTACTCGTGTCTTTGCTAATTATAAATTCGAGAAATTCGGGACTCTCGAGTCGAGATAGAGAGAAGGCAAGAAAAATTATGAGACGAGACGAGAGTGCATTGATTCTCGCCATTTCTCGTCTCGCGGCATTACTAACTAAAATTAATAAACCAGATGTGATACTTTACTTGAAGTTTCGTGAAAAATATATTATGATATATTCCAAAACTTTTAAATTTGGTATTTGATTTTTATATTAATGAGAACGACATGTTAGATTTTTTCTAAAATTGATAAACCGGAAGTGATACTTTACTTCAAGCTCTGAACAGATTTTCGTGAAAAATATATTATGATATATTCCAAAACTTGTCAAATTTAGCATTTAAGACTTTTATATAAAGGGAAGCAACATATTAGATTTTGGGTAAAATTGATAAACCGGAAGTGATACTTTATTTGAAGCTCTGGCCAGATATTCGTGAAAAATAAATTGATACAATCCAAAACTTTTCAAATTTGGTATGTAAGACATATTAATGAGAACGACATATTAGATGTTTTTAAAATTGATAAACCGGAAGTACTACATTACAGGAAGCTATAAACAGATTTTCTTGAAAAAGTATATTAAAACATGATCCAAAACTTCTCAAAATTGGTATTTAAAACTCGTGTATAATTTGAAACAACATTATATTTTGACTATACCTATATGATAAACCGGAAGTGGTACTTAATATTAAGCTCTTAACAGACTTTCGAGGAAAATAATAATATATAATCCAAAATTTGGTATCACAGACTTTTCTATTTATTGGAACAACAAATTAGATTTTGTTTACAAACGATCAACTGGAAGTAATACTTTATTTAAAGCGCATTCTTATTTCAAACATGGTATTGACGGGAGGTCATGTGTTGGCCACATCAGATTTTAGTATTTAGTTTTCGTTATAATAATCAAATTTACTTAATTTTAATTAACAATTTTTTGTATAACCAAAATTTATTTGTAAAAATTGCTGGCGCTGGCCTTGAGATTTCACCAAAGGGGACAATTTTGTGTTGTTTAAAATATTGACAAAATATCATCATTTTTGCGTATTTTGGTGAATTTCTAAACGATCAGATGTAAGAAAATTGTTGTTTATAACACGTATTTATAAAGTTTACGTGCACGTGGAGCTTTCTTCACTCTGCAAGCCTCGCTCTTTAAAGTTTGCACTTTCACCTAACGAATATTTTTCAACACTTAATAGAAAAATACGTATTTAAAATCACATAATATATTTCAAAAGGATTGTATGTATGTACTCGTATGTGTATTCATCAGATTACGTGCAGCTTTGATATTCCAGAGGCGTTTGAAATCTGATAAGGCTGGTTAATGTAAGATAACCTAATTAATTTACCTTAGCATTTAGCATTAAACTTTACAATACGTTGTTCGGTACATGTACTTCTTAGGTAGGAAAACTAATAAGAGCAAGCCGATAATGTAATTTTTTCTAACAGAGACACTCATTTTTAGTCAACACAATGTTATAGAATTTTAAAAAACTCGAATGTGGCCACCACATTAACTTCCGTCAGTTCTATGTATTTTATACAAATTCCATACAGTTTCTTGCGAAAGATTCTATATTTCCAGTACATTACCTTCCGTCATTTCTATGTATTTTGTACAAATTCCATACAGAAAGTTTCTTAGAATTGATTGTATATTTACAGGAAAATTATAGCACAAACATGTCAATCGCACTTGACATTGACAACTATGTCTTGTTATTGCATAGCTGGCTGCTTTATGAAATTTAATTTCTTTATAATTTTTTAACTCAATATCCATTGAATATGAAGTATAAAATATAATCAAATCGTATAGAGAATAAAATATTCTTTATGTGAAATAATTATATTTAACATCGTTTCTTCAAGAAAAATTGTTAAAATCTTCAAAAGAGGGTACTTTCGGTTGACTAATTATAATTAAAATCTAATCAGCTCTTCATATGGATATAACGAAGAGGAATACGAAAGAATAATAATTTTTAGAATTGTAGTGTTAGAGTTATCGTCGGAGAAAAATCATCACACACACACATGCACACACAACACACACACACACACACACACACACACACACACACACACACACACACACACACACACACACACAGAGAGAGAGAGAGAGAGAGAGAGAGAGAGCGAGAGAGAGAGAGAGAGAGACACAGACACACACAGAGACACACACACACACACACACACACACACACACACACACATATATATATATATATATATATATATATATATATATATATATATATATATATATATATATATATATATATATATACATACAGACATTATCGTATTCTAGGGACTCTAAAACGTGCTTATTCATTAAGAACTTACCATCGAATTTTTTGACCAAAAACATTACCTTCCTTACCTAAAGGTAATAACAAAATATTAATAAACGTCAAATTGTCAGTCGTAAATATCTTCAAAATCAAGCTATCGTACACGAACATATTCTCTTTTGATTGGTCGGCATTATCATTATGACAAAAATTGAGAAATTGCCATATTCTAGAATTGCGGCATAATGCTAGGAGGGTTTAACGTTACAGCTATATAAATCAGTAAACAAACTTAAGTTCGTATGTTTATAACTGCAAAATTAGCTATGAAAATTTCGTAAATTATAATAATTTGATAATACCGGCAATAGAATTAAAACCAAAAGTCAGACAAATGTGTGATATTTTATTTTTTAACAAAATTATGATAATATAAAACTTATAAGCAGAATAATAATACTTATTTTTATTTACAAAACCTAAATCACATTGACATTTAAACATTACATTCTGTGGTCACCTAACAGTATTAAATAAAATGTGGGGAAAGTTTTCGACAACCAACTTTAAAAAATTATCATATATAATATCATAAGTGGTAAATTTTTGCCGGAAAATTTTTCAGATTGTTACGAGAGCTGGTTGCCTAGCAATTTATTGAGTGGCATTTACAAAAAAAAATACGAGTTGTCAAACGAGTGATATTTTATCAATGCCACAAGATAAATTGGCAACAGGCTCGAGTAAAGCAATCGGAAAATTTTTCCAGGATAAAATTTAACCACGAATGGTATTCGGATGACTATTTCCAAAATAAAAATCAGGTAATCATTTATATATATTTATCTTGACAATTTTTTTTAAATTTTTATTGTGTTTTGAGGTGTTATATTTTAGTTTGCTTTTTCAACGTTCTAAATAGATTTCTGTCCGAATCGACTCGTTTTTAATAAAAACTGATAATAAAAACATACACACTTTGACAGGTATGTAAACAATATGTTTTTTAAACGTCAAAATATTTTCGTTTATCAAAACTCACTTATAAAAATACGACATCTTATTGGCTTAAAGGGTGCAAAAAAATTGTTGTGAAGGTGTTTTGTCGAAATGTAACTTGGTAACTATGTAGAATCCTGAATTTGGATTGGCTTATAAATTTATGAGTGAAATAGTCAATGGAAGATTTATAAGATTTTATTGAAACTAACTAAAATGACAAACAATACAAATTTTCACCGAGAATACAGGTATTTTGAAATATTTTTGACCTTTCGTTTGACAGCCCAGCTGAAAGTTACAGACTCCATTTTTCTTAATATATGTAGAGATAGAACGACACAACTTATAAATTGAAAAGGTTTATTGTAATTTTCAAAATTTTCATATCTGATGTATTTACAAAACTCACGAAAATGTGTTTTGTTTGTAAACATAAAGTATATACGAGAATATGCATATTTTTATATGTATTATAAAATTATTGTATAAAATTTAAAATATTTTCGTTCATTGTTCAAAATGGCGATTAGTTTAGAAATCGCGAATTTCATATCAAAAAAGACTTTAATGGACGATGCCACATATTGCGAAATCTGCCGAATTCATTCGTCCATATTCTGGCAAACATAATTCAAATGAAAACGAATCCAGTGGACGACTGGCCTTAGGCTATGAAAGGTTACTCGTATATCCTTACGACAGTCCTCTCAATATCAAATATTTATTTTTAATATATTTTTCAGTCATTGTGTCAAATAGTGAAAATGCTTCTACATATTTCTTTCTGTTTTTGATTTATTTGAAATTTTGTTGCATGTAATGAATATCGTAACGTTTTTATTTATTTGAAAGTGCAAAAATCACAGAATTATTGTTAATTAAAATTAATGTTTAGTAAATGATAAATAAATATTAAAAAGTTAATTAAAATAAATAAATAAATAAAAATATCATCACGCAATATTACCCATTGCTGGGTGTGCCAATCTGCTTTGTACACAGATTTCGGTAATGATGATGACATATTTGTATCATGCAGGCGTCACCTCACGGACACTCATTGATGGCGTGGAGTGTGCACCAGAGGGGTCAATTTTGGGCCATTTAAAATAAAAGATGATAAATTTAATTAACACTATGATAAACAAATATTTACACTAATTTAAAGACTAATATTATAAAACACTTAAACACTAATGCCCATATTCATAAACGCTCGTGAAATTTTAAACGGTTTGTTATAATTTTTATCTAATAAAAAGTCGACACTGACAGAAAAATCGAAACGTAACTTTTCATGTTCGATTCTATTTGTCAAAAATTATAACGAGCCGTTTTGAAACTTTACAAGTATTTATGAATATGGGCATAAGTTTATTTATTTAAACAATATTTATTTCACTTATTTATTTATTTATTCAATTACATTTATTTATGTTCACCACTCGCCAACTATTTGCCTTATATTATCCACTATATTCATATCACGACGCTTTTTTTTATCAGACTGTCGAATGTCTTTCCTAACAGGGCTTATATACTCCAGTGTCTTTATTCGAGAAATTACTAGAAAATTCTTCTAGATAAAAACATCGAATACAATATATCACGTCACCCCAAGTAATTGCTCGCAGAACTACGACGGCGGCGTTCATCGTCCGTTACAATATTTAGAAGAATTTTATGCTATAGTTTTTATTTTTATATATGTGTAGACAAAAAGTAAAACGTCTAAGTGCAGTGTAGTATTATAATAGATCATTTATATGACGGAATAATACATGATAATTACTGTGAATAATGGATACCGGTAAGCTACTAACAATAGGCACTGTAGTTAATAGATAAGAGCAGGGAAATTAATTATTAGTATGGGTCCATTACAAAGAGCTTCTGTGCTTCTACATATATTATACCATATCTACTGGGACAATTATATACCTATTATATACATATGTTTTAGAAAAACATAAATCTATAAATTATTTACATTATTATTTACATTAATCTGTAATTAACATGGGGAAATAGACCTTGTACGAGAGAAATTCAGACAGTAAACAGATACTTTTTGTTCCCGATAAGATAGTTATTATTATTAAAGAATATTTTATTGTCTAGTTTAGCCTATTCTGAATATAGGTTAACAAAACAAATATAAATTATAAAATATATTGTAACGTTTTTGATTTATTATGGGTGAAGTGTAAATATTAGACAATTATTATTAATTAAAATAAAGATTTATTAAACTATAATTAAATATTAAAAACAATAACGATTACTAATAGTGAAGTAAAATATAATTTACGAAGTAAAAGTAAAACGAAGTAGGTTTGTATGTAACTATAGATATAATATAATAAAAAAGATATAATTGAAATGTAAATAACGTTCTATCATAATAAATTTGTTCAATACAAGTCTTGGATTTATTAATGGTCTATCTGGTAAAACTACAATAATTTCAGAAGTGGGATTGCCAAAACTTTTCAACAAATACGAGTTATACAAGATATAGGTTCAAGTTCGTGAAACATTGTCATTGACTGTTACTTATATTCGTGTGTTGAGTTTGTTAGGGCTAAAGGGAGCTGTTACTAGCAAAATGTTAAATAGTGGAATAGGAGAAGTAGCAGATGACGTGGGTGAGCCTGGAGATGTATCAGGTGGTAGTTGTGAGCCTAGATACTTTCATAATGTTGGAAATGTTTTGCCTGAGTATGATCCAGTAAAAAGTACTTTTTTTCACTACTAGCCTACAAACATACCATTATTGACTTGTTATTGAGTTGTGAAATTGTTTTTCTCTACCGCTTCCTTAGCAACGCTTAACAACGGTCAATAATTAATTATTATTGACCATGGTTAATTATGCGAACTGTCACTTTTTAAAGAAATTCAAGCTTCTGAATTTATTTAACTTATTAAACGCAAAGAAAACATTATATTTAAATTTGCCGCCTAATTTCAAGTTGGCAATAGTTAAATTTCAGATTAAAAATCAATATTCTACGATCTTATTTCTTATCAAATTTTTCGTGCGTTCACATTATATTTACAATGCGAAATGTCAATTTCAGTATTTATTTATTGTTAAATCTATGAAAAGGTAAGTGTTTATTGTAACATTATTTATATTATCTTACATTGTACATTTTTTTAGGGTTATAATTACATTTCAATGTAAAAACACAAAACAGGTAACATTTATTTGCTATTTACAGTTGAAATTGATAGTGCAATTGTGACAAGTCAAATTTGTATTGTGTCCTATATTTTGTCTCGTAGGTTTGCCGTGTCGGAAAGTAATGAACACCTTTGCCATGTCAGGAGTAGGCCTCTAACTTAGATATTTTTTTAACTATTTCAACCCAGAAAGTTTCTACCAAGACAAATTTTCTCGAGGATCCATTTTTGCTTTTCGTTATATTTATGACGATGATGTCATCCCGAACGTCGACATCTCTCATGTGCATATTGCAAAGCTCATCGGTTCTACAAGCGCCAGCCACTCCAATCACAAAAATAGCCTAAGAAAGTATGAATTAGTAAGTTTGTGGAATTTTATTACCACAACAGGATACCTTCGTTGATAGGAAGACTTCATCTGGCGCTTCTATGAGAAATTCATTAATTTCTTCTTTAGAAAATACAGATGACTTTTTTGGCTTATATGTAGCATTTTGGCGTTTTAAAAATGCAAGTAACTTAAAATATTTTGAAATGTCTATATTTTCTTTTAATGAAATACTCGATTTCAGCATGGAAAATATGGCCCATACACTTGAAGCCTTTTTATTGTGTGCTTGCTCCTGGAAATATACTAGGAGTACATTTTCCGAGATTTTAGTCACCTTTTTTGTTAGACACCATTCTTTAAAACTTGTAAACACTTTCATATATATCGGTTTAGATTTTTCTGGCAGCAATGTATCAAACTGCACATTTTGTGCCGCTTCTTTAATTTCCGGAGGAGTACAATTTTCCGTATTACTTTCTTCAAACATGTTTACTTATTGTTACCAAAATGAAATGTCAGATATTAAAAACAAAAGAATTTGATTTCTGCCTACTTAGTTTTTATAGATATTAATAAATATTAATGTCAAAATTCTTATGTTATTATTAATATAAAATTCGTTAAATAGAATTTAGGAGCTAGTAGTGAAAAAAATAGTATATAAACCACGGTTGAGAAGATCATTATTGACCAGGCGCCTTGTATCACTCGGGCTTCGCCCTCGTGTTACAATCTTGACGCTGGGTCAATAATGATTATCTTCTCAACCTTGGCGTATAATATACTATTACCATAGAACAATGGATAGAAAAGATTGAAGAATTTGCAGAAATATATAATTGGGATGATGTAGCAATTATACATTTTGGGTTATCAAAATTAATGGGCGTTGCTAAAACTTGGCGTGATAGTTTGAAATGTATGAATAGGAAATGGAAAGATTGGAAGGAATTATTAATTGAAAACTTCCCTAGCGAAAGATCTGCTATTAGTATTCGTCTAGAAGCTCAAAATTACACAAGAGCAGCTGGCCAAAATATAACAATATTTTTATGAAAAATTATCACGATGCAACCGAGCGGGAATGGGTGAGACAGAAACAAACGAATGGATAGTGCAAGGTTTGAACAACAACCGAATTCGAGACTATCTAGGACCACTCAGCAGATATTCGAAACCCAGTGAACTTCTTGCAGACTTGCGAGGTGCTAATTTTATTAATAATTCGGTAAGGCATGACTACACGTCAAAAGAAGGTAAGACGATTTCTTCCGTATTAAAATGCTTTAATTGCAAAAGTAGTGGTCATGTAGCTAAAGATTGCTTTAAATCAAAACCAAGACAAGTGATCTGTTTCAAATGTGGCACTGCTGGCCATATATCTCGAAACTGTAGTGTGACAGGTAAACAGAACCCCAAAGTTTCGAATACGACTAAAACAATTAATTTTATGCAAACTGAAGATGACGCACATTTAAAATATTTTAAGGATGCATTGCTGAATGACAAACCAATAAAATGTTATATTGATTTAGGTAGCAGCTGTGTTACTTTAAGAGAAGATACAGCAAATGAAATGGGAATTACCTACCTCGAAATGGAAAACATGACATCTTTAATAGGATATGGACAAGGACAAGTTAAACCTGTAGGACTAGTCACTGCTAAATTAGAAATAAATGGTGTTTCAGCTAACGTAAAAATCCATATTGTCCCCAGTAATTCTAAAAACGTTCCATTACTTGTTGGACACCCGTTTACCGAACAACCCCACGTTTGCATCGTAAGCAAGTAAAATGAGTTGATTATTACAACAAGTATTTTCCCCAACACTGAAGCCATACAAGAAGAGCAGAAAGCAACGTTATGGGCTCGTGAAGCAACTGTAATTCCAAATAATTATCTTGGACATATAGCAGTAAAATCTTGTTTAACCGATCAAGAAATATGTATAGAAGGTGGTATGCGAGAAAAAGGACAAATAATTCCACGATGTATTGTTCGACCCGACGAAGAAGGTAATACTATCTTGCCAGTTCTTAATATATCGGGTGAATCGTTTAAAATTGAAAATGGTGCAAAAGTAACCAGAGGAGAAGTATGCGAAGAATCTAAAGAAACTAGAGAAATCAACGATATTCCTATAACAACAGATGACATCCAAACAGATTTAATTGGAGAAGAAAAAGAAGATGTAGTAAAATTAGTAAATGAGTATAAAAATTTAATTGCAAGAAATGTTCGTCAAATCGGATGTACAAATAAATTGGCCATTGACATCAAATTAACACAAGACAAACCTGTCTACTATAAACCTTACCGTCTATCTCAAAGTGAACGAGAAAAAGTAAAATCCATCGTAGAAGATTTGAAGAAATCTGGCATAGTTGAAGACAGTACCTCTCCATTTGCTAGTCCAGTTCTTTTAGTTAAAAAAAGTGTGGTGTTGTTTTTTTGTGTATTGATTACAGGGCTCTCAATAAACAGACAGTTAAGGTGCAGTATCCTCTTCCATCATCGATGACCAGTTAGACAGAATGAAAAACATGCAATGGTTCACCAGTTTAGACCTCGCCAGCGGATACTACCAGGTTCCAGTTGAAGAAGATTCTAGAAAATTCACTGCGTTCATCACTCCTGACGGCCAATACCAGTTTCAACGTATGCCATTTGGACTCTGCAATGCTCCAGCTTATTTCCAGAGACTTATGAATATCGTATTAGGAAACCTGCGGTATACAACTGCTATGGCGTATCTCGACGATATCATCATACCATCAAAAACAGTAGAAGAAGGAAAAAATAAATTAAGGTTAGTTCTAGATGAATTACGTAATGCAAGATTAACACTAAATATAAAAAAATGCTTTTTCTTCATGAGAAAAATTAATTATTTAGGATTTACAATATCATCTTCCGGCATCGAACCAGGAGAGTTAAAATTAAAATCTATTTTAAATTATCCTGTACCAACTTATATAAAAGCATTACGTAGTTTCATAGGTTTAGCTAGTTACTTTAGACGGTTTATAAGGAATTTTGCAATAATAGCAAGACCTATGACTGACCTTCTTTGTAACGGTAAAAGCTTTGTTTAGCTTGAAGAACAGCAAAAGTCATTTGATAGAATAATAGCTATTTGTGTATTAAGAGCGCAAAATAGGACATTGTCGATTGAGAGGTTGTTGCCGCGCGACGCAGGAGCGAGGCATTCTCTCGAAATCGACAATGTCCATTTGCGCTCGAAACACACACAAGATTTTTTCTACAGTCGCCACAATGGGGTCCTCCACCATAACAAAAATTTATTTTTTATTTATTTTTACTTATCGGTATTTTCCATTCTTCTTGAGCTATTGCTTCAATCTAATCTAAGCATTTTATACTTTCGTTTTTGTAAATGAATGCCCTATTTTATTTTCACAGCAGTGAGGCATTTTGTTTGGTTATGTAAGTGGGTAATGTGTAACTACAGTGTCATTAATTCCTGACTAAACGTTTCCATTAAGAATGTAGCCAAGTAACATTTCTCAACATTGTATAGTTAGAAATTTGAGGAGCGAGCGTTTTTTCTACTTTGTCGCTCTAGAGCGGCAAAGTGACATTTTACGTTGACAAAAGAGAGCGCAAATGGCTACTTTGTATATAGACTGTAGAAAAAAGAACATTTGAGCGCCAAACCTATCCTTGCAGTGTACGATCCACACGTATACACAGAAGTGCACACTGATGCATGTGTAAATGGTTTAGGAGGCGTTATATTGCAAAAACAGCAAGATGGCCACTTACATGTTATTTCATATTTTAGTAGAAAAACAAGTAAAGATGAGGCAAAGTATCATTCTTTTGAATTAGAAGCATTAGCCATTGTTTGTACTTTAGAAAGATTTCGTGTATATTTAATAGGAATAGAGTTTGTTATTAAAACAGATTGTAATAGTTTAAAGTTGCTTGCTAATAAAAAGAATTTAAGTCCACGAATTGGTCGATGGTTCGTAAAATTATCCGAATTTAATTATAAAATCGAATACCATCGTGGTAATGTAAATGTTATTGCTGATGCAATAAGTAGACATCCCGTGGAAGAATCTGCAGATATCACATTATCTGGTTTACCAGTGTTAAGTTTAAAGATTACCACTGATTGGATAGCTGCGATGCAACGGAATTGTTCTGAAATTTTATTAGTTCGTGATAAATTAGAATCCGGAGACAGTGCAACACATGAAAAATTTACACTATATAATGGTCGTGTTTATCGTACAACTAAATGAAGGTGGAGTCTCTATATACCAAATGAATTACGATATGACGTTGTTTCAGAAGCACATAAAATTTTTATGCATTTAGGAGTCGACAAAACATTACAAAAAGTCAAAGAAAGCTATTACTTCCCAAAAATGCGAGAATTCATTACAAAATATGTAAATAGATGTATTACTTGCTTATATTATACATCAAAAAAAGGCAAACCTGAAGGATATTTACATCCCTTAGATAAAGGAAGTGAACCATTTCAAACAGTTCACATAGATCACGTTGGTCCGTTTGTAAAATCAAAAACTTCTTGTAAATATGTCATTGCAGCTATAGATGGGTTTAGTAAATATTGTGTTTTAAAAGCAGTTACAGATACTACCTGTAAAGCGGCAATAATTTTTCTTAAAGAATTAATGTCTCATTACGGTAAACCTACACGTATTATTACCGATAGGAGCAGCATTTATTGCTTCTGATTTTGAAAATTTTTGTGATTCATATGATATACAGCACATGAAAATAGTAACAGGTTGTCCTAGGGCTAATGGTCAAATTGAGAATTTAAATAAAACCATATTAAATTGTTTGGGTACTACTTGTGATTCAGATAAAAGAGATGATTGGGATAACAAGTTAATAGATGTTCAGTGAGCATTAAATAATAGTGTTCATAGAATTACAAAGAGAACACCCTCTGAAATTATTTTTAAATATAAACCAAATGGGCCTTATGACAATCAACTAACTATTGAAATAAATAAATTAAACGAAAAATTAAATTTACAATCTGAAAAAGAATCCATTACAGATTTATTAGATAAAAATAAAGAGATACAAAAGTTACAATTTGATAAGCATAGAAAAAAAGCACATAATTATAAACCAGGTGATTTAGTTCTAATTAGACAACAACCACCGTCCACAGGCAACAGTCGTAAATTAGAACCAAAATACAGAGGACCTTATGAAATAGTAAAAGTTTTAGAAAACGATAGATATCTTGTAGAAGACATTGAAGGAGAAAAGCTATCGAATAAAAATTATAAAGGGATAATAGCTGCCGATAGATTAAAATTAGTTCCTAAATTAGATCAGTACAATTCAAATATAAAATTACTTGACGAGGACGTCAATATCCGTCAGGAAGGCCGAAATGAAGTAAAATATAATTTACGAAGTATAAGTAAAACGAAGTAGGTTTGTATGTAACTATAGATATAATATAAGAAAAAAGATATAATTGAAATGTAAAAACATATAACGTTCTGTCATAATAAATTTGTTCAATACAAGTCTTGGATTTATAAATGGTCTATCTGGTAAAACTACAATAATAGTACTAATTTAAAATCTAATTAAGACTAACTATAATTAACTAGATAACACTAACTCTATTTAAACAAATAACACGACTATTTATTTATACGATCTCACTGATTATTTATTTTGACTATTTATGTCTCTGTTTATTTATATCAGCGTCTGTATATTCAATTGCTCGGACAGAAGTCACACTTTTCACCTCACTTTCTGTCTATATATGTACCTAACAGTTTAACTTCCACAGCTTCAGTATCACCGACTGTCCGTATGCCACAATTCTTCACCAGTACCTACTCCACTCGACACTTTACTGCATACGCTCACTTCGATACTTCTGTGCTTCTCAAACTCTCTAACACTCTATGTGAATATCTCTGTCTCTGAATGTAATTAATTAACTATGTAACTAATTATCTCCCGAGCATAGCTGCGTACCTTTTATACAGCTGCCATTAACTTCCAGAGAGCTCTAGAATGTTCGAGAGTATAATAACAATGAAGTAAACACGACGCGGCTAGTTTGTTTACGTAGCCCGGTTGCTAGCGCAATTGCGTCATCGCTATACTTAGACGCTTGTTCAGTGTAGCAGCTGGGCTCACACGTTACAATATTTACAAAAAAAAAAACGAAACTTAATAAAGAAAACAATAAAAAAGGAAATTGTTAGTAGCCCAAAATTATAGCCAGTAGCCAATACAAAAATTTCGCCGCCAGATACAAAGCTTTAACAGCTCAATTGGCTAAAAGTAGACACATCTGGCAACAATGAGCGATTCTACATCTTGCGGTACCGATGAGATTGAGGTAACCGGTTCAAACCAATTGCAATCGATAGTAGATGTAAAAATGCATCTACAGTTGATTTTGACCGAAGTTTGGACAATGCCGACACATACAAACCATAAAAATGCATTTTTTCCAGTACACTGTTCAAACTGCATTTACACTTTACCACGCCCCGAGGGTTAAACAACTGGCCAAAATCTGTACACCGAAATCCATTTTTATGAAATAAATCCAAAACATCCATAAAAATCCAAAGAGATCCACAGAAATCTACTGAAATCCACAGAAATCTTCTGAAATCCACTGATATCTACTGAAATCCACGGATATCTACAGACATCTGCGGACATCCATGGAAGTTCGCGAAATTTTAATATATATTATTCATTAATTATTATTATAGTACAGCTTTATCAATTGTAGTTATAAGGCGAGTTATAAAGTACTTCAAATAGTTTTATATTTTAATGATAATACTTTTATTAAGCACATACTCATACATTATAAAAACAAAATATGAAATCGAAAAAAGCACAAAAAATACAACAAATCACGAAAATTTATTTTCTTTTCATCTGTGTGTATCTATCATTAATTTGCTGCAGATCACTTATCGTTAGTTGCAATTGCAAAGGTACACGTCTTCAGTTTCTGTCTCGATCACTAGAGTTCCATAAAATATAAACTCTACCGAAACTTCACAAATATCATTAGGCTTTGGCCACACGAATTCTCTTTCACTCTTCCGTTTTTTACTTCCTTGTACAAAGTAAAGGAAGTATTGTATTCGCGAAAAATTTCGGTTTCCAGATTTCAACGGAAATATCCATTTTGGCCATCCCTGAATCCATTCTGACTAATTTCGTCGGTAAGCCGTAGAAAGTTGAAATTTTGTATTTAGGACTTCTATAACATCTAGTTGTGCACCTCCCTTTTTGGTCATTACATAATTTCCAGAAAAGGTACTTTATTTGAAGCCTATAATAGATTTTAATGAAAAACTATATTAAAATATAATCCAAAACTTTTCAAATTTAGTATATAAGACTTTTATATCAATTGGAATAACGTAGCAGAATTTGGTTAAAACAGGCTAACCGGAAGTGATATATTACCTGAAGTTGTTAACAGTTTTTCTCGAATAAAATGGTTTCATTTTGATTTTAAAAATAAATGCTTCAAATAAGAGTTTTAGAGAATTAAATTCTGCGTCTAGCACATCAAGTATTATTAAATTAGCCCTTTGTATAAGCGAGATATGTAAATTTAAAACTTATATATTTTTTGGTTTTTGTAAAGAAGCTTGCTATGGAGTAGGACAAAAAATAACAAAAAAAAATAAAAAATAGATGTTAATGTCACATTACGTCAAATACGTGCAATTTTATAATTGAGTCTATACTTCATCTTCATATTCGTCTTGCGTACAAGGAAGTCGTGTGGTGTCCACATCAGATTTTTCTTCAAAAACTTGACAATGTATCCATTATTAACAATTTTGATAACTAAACCTAAATACCATCGTTGCTCATAATAAATAGCATAAAATTTTCCACATTCCGGAAGAAAAGGGTCTACGAGATTTTGATTAAAGTAGAAGACATATTTGTAGTAGGATAATTTGAGCGATAATCCTCGCAACAATCTATATTTTCATCAGTTCCATCCGAGGTTCCATCAGAAAAAGTGTCAGTGTCTGTGCTGTCATCGTATTTGATACTAATTTGATCAACCTCTGATGAATCGGAATTAAATGTCTCTCTTTGGCTTGAATTTTTCGTACAAATAGCTGTGCGCAGTCTATTCTTTGCAATTATCTTACTCTTAATATTTATTTTGTGTTCAACAGAATCGTGTCTAGATGTTTGTGATTTGCTTGTAAAAAACCTTCGCAACCTATCAGTACTTTCTCTTTGTGTTGTTTCTTCTAAAAGCCAACATAGTGAAGATTTCTTAATGATAGTTGACTTTCCTGATCACGTACTAGTGGTCCCTTTTCATAAATAGTATTTCTCTCTTCTGGCGTTAGCTTCAGTGAAAAATCTTTTAATGAAAGTTCTTGACCAATGCGTGCTATATCTAGATTGCACATATCAGTGTGTATTTCGGATTGGGAGTCAGCAAGGGGATCATAATTTTTATCTTGACATTGCACTGATTGTAACATCTTAAAAATTTCACAGTCCTCAACTTCTGCATCAGCTAAATCATAGTTAATGTAACCATAGTAAATAGTAGTATGTATTTACTTACTTTTTACCTCTCGCTAAGAGAGGTATTGTATTCATGCTAAAAATCGCATATCCAGATTTTAGTGAATAAGCACGTTTTAAGGTCCCTAGAATCCGATTATAACATTTTTACGATGATGTCCGTATGTGTGTGTGTGTGTGTGTGTGTGTGTGTGTGTGTGTGTGTGTGTGTGTGTGTGTGTGTGTGTGTGTGTGTGTGTGTGTGTGTGTGTGTGTGTGTGTGTGTGTGTGTGTGTGTGTGTGTGTGTGTGTGTGTGTGTGTGTGTGTGTGTGTGTGTGTGTGTGTGTGTGTGTGTGTGTGTGTGTGTGTGTGTGTGTGTGTGTGTGTGTGTGTGTGTGTGTGTGTGTGTGTGTGTGTGTGTGTGTGTGTGTGTGTGTGTGTGTGTGTGTGTGTGTGTGTGTGTGTGTGTGTGTGTGTGTGTGTGTGTGTGTGTGTGTGTGTGTGTGTGTGTGTGTGTGTGTGTGTGTGTGTGTGTGTGTGTGTGTGTGTGTGTGTGTGTGTGTGTGTGTGTGTGTGTGTGTGTGTGTGTGTGTGTGTGTGTGTGTGTGTGTGTGTGTGTGTGTGTGTGTGTGTGTGTGTGTGTGTGTGTGTGTGTGTGTGTGTGTGTGTGTGTGTGTGTGTGTGTGTGTGTGTGTGTGTGTGTGTGTGTGTGTGTGTGTGTGTGTGTGTGTGTGTGTGTGTGTGTGTGTGTGTGTGTGTGTGTGTGTGTGTGTGTGTGTGTGTGTGTGTGTGTGTGTGTGTGTGTGTGTGTGTGTGTGTGTGTGTGTGTGTGTGTGTGTGTGTGTGTGTGTGTGTGTGTGTGTGTGTGTGTGTGTGTGTGTGTGTGTGTGTGTGTGTGTGTGTGTGTGTGTGTGTGTGTGTGTGTGTGTGTGTGTGTGTGTGTGTGTGTGTGTGTGTGTGTGTGTGTGTGTGTGTGTGTGTGTGTGTGTGTGTGTGTGTGTGTGTGTGTGTGTGTGTGTGTGTGTGTGTGTGTGTGTGTGTGTGTGTGTGTGTGTGTGTGTGTGTGTGTGTGTGTGTGTGTGTGTGTGTGTGTGTGTGTGTGTGTGTGTGTGTGTGTGTGTGTGTGTGTGTGTGTGTGTGTGTGTGTGTGTGTGTGTGTGTGTGTGTGTGTGTGTGTGTGTGTGTGTGTGTGTGTGTGTGTGTGTGTGTGTGTGTGTGTGTGTGTGTGTGTGTGTGTGTGTGTGTGTGTGTGTGTGTGTGTGTGTGTGTGTGTGTGTGTGTGTGTGTGTGTGTGTGTGTGTGTGTGTGTGTGTGTGTGTGTGTGTGTGTGTGTGTGTGTGTGTGTGTGTGTGTGTGTGTGTGTGTGTGTGTGTGTGTGTGTGTGTGTGTGTGTGTGTGTGTGTGTGTGTGTGTGTGTGTGTGTGTGTGTGTGTGTGTGTGTGTGTGTGTGTGTGTGTGTGTGTGTGTGTGTGTGTGTGTGTGTGTGTGTGTGTGTGTGTGTGTGTGTGTGTGTGTGTGTGTGTGTGTGTGTGTGTGTGTGTGTGTGTGTGTGTGTGTGTGTGTGTGTGTGTGTGTGTGTGTGTGTGTGTGTGTGTGTGTGTGTGTGTGTGTGTGTGTGTGTGTGTGTGTGTGTGTGTGTGTGTGTGTGTGTGTGTGTGTGTGTGTGTGTGTGTGTGTGTGTGTGTGTGTGTGTGTGTGTGTGTGTGTGTGTGTGTGTGTGTGTGTGTGTGTGTGTGTGTGTGTGTGTGTGTGTGTGTGTGTGTGTGTGTGTGTGTGTGTGTGTGTGTGTGTGTGTGTGTGTGTGTGTGTGTGTGTGTGTGTGTGTGTGTGTGTGTGTGTGTGTGTGTGTGTGTGTGTGTGTGTGTGTGTGTGTGTGTGTGTGTGTGTGTGTGTGTGTGTGTGTGTGTGTGTGTGTGTGTGTGTGTGTGTGTGTGTGTGTGTGTGTGTGTGTGTGTGTGTGTGTGTGTGTGTGTGTGTGTGTGTGTGTGTGTGTGTGTGGATGTTGGATTCACGATAACTCAAATACTATAAGACTTAAGACATTTTTAAGTTCGGATTCCTCAATCTAACAATAATGGGAAGAGTTGATTATGTTTTGGTAACAAATGGACAACCGGAAGTAGTAGTTACAAGAGAAAAATTATCTAAATATTATTTATCGAAAATTTATGTAAATACTTATATTAAAGAATGTTAAATCCTTTATTCGATAAATATAAATTCATTATTATATCTTCTACAGATTTAGAGATAAAGAAATGCATATAAAATAATTTTATGTAAAAATTCTCAAATCAAACTACTTCAAGGCAAGAAATTCAAATGTTTGTAATTGACACATAAATGTCAGTCAAAAATATTTGTATGCCGCTGTCAAAAATATTTGTACATTATTATGAAGATTATGAAAATAAGAAAAAGTCAGCAACGTAAAAGAATATACGTAAGATAAGAATATAAGAGGAATTTGCGAAAAAAGGAAGTTTTTACTTCCTTGTACAAAGTAAAGGAAGTATTGTATTCGCGAAAAATTTTGATTTCAACGGAAATATCCATTTTGGCCATCCCTGAATCCATTCTGAGTAATTTCGTCGTGACGTCTGTACGTACGTACGTATCTCGCATAACTCAAAAACGGTAAGCCGTAGATAGTTGAAATTTTGTATTTAGGATTTCTATAATATCTAGTTGTGCACCTCCTTTTTTGGTCATTACATAATTTCCAGAAATGGTACTTTATTTGAAGCCTATAATAGATTTTAATGAAAAACTATATTAAAATATTATCCAAAACTTTTCAAATTTGGTATATAAGACTTTTGTATCAATTGGAATAACATAGCAGATTTTGATTAAAACAGGCTAACCGGAAGTGATATATTACCTGAAGTTGTTAACAGTTATTCTTGAATAAAATGGTTTCATTTTGATTTTAGAAATAAATGCTTCAAATAAGAGTTTTAGAGAATTAAATTCTGCGTCTAGCACATCAAGTATTATTAAATTAGCCCTTTGTATAAGCGAGATATGTAAATTTAAAACTTATATACTTTTTGGTTTTTGTAATGAAGCTTGCTATGGATTAGGACAAAAATAACAAAAAAATAAAAAATTGATGTTAATGTCAAATTACGTCAAATACGTGCAATTTTATAATTGAGTATATACTTTATATTAGTCTTGCGTACAAGGAAGTCGTGTGGTGTCCACATCGGATTTTTTAAATTTTTAGATATGGATAAAGATACAGAAAATTATGTATATGCCATATTAAAAAAAGAAGAATTACTGCTACAATGACAGTCTTTTACACTTAAAAATAAAAAGGATAAAATATGTGACATTTCTGGCGAATTATTCACTAAACAAAGTAGTTGGAAATGGTATCCTAGTAAATTGTTATAATGCATTAAGCCTTATGCGAAAATCATTATGCATTAATCATTAAAACATTCGGTGGCAATGAGGCTTAAGCTTTCTTAAACATAACAACACTAATATCACGTCATTAACAACGAAGACGAAATGCGCGCGCATTCGCGCCTGCGCAGTTGCCACTTAAATATGCATTGAAATCCAAAAACATCCACAGAAATCCACGGACATCCACTGAAATCTACGGACATCCAAAGAAATCCGTGGACATCTACAGAAATCCTGGGATATCCATGAACATCCACAGAAATCCATGGAACTCCACATGCGTATACACCAAAAATCCACAGTTGTTTACCCCTCTCGCCACGCCCTATCTTAACTAATTTTATATATATATATATATATATATATATATATATATATATATATATATCGATTTGAATATTTAGTACAATTAAGAATAAGTAAATCTTGAAATACTAACCTTTATCTGAGCTCTTAATATCCATTAGAAACAAAATGGCGAATTTTTAAAAAAATTCCAACGAATTTGTGAGTATCTTTTTTCGGATTAAAAATTGTGTTATGAATTTTTGAAATTCGCAATTTTCTCTATTCCACAGTGTAGTCGAATACTTGAAGAAGTTTTCTGGAAAGTTTCAGATCAGAATATGAAGCAGTTCAAAAATTACAACAATATTCAGTGGATGCTCGAAATCGAGCGCCGCGCCGCGCGCTAGCGTGTTTGTACTATTTGTCTATGGGAACAGTTTTCTCCTTACATGCTTGGTTAAATATGTATATATATATATATATATATATATATATATATAACAGTCTTTTTAAATCTGCTTTATCCATACATATTAATTTTCGTTTTCGTCTTGTATGGGTTGTGAAAAACATTTTGAGGAGCATTTACATAGTGGGCAACATTTTATTTTTTGGGAAAAGCAAATGCATGATTCAGCTTGACTGCATGAAGTAGATTTCGCACTACAATTTCAAAAATATTTCTGTAGTAATTCTAGACTACTTGGCCTTTCGAACATTACTGGTATGATGACATTTCCTTCGCATCTCCAACCACATGTGGTTAAATCAAGAGGTTCAATTATTGATTTGTGTGCATTATACCAAACGTAAGTTTCCCAATGACACCTTTTTAAATGTTGCAGAAGCGCAGGTTGTGATAGTGGAAGGTTGTCAACTGCGATTGTTTTGGAGGTCGAAAGCATAACACGGAACTGATTAATATTTCTGTGAAATTTAGAATATTTTCCGGGTAAATCATATAGAGTAGCAACAAACCGACTGCATACATCAATAACCTCATCTGATAATCCTTTTTCCAAATTACTCAGAAACATCAATTCTTCATTTAATTTCTGCGCTGCTTTAAACGCTTTCGTTTTTCCAATGTTGTAAAACGACGAGATAGTACTGCATCCTGCAAGTGCATATATCGATGCAAGTGCAAAACTTAATTCTTTTCCCAATGGGCCCGTCCAACGTCCAAGTCTTCGACTTTTTAGAAATTACATGTCGCATATGAATTTTAAATAAAATAAATATATCATCACGGCATATTACCCATTACTGGGTGTGTCAATTTGCTTTGTGTGAATTTTAAATATAAATATACGAAAACAAAATAAAAATTGCTATATATTTTATATTTATATACCTATAGTAATGTAATTAAGTGTTTAGCGTAAAATCATCGCTATGTTGTGACGTCAGCGTCATTACAGTCGTGAAAATGTGACTATACAATGGAATTCGCGATTGGCTTTACATATACTCTAACATACACATATTTAATATATCCGAGTATTTTTTTATTAAGATCAAAAGAAAATTTACTTATTTAATAAAATTATAATATAATTTATGTTTTAATTATTGTAATCTCAATACTTGTCATTGTTGCAATCATTTAGTAAATAGGTATGTAAATGTTGGATTACTTTTTAATTTTAACTATGCTTTGATTATTGTAATCAATACTGTCATTGTTGTATTTAATTATAAATAGAAAATAGTTTAAATACTATTTTAATTATAATAATGGCACTTGGTGAGTATAATAACCTTTAATATTATATTAAAGAAAGTCTTAAAGTCACATTAATTAAAGCGAATGATTAACCTGATTATGAAAAAGAGCAAATATTATTAATTTTACTTACCTGATTTATGTATAACGTATTTTGAAAGTTTTTCATAAATTATCATTTAACACTACTCTATACCTATTCATGTAAGTAAATCAAATTTTCAAATGGTATAATAACTATCTTGTTTATTTATTAGCATTAGCTCTAAAGATTTTTGATCACAAACTTCAATAATTATTTTATGCTTTATTAAACATAATTTTAAGAAAACAAAAAATACGGAATTTCTATTTTTAAATTCAATAAAACTTGGACGGACCCATTCTCAAATGACGCTGTTAATTGGTATATATGGTCTCAAATCTTTTTTTTGTCGTTATTGTTCCAGTTTGGAACCATACTCGAATATTGGATCGAATTTTTGTACTATGAGCAATAATAATAACGTAAAAATTTGTTATAATTCGTGTATCTGCTCTGTCAGACAAATAGTACATACACGAGAGAGCGCGGTGCGCGATTTCGAGCGTCCACTGAACATTGCTGTAATTTTTGAACCGCTGCAAATTTTGATCTGAAACGTTCCAGAAAACTTCTTCAAGTATTCAAGTACACTGTGGAATAGAGAAAAATGCAAATTTCAAAAATTCATAACACAACATTCATTTTATCCGAAAAAAGAATCTCACAAATTCGTTGGAATTTTTTTAAAAATTCGCCATTTTGTTTCTAATTAATATTAAGAGCTCGGATAAAGCTTAATATTTCAAGACTCACTTAGTCTTAATTGTGTTAAAATTTCAAATCGATATATATAAAATTAGCTAAGATATGGCGAGGTAAAGTGTAAATTCCGTTTGAACAGCGCACCGAAAAAAATCCATTTTTATGGTTTTTATGTGTCGGCATTGTCCAAACTTCGGTCAAAATCAACTATAGATGCAATTTTGCATCTACTATCGATTGCAATTGGTTTGAACTGGTTACCTAAACTTCATCGCTTTTTTCATTTCTAGAGCAGTTTTCGAGTATGAGCTGTAGGCCTAATTGGAACTACTATTTTGTTTTAGTTTAGCTATGTTGCCGATTGAGTTCGATATCTGAAGTTAATTTACTCCACTTTATGTTATAAATGAAAGACACGACACGAGAGTTCGATATCTGAAACATTGCGCAGAACCAGTAGATATACTAAAGTACCGCCGTGACGGCCATCATGGCCTTAAAAAGGTAACAATAACGATTTTTGTGTCGCTAGAGGCGCTGCTGTTACAGGTGTCAAATACCAGATTAGTATTCACCTGTTTTAATTTTGGTGTGTTAAAGAAAATAAAATAAACTGAGAATTTGCCACTGAAACTGCCTTGTTGCTGCGCAATTAATTGTCATCATAATAAAAGTAGAGTACATTTTTTCGCATACCAAATGTTGTGGAGAGGCCCTCATCAGTGGTTTATAAACATTGGAAAAGCCGATAATTGATCGAAATATGCAATGCTTTATGAAGTAACAACTTTTAATTTAAATAGTGTTGTTGTCAGTATTACAGAAACATTTTGTAGATAATCAATAATTTGACATTGCCAGTCTTACAGAACTCTACAATAACACAAATACAAATAAAAGCGCCTCTACCGGGGGAAAAATAGTTATTGTTGTCTTTTGAAGTTCATGGCGATACTTTAGTATATTTACTGGCTTTGACATTGCGATGCGATAAGCAATAATCAACAAAAAGCGATGCGTTTATGTATAAACTGTTGCAGCTATGTAGATGATTATTTGTTAAAATTAAAAAAATTTTTTAGAAATTTTAGATTTAAAACCATATAAATGATTAAAATTTTGCGCCCCTAAAAATTTTGCGCCCATCGCGTGCGCCTCCTTTGCCCGAGTTACGGCATTGGTTTCCAGTATGACACGTCATCACTAAAAACTTGAGATAACGTATTTTTACGTTTGTACACCTATATCTATTTAAGAACTTAATTATTATACAGGGTGTTTCTATTAATATGGATCAAACTTTAAGGGGTAATAATCATCGACCTTTCAACTAATGGACGCAGCGTACGAACAAGACGCTTGTCCCAGTATAACGGTGCAGACATAGTATCTCTATCCTTCAACAGTACGGAAGTTAAGAAAGTGCGGCAAAATTAAAAATTATAAATTTTGACTTGTTCCAAAATATATAACATAGATTTTGTTGGAATAGCTGTTTTATGAAGACAATTCTTCCCACATTCTCCGTTCACAAAGTAATCAGCTGAAGAAAAATGTTTGGAACAGACAACAGAATCCTTTCTCAATGAAAGTTCTGATATATGTAAAGCATGAAGCCACTGGCTTCTTCTTGTGCAATCTTTGGGAAACCTTGAACAATATATTATATTAATATATAGGGGAGAAGTAATAATAAGAACTTACATAGGAAATGACACAGCTGAGCCGCGTACGTACTGCTGACTGCACGAAATACACCGTTTCCCCATTATTTTGTCACATAAACTCCACAACACATGTACGAATATATCACGAATTATACATTGACCGAAATAATTGTATATGTTCTCCAAAAAAGTAAATAATATACAACTCAAACAGCTGGCACGAAACACGGAACAGCAAAATGTCAATTTTGACAACTATTTATGAGAACTTCCGTACTGTTGAAGGATAGAATAATGGCTGGTAGCACAAGCGTGGTTCTTACACCCGTTTTAACTAAAACCATGCTAACGACATGGCACATACTTCAGGGTTATTAACAAAATCAGTGTTTCCAACATATGATTAACTCGCAAATGTATTGAAAACCATTTTAAATAAATTTGTCTTCATTATTTTAAAATGTTTATCGTACAAAGAAGGCAAGACAAAAATCATATTAAACACTTTTAAATAATGCCGCCAAATTTGTTAAATATGCTGTCAATACATTTTTGGCTTATTCAGTACATTGGCAACATTGATTTTGTTAATAACCCTGAAGTATGTTCCAAGTTGTTAGTATGGTTTTAGTTAAAACCGGTGTTAGAACCACGCTCGTGCTACCAGCCATATCTCTATCCTTTCATGTTGGAACAATATTCTAACCATAAATGAAAAGGAGACACTGGGTCTATTAGTTGAAAGGTCGATGGTAATAATACAGCTAAAAGTAATTCAAAAAGGCTTAATCCGCAAAGTCCAATTCACAACTGTTTCAGAGATATAGGTCATTTGATTACTGAATTTTTCGTCTCTTTCCATTAGTATCTTAAAAACTATAAGAGCTGCGACTTTGGCCAAATGAGAGTTTTTGTTTATCTTTAATAGGTCATCTCGTATGTGTTTTTAATTTTAAAAAAATCTAAATATATAAGTATATTTTTTCATAAAAAATATGATATATTTTTTTATTCTACACTATTGCCGGCCACATCAGTTTTTTAAATTTATTTTTGTTTTGTCCCTTTCGCGGTGGATTTTTAAGAATATTATGCATTGTATGTTGCACATTAGATTATATCTAAAATTATATTACCGTATCAAATTATACATTAAAATTATATGTAATATGAGTTATGAGGTGATACAATTTGTATATAAAGGAGAATATAATTCATTAGTCACGTGACATGTTTTCCGCCAATCAACATTCAGAATATCCCTAGTTACATGTCTATCACAGCGATGATAAAAACAAAGATATGATCACCTTATTTATATTCATTACTAAGAGATTTGTTTTCTTTATTTACAACATTGTCATTTGAATATGAAAATGTGCGGTAATCGTTTTTCGATATTGCTTGTGAAACCGAAGCAGCTCGGTTTCACTCGAGAATATCATCGATTATAATCGCATCACTTGTTATATTACGTATGAATATAGCAAATTTTAAAATTTGTTCGTTTTCAATTTTATTTTGATCATTAAACGAATGAACAAGAAAATTTTGGTATACATACAGGGTGTTGACGCTAAGATGCGAACATAGGAATCTAACATGGGATTTTAGCTTTTTGCAATTTCCTGCCCTCCTATTAATTTTAAACTGTAGAGTGCAAAGTTGTTTAAAATTAAAAGTTGTACACAAAACTGTTTTAACATTTTTTATTATGTTTCTAGTTTCTTCACAATTTTAAAAAGAAATTTTAAAATTTGGTTTATTAGTAACTATAGCCATGACACTTGTTTTCTTTGTTTGGGTTTTCATAAATTATATATAAACGAAATATTATGATGCAAATAGTTACAAAAGATTGCGGAATTTATTTTCTCTAACAATACTATGGAATTTAAACATTCTATAACTGAAAACTGTTACAGAATGAGGACATTCTGTCATACTGTTACGGAATAATATTCCGTAATAGGCAGTCACAGACCACTAGTTTTTAATTCACCCATTTAAAATACATGGGAAACGCAATTGTTTTCAAAATCAAGACGGCTTTGCTTGGCGCTTTGTTTCTTTTATTTTGTCACCTCAACTGCCTTAACTGTCAAATTATAAAAGAAATTATTACAAAATATTATTATACGCCTTGCATGACGCGTTTTGAAGCGTTTACATGGTAAGTTAAATAAAAATTATTGCTTTTATAACAAACCAATAATATTTTATTATATTTGCAAAATGTCAAGTGATGAGCAAAATATATTTTTTAAATAGTGTTAGAGAAAGTATAGTCTCAAACTCGTATGGAATAGTATTTCCGTTACTCGCGGATCGATAGACCTCGGCCTACGGCTCGGCCTACAAACTTTTCGCTCGCGCGGAAATTATCTACTCCATACTAGTTATAGAATATACTATTCCATATTTCAAATTGACGTTTGACGTTTATAAAGGAAACAAGTGTCATGGCTATTGCTACTAATAATCCGAATTCTTGAAATTTCTTTTTAAAATTGTGAAGAAACTAGAGACCATAAAAATTTTAAAAATAGTTTTGTATACAACTTTTCATTATGAACAACTTCGAACTCCACAGTTTTTGCCGTAAAATGAACAAGAGAGCAGGAAATTGCAAAAAACTAAAATCCCATGATAAATCCCTATGTTTGCTCTTTAGCGTCAACACCCTGTATATTTTTGTGGCTATATATCCCAATAGTAGAGTTGCAATCTACTTTGGGATGTATATTCCCTAATTCCGACAAATTAACAATTGGTAAGATATAAGGAAGCATACCTGCATACAGGTTTTCGAACAAGTTTACTTGGGTTTTAATAAGGAATATATATTTTAATAAAGTAATTATTTTTACAGTTATTTTTTTGCATGAAGCTTCAATATCAATTACATATCATCGAGTTTAGTTGATTGTGAGAGTTCTAATTGTAGGCTACAGCAGGCTGCGGAAATATGATTGATAAATTAATTCAACTGTCTCCAAGGAGGAACAGGAGAGTTCACTTATATTGGCAACCTTTGTCATTTGTGGCGCCATCTAACCGCCAGGTCCCCAACTATTCGCATTTAAATTAACCAATGAACAAGCAGTTAATCGTATCCTTGGCAACATATTGACATCGCAAACAAACAGCAATTAGAAATTTTTCTAAAGTTTTCACTGCGATTTTTCTCGCGTCTTATTAAAGTACTTTCTGATTAAGAACGGTTTGTTGCATTCTGTGAATTTTCTTCAAGGTAAACAATAAGTTCACTTCAAGAGATAATGATATTAATTAACAATTACTAAATTTTTGTTGTAGATGGCGAAGAGGTTATGTCGTTTAGTTGTATATTAATTATATATTTTGATTAGAAGCCACTCCAAATTAATTAGGTGTCCAAAAACAATAACTTAAAAAGGTGATATTATTCAGTTTATTATTTAGAGAAACAAAATTATCTGAACTTTTATTATCAAACAGAAAATGCAGTTAATGGGTTTATCATGATTGAAGAAAGTAAACCACACATTTCGTGACTCTTTCTAGAAATACAAGAATACAAATCAGAGGAGGCATAAAGATCATCATGGTATATTTAGATTTAATTCTGTTGACAAACTGTACCTTAAATCTTGCTGCTTAAGCGGACCATAAAAATTTGCCATTAAATTAGTTGTTCATTTAATATAAATAAATTTAATTATAAAGTACCATTTTTAACCAACTCAATTTCAGTATAATGTATAAATGCCCTTATTAACTTCATAACTATTTTAGAATACCGTGAAATTAATTAATTATGCTGTTGATTATGTATTATAGGTTAGCAAATGTATGTATTATATATCTATTTTTTTGTACTACAGGTTTTTGATGAAATATAATAACATAATATATCAATATTTCGTTTCTTTTAAGTTTATTTGAAAAAGAAATTAAATTTTAATAAAAAAAATTTGGAAAACTGTCATGAGAGACATCTTGCGGCCAGGTCCCCAACTAACCGACATGCCGCCTTGGCGGTTCTATTGTTTTAACATTGAGTGCACACTCCTGATCCTCCTTGACTGTCTCATTAAATGCACGCGATCTTTCCTTGGGCAGTTGTCAAACAAAAAAATATCCACTGCAGTGTAAATTTCAACCATAGATTAAAAAATCAAGTGACATTTAATATAACATGAAATGATAACCAAATTCTTAGATTAAAAATTAAACAAACCCTGGTCCAAATCCAAGCAACTCGAAAACCATGTAGCACAATAAATTGATAAGGGAATAATATAGCAACATTTTTATTTTATACGGTCATAATCTTTAACAAATTTGTTAATTTTGTTATTAAATAAATTCATGACCTTTTGAAACGGGCTTTATATAATTTCTTGTTTATTATTTAATTGTGATCTATAAAAAAACATCCAAGCTAGTTAACGACGAGTAGTCTATTGAAAACCTTTTTTGTTAATATTATTTAATTAATTTTTAAAAAACTTCAAAGAAAATTAATTATTAACATTTCTTCTCTAACACTTTTTTGTTATCGAAACAACATAAGTAAACATCAAAAAAGTATATTTGTATCATTTATTTTAGTCACTATTATTATAAAATTTTAGGAAACTTTTTTGTTTTAAATATATATTCAAATAAACAAATTATATCGTTTGTTACGTATATCCGTATATTTATGTATAGTTTTTTATACTTATACAGATTGTTTCTCGGATATGGGACACCTCGATTATTTTCTTTATTATTCGGAATAGAAGAAAATCATTTAAATACAAGTTGTAGTCGAGCGAGGGGGCAGTGGCGTACCTAAGTGAAATCGCACCCAGGGCAAGGGTCGTAATATCTCCCCCTGTCAACAATGTAAAATTTTTGAATTTGTAACTATGTCTGTTATTTGCTTATGTTCTGAAGCAGACGTATATCATGAATTAATTGTTCTATGATAAATAATTTGTAATCAATATATGTCAATATTAATTATATATCTTCACATAAAAAATATAGTCGTATATATATATATATATATATATATATATATATATATATATATATATATATATATATATATATATATATATATATATATTCTATATTTAGAATGTAAAAATGAAATCAGAAAAGTTACGCGCCAAATTTTATAACAATTCACTTAGGTGACAATGGTGCGTTACAGTCAAACGTGATGCCAGCATTTTGCCTAGAATCTGACATTCTTATTACTCTTAAGGTGGCTTTAGACGATCAAATATTTACATAAATTTTTTCAACTTCGTATTGTTCAATACGATTCCGAAAAAGAAATTTGAACGTTCGATATTAAAACCATTTGATCAAAAAAATCCAACTTAGGGCATGTTCTAAATACCAAGGTCATTTACTTCAAATTTTAGTTACTTCTGGGGATTATATTATCCTAGATTGCATGCGCTGTATTTTGCAATGTTGGCATAAAATCTTTTTGACAAGTTCCATCTTTGCACGTCAAATGCACAAATCAAATATGTCAAATGTCAAGCCAAAATAAACATGAAATTATGCATATGTATTTAAAAATATCAGTGCTACCAATCTACATTTTCATTCTCTTACTATGGTATGCCTACTTGTAAGCAAATAATGTTCATAGAATTTGAACGTGTAAAATGAAACCATTTGATCAAAAATTATGTTGTTAGCATTTGACAAATAAAAAGTTCAATTTATTTGATTGTCTAAAGCCACCTTTACTTTTTCTGTTTGTCACCCTGATTAAAATTTTGAGTATGACCTGTAGTATTTACTCTTAATCAACAAGTGACTAAATAAACCATGACTAAGCTATTACTAAAAATTTGCTCTTAATTAGGATTATTATAAAATATAGTAAGAAACACGTTTAATATGCAAATCCACTACAAATAAATAATGTTATATATTAGCGTTAATCAAGCAAGGCGCATATTGACGAAACGCGTCAGACAACCCTTGCAAGCCAACAGCGGCATAGCGAGAGGGGGGTAAAGGGGGCTATTGTGCCCCAGGCGTCACTCGCAGGGGCACCATACTGTCCTCAGGACAAACAAGATTTTCCGGAAAATTTCAATTTTTATTTTGTTTCGTTTTGGGAAAATAATATGTGAGTTTCGGGAACGACACTGCCTTCCTTCAACTGTAAACAACCGGCCATTGCAGGGCGGTTGCTATGACAATGGCGAAAATACGTTACTGCGCATGTGACGTCAGCTAAAAGTTGGCTATCTAGCTGTATCCGCTATTCCGCTGCGGCAACAACCAGGCACTACTTCCAACTATAAATTGACACATTGCATTCAGTGTGCTGGAGTGAAATATAATAGTGTATTATAGGTAATAAAATAATTGGACAAAGATTACAGAAGACATACAGTATATAGAAATTTTATTAATATATTGGTTGCTTTTACTATAAAGTAAGTTCGACTTTTTTTATTTTAATTACTCTTGTTTAAAAGTACTATCTATCAAAAGATAAAATTAAATTAAAATTATTTCTTCCCATTCATTTATATTGCCATATATTTTTTTAATTTCTTATTAATCTCATTATTTCTTTGTTCGGCTTCTTTATTTTAACGCGATTTTTTTCCTCAAATTTAAAGTCTAGCTTGAACTTGTGTCCCTATTTGTCCTGAAAAATATATACCTACATATAGTGTGGTGCGAGGTGTGTTGTAGACGCGCACTTAGGTAGTGACTATTCATAATGTATAGTACAGTATTTTAGGTACGTACTGCACTCTGTTATCGAAATAAAATTAATAAAACTAAAAACTTTTTCTAAATGTTGGAATAAGAAATTAAAATTTCTTTAAAATGTCTATGAAATATATTTGTATTTATATACCCGTTTTGTGGTCAAATATCTGTAGTAAAATTCCCTAAATTGACATTTAAAGATTAGTTTATGAAAAAAATTCTTACGGGAAAGGGGCGCCTAAAAAGTATTATACCCCAGGCGCCAATTATGCTCGCTACGCCACTGCAAGCCAAGCCGTGCACGATTTTGTGTTCTGTAGTTTTAAATACAAGCCCACGAATATCCCACTCAAGTCGTGTGCTGCGCAGTGTTTGAGATATGGAGACACAGTTTCGTTTGCGTGTGCAAGCGCAACAGACGTCCACCAAAATGAATGAAGAATTAATTGAAGCAGTTCGAAAATATCCTATTTTATAATACAAACGATCCGGAATAAATGAGAACAAAACTGAAAGATGAAATATGGAATAAATTAGCAAAAATATTTAGTAAATTCAGCCTCAGAAAATTCTGATGTCAATCTAAATTCTCAATATGTTTTTCTTCATGGGTTCTATGGAATAATTGTTTTTTCTTTTTGTCAAATTATAAATTAAAACTTCGTTTTCAAATTCGCCGTCAATCAGAATCAGAATTTAAATCTAATAATTTTGTTAACAAAGATTTTGCCATTTTATTGATGTACGCTGATACTTACTGAGTTTACATGCAGTTTTCAAACCGTTTTCAAAACGTTTTTAGTTATGAAAACGCCATATATATATATATATATATATATATATATATATATATATATATATATATATATATATATATATATATATATATATAGTGACAAAACGATTTTGCATTATCTCAAACCAAAACTAAAATACATATGGGTTTGACTTGAAAACTTGTTTCAAAACTATTCATATAAACACTTAAAATTCAGTTTCGATATTGCGCATGCGTACATAGGATAACGTTTCTGTCGCTCTGTGTTACTTGGTGTTACTAACCTACAAATAAACTGATAGTTGTGTAGTTTTAGTGCGTAGTAGTACAAAGTACAAAAAATAATTGAATAATGGCAAAACGAAGAATTTGGAGTGAAGAGGATCTCTCACTTACATCAGCCAAATGCGCATGCGCGGAAACTGTTAGCAAATCAATCTGTAAACCTGTTTTGAAAATTACATGTAAGCAGTTTCACAAAATTTTGACTGAAAACTGAAACCATTGTCAAAACTGCTTGTAAACGTAGTAACTGTGTCGCACAACGAATTTCTTGTGTAGCATGCAAAGCTTGCATGGGTTGTGTGGCGTGTTTCATCAATGTGTGTTTTCATAACACATTAATACATTCTTTTATCTATAATTTAAGTTTAAAATTTCAAAGCATCACTAGGTATCAATCTGTATACCATCTGTTACGATAAAGTACAGATATAACGAACGTGAGTTATTTTCCTGGGTTCTTAGATTGCTGTATATTATGTTTTATATGATTATAGAAATAAGAAAAATGATTATAAATAATATAATAATATCACATTGATTACATACGAACAGTTAACAGTTTTTACACTTCAAATTTTGGTACCCAAGTTACATACGGGTACCAAGAGCTCCAAGTGGCGCCCCTTGGTTCCGGCGCCCAGAACACCTGCCCTGTTTGCCCCGCCCTAGGTACGCCACTGCGAGGGGGACATTCGGTTGTTGAATTAAGAGTTGTTTATTATATGAGTGTGGAATGTATCATATTTGTCACGAAAGAAAAAGCTAATTTTCTTTAGTGACTAATATACATTCCACACGAGTGTAATACAACGTTTTGTCCAACACTGTTTTAAAAACTTCTTAAATCATTTTTATGTTTTCATTCATCGTTTGACACTGGCAAGGCAATTGATGTAGTATTTTAAATTAAAAAGTAGCCATCGATTGGTTGTTATGGTTTTGTTATATTGTTATTGAAAAAAAAATTGTTGTAATAATTATTGTCTGTCATTAGGAATTATTTGAAAGAAAAATACATTAAATTAGGAGAAAATGAGGACTTTCCTTTAAAACTTATTCACTTAGAAGCACAAGCAGCATCTTTGAATTTAACTCTGAAGCAAGTTACTACTAACTCGTTCCTCCTTTTCGTTTCATTAGCCGTACATGACAGCTGTCATTGTGTAAAGATAAGTTACCTATTTTTGCATAAATATTAATATTAATTTAAATAAATAAGGCTCATAATGTTAAATTATTTCAATAATAAAACAATTTTGTAAAATTGCTTTTTATTTATATTAAAAAAAAATCAGTAATATTTCCTCAGTTTCTCATTTTCGTTTCGTCAGCCGTAAATGACAGCTGTCAATGGATAAAGATATGTTACCTATTTTAGCATATATATATTAATATTAATTAAATATATAAGTTTCACAATGTTCAATTATTTCAATAATAAAATAATTTTGTAAAATTGCTTTTTATTTTATTAAAAAAAAAACACAAAAATTAGTAATAATTCCTCCGTGACTTCTAAAATATTCCCTCACGGAGTGATTAATGCTGTACATTAGTTATTTCAAATAATCATAGTAACAAGTATATTATCAGTCAGTGTTGGATAAAAAAAAAATAATCAGTGTTTTTAAAACTAAAGCATAAAGTTATATTTTTTAAATGGGATGCTATATATTTTTGTAGGCTCATTCGATAGAGTATTTTTTTTGTTAATTCAACCATGTAATCATTTTATATCCTTACATAATAAAAATATTGAGAAAATGCAATTGAAATTTAAATAAATTTTATTTATATAATTATTTTTCAGTAGGCTATACATGAAAACTCAAATTAAAACGAAACAAATATTTGATAATAACTTTATAAATAGCAAGAATAGAAATTATGCACTAAGTAATTCAAATTAACAGATAGCAGTTTTTGTTTTCCGTACATAGCCAAATGAAAAATAAATATTAACGTAAAATTAATTTAAATTTCGATTGCATTTTTCTCAATATTTTTTGTGATGTAAGAATATAAATGATTACATGGTTGACTTCAGAGAAAAATATTCTATTGAATAGGCCTAAAAATATAGATTATTCTATTTAAAAAAATAAAACTTTATATTATAGTTTGAGTACCACTAGTTAATTTTTTTTTCTTCAAAAAGTGAATGTCGCCGTTTATCTACTATAACTTTTATATGAATGATTTTCTTCTATTTCCAATAATAAAGAAAATAATCAAAATGTCCCGTATCCGAGAAACACCCTACATAAATCTATATAGCGCGCATAAAGTATAAAGCCTTGGAATTTATATTAATCCATGAAAATTACTTCAAGATATTTTACAATTAAAATTTGACTGTTCCATATTTATTGCTTCCTTCATGATTATTCCTTAAACTTATTTCACAATATTTAATTTACTTCAAAACAATACAAAATTATAATATTGTTTTAAATTTCACACATTATTGACAATAGAGAAACTTACCAAAAATATATTTGCCCGATCTATGGGAGCGTACGCAGAGAAAACCCAGAACAGCATTTAGGGTCGGCAAAATTAATAGAAAGAGAAATTAAAATCAACAAAACACAATAAAATATTCAAAACCGCGGTAATTCATGTTTCAATTTAGGTATATAATTACTATTTATTTCTTTCTCAAAATATACTGAGAGCTACAAGATCTTAGATTTTGCTCTCTTTTATACAGCGTGATTGAAAAAATAGAAACAAATAGCTATTTTTTATTATTAATTTAAGAGCAATTGAGCAATAGTTTATATTACAAAGTTGTGGGCGAACTTAAATGACACATTTGTTACGAAAAGTTCTTGAGTTCTATTTCCGGTCATGTTGGCAGAGAAATTATCGTCGATTTTTTAAAATGGAATGGTATATACAGAATTTTAAAAAAGGGTAGAGTATAATCAATATTTTTTTGGATAACTTTTTCTTCCCTTTTTTTCCTATATGTAGTTTTGAGGATGGACTTTTTTCGGCCTTTTTGGGAAGGGATTTATGTTTAAATTACTTTTTTTTTTAATTTAAAATTGTATTGACTTTGGACGTTTCGAAGGCCCAATGGCCTTCATCTTCAGCATTTTTGTTTTTTGTTATCTAGATACATATACATTGTTAATTTTTTTAAATATAAATTATGACAGGTTGCTTACCTATTGTTACATTTTTATACTAATGAAATTTTTTTTTTAAACCCTATGCAGGGTATGTTTGCCCACAAGGCCCCAACATGAAAAATAAGAGGTCAACTGACACCTCGCCTTCTCCTCCATACTATAACAAATTTTTTGACTCTGATTAAATGTTAAATTTATTAAGTGGTACATTACCTAGGTTTTTGAGGGATTAAAACTTATTTGGTTGTTAATATTTATTTTATTTATACAGAATTACGTTTTTTAAAAATTATTACGAATTTTGAAGGTTAATATGGCCGAAAGATGGTGGAAAAATGACTTGATCGAGTGAAAATCACTAGATCATTTACATGGCTGACATACTAGGGAAATATTTATTCCACTGCCCTGAGCATCGGTCGCGCGAATTTTAAAAGGTTGTCATGATCAGTGTGATTGTTAACACAGTTCTTCTCATTTATATTTATATGTATGCTTTCGTATATTAATCTTTTATTTTTGTTTTTTTCCTGTTTCAAAATTTTGGGGTTTTTAAAATCGAAAATGTGTCCTGTTTCACAGTGATGTTTAACAAGGGCACTGTGTTGAATATTTTTGAAATCGCAGTTATATTTATGTTGATAAAACCGTTTTTTGACCGGTTGGCAGGTTTCACCGATGTAAATTTTTTGACATGAACCGCAATTGGCTTGGTAAACCACTTCTGAAGCGTTTTCTATCGCTGTTTTGTCTTTCAGCTTGCTAAAGAGAGTTTTTGTGGTGTCGTGGTTTTTATTGGCGATTTTTATATCTGTTTCTTTTAGTACTTTTTTCAGGCCTGCGTTTATAGTTTTATTGTACGGAATGGTAGTGTATGTTGCTCTCTCCCTGGGTGCGCGCTCGCTATCTGCTTTTCTTTTTAAGTGATCTAAAAAGAAAAGCAGATAGCGAGCGCGCACCCAGGGAGAGAGCAACATACACTACCATTCCGTACAATAAAACTATAAACGCAGGCCTGAAAAAAGTACTAAAAGAAACAGATATAAAAATCGCCAATAAAAACCACGACACCACAAAAACTCTCTTTAGCAAGCTGAAAGACAAAACAGCGATAGAAAACGCTTCAGAAGTGGTTTACCAAGCCAATTGCGGTTCATGTCAAAAAATTTACATCGGTGAAACCTGCCAACCGGTCAAAAAACGGTTTTATCAACATAAATATAACTGCGATTTCAAAAATATTCAACACAGTGCCCTTGTTAAACATCACTGTGAAACAGGACACATTTTCGATTTTAAAAACCCCAAAATTTTGAAACAGGAAAAAAACAAAAATAAAAGATTAATATACGAAAGCATACATATAAATATAAATGAGAAGAACTGTGTTAACAATCACACTGATCATGACAACCTTTTAAAATTCGCGCGACCGATGCTCAGGGCAGTGGAATAAATATTTCCCTAGTATGTCAGCCATGTAAATGATCTAGTGATTTTCACTCGATCAAGTCATTTTTCCACCATCTTTCGGCCATATTAACCTTCAAAATTCGTAATAATTTTTAAAAAACGTAATTCTGTATAAATAAAATAAATATTAACAACCAAATAAGTTTTAATCCCTCAAAAACCTAGGTAATGTACCACTTAATAAATTTAACATTTAATCAGAGTCAAAAAATTTGTTATAGTATGGAGGAGAAGGCGAGGTGTCAGTTGACCTCTTATTTTTCATGTTGGGGCCTTGTGGGCAAACATACCCTGCATAGGGTTTAAAAAAAAAATTTCATTAGTATAAAAATGTAACAATAGGTAAGCAACCTGTCATAATTTATATTTAAAAAAATTAACAATGTATATGTATCTAGATAACAAAAAACAAAAATGCTGAAGATGAAGGCCATTGGGCCTTCGAAACGTCCAAAGTCAATACAATTTTAAATTAAAAAAAAAAGTAATTTAAACATAAATCCCTTCCCAAAAAGGCCGAAAAAAGTCCATCCTCAAAACTATAATCAATATTCATTTAAATTTCAACTAACTTGATTCTAAATACCAAGCATCAAGCTTTAACACATAATATTTATTACTCGTATTTGTTGGAATACTACAAACAGATAATTTTGCTGCAGAATAAAAATTATAAGAAATAATAATATACTCAACATCGCAAGATAAATTGAGTGACAGACAGGTAATTAGTGCATTTTATCAATTATTATTATTATTTTATACGAGTAGGTATTTATGTTACGAACAAACAAAATTTCGGGGAAATTTCCGTCTGTAGGCTTTTATGATTTCCAAATGTATTTGAAGTAGGTATAAAAGGTTAGTTTCATCCCATTGTATATTCCAAAATAATTATGTATTTATTGGAACACTGTTCTTGCGTGTTTGGAGTCTGAACTATATAGTTTTTTAGACTGAATAAAATGGCGTAATTATATTTTTTGAAAACTTAATAATTCTCGAGATATAACACAAACTTATGATTTTTTAAAGCGGAAACTATGTTGAAAATAGTTTTGTTTATATTATAAGCTTTTCAATGATGTATAACAAGTCTACATTCTTGATTGAATGAATTATTAATTTATAGGAATGAAAAAATTAAAAATTATTAAGAAACAAATAAAAAAATCTTTTACAGATCATCATTTGCATATTTCTATTAGTATTTTTTTGGAGTTTTACTCATCTTGTCAATTTACTTGCTTCAAAAGCATATTAAACCAATTTTTCGGATTGTGTCAAAGCCAACTGTAACATTGATAAATAGTAATTTTATTAGGTAACCCGAAAATAATTGGTTAACAATAATTTTGAGAACAATTATTAGATATAGAATCAATATAAACAAATGATGCTATTTAATAATTTTTACATTTGTTTCATAATAATTTCCAATATTTTCACTTCAATAAATTAATAATTCATCTCTTATTCAAGCTTAAGACAAAAGAAGAGTTGTTATATATAATAATAGCGTATAAAATAAGCTAAAACACGAAATTGTTTTCAACATAGGTTCCCATTTAAAAAATTATAAGTTTGTGTTATATCTCAAGAATTATTAAGTTTTCAAAAATTCTAATGACGCCATTTTATTTTATCTAAAAAACGGTACAAAATTTCTAAAAACATTTTTTCTCTATCATAAAAAATAAGATATGATATATTTTCAAAATGAGCAAAAAATGAGTTTTGCCTGTAGCTTAGAAATAAAAGAAGCTCAAAAATTCCTGTGGTGACTATTAAACTTTTCTGGAAAATTTGACCCTGGAATGTGCAAACGGTTTTGCTCTATCATTAATATTACTCGAGATATCTTAAAAAACATCGAAAACGGGGCACCCTGTACACCTTTAAAAGAACACCCGGTATAGGTACCTATATTTCGGAAAATTAAGGAAGCGTAGAATTTTAGTACCACTAGCACATCGAAATGTGGAATTACATATTGTAAATTAGCTTTATATAGTGATGCCAAATAATAGAATTTAAAAAAAATTCCTACTCGCAGTTATTAATTTTTCAAATTTTTGTGAAAGTATTGTGCCTGCGTTAGCGTATGCAGATGATGTAGTTGTTTTAGGTGAAAATGAAGAGCAACTCAGAAGAATGATAGAGAGAATACATTTAGTTGGAAGAAGTATGAATCTGGAGTTGAATGTTGATAAATCCAAGGTGTTAGTATTTGAAAGGAGTAAACTGGTGACTGTGTGCAATGTGTTGGTGGATGGAGTGAAACTGGAGCAAGTGAATGAGTTTGTATATTTGGGTAGCATGATGTCAAGGGATGGTCGAATTGATAGAGAAATTGAAAGGAGAGTGAGTGCGGGGTGTAAGGTAATGGGTGCTCTGGGTACGTTTGCTCGAAACGTAAACGTATCTAGAGAAGCTCGTTTATGTGTGTATAATGGAGTGCTAGTGCCTGCTTTGATGTATGGAAGCGAATGTTGGGCATGGACGGGAAAGCTTAAAAAGAGAGTGACTGCCGTGGAAATGAGGTATTTACGTGGAGTATGTGGATATGTAAGACGGGATCGCGTGAGGAATAATTTGGTGTATGAAGAATGGTTGGTTAGGAAGAATGTTGTTAAGAGAGTAGGAATGAGCCAGTTGAGATGGTTTGGTCAAGTGGAGAGAATGAAGAGTGAACGTCTTGTAAAGCGTATATATCTTGGTGAAATTGAGGGTGTTCGATTGCGTGGCCGTCCAGCGTGTAAGTGGATGGATGTGATTGATAAGGTACTAAAAGAGAGAAAGTTTCCGAGTGGGCAGAGAAGAAGAGCGTGTATGAATGCGATTATGAATGTGGCCGAGGCGAAAGAAGTGTGCTTAGATAGGAATGTGTGGCGAAGGATGATTGTTTCGTAACTATTATTGTAGTCCGGTTGCGGTATTTCGCTACCGAAAATCGGTCACTTTAATATATTAATATGATGTCAGGTTAGTGAGAATGTTGTTGAAAGAGAGACTGATTTTTTTTTTTTTGGATGATGTTATTTTTATTCTTTCGGGTTTGTGCTAACCCACTAAGTGGGAAATGCGTGATTTTATGTTTGTATGTATATATTATAAATAAATTTAATTTAATTTTGGTCTGTATTGAATCTTAATTCAAATTGTTAGAAAAAGTATAAAGAGCGACAAAAATCATTATTGCCCAGAGCGAGCTACATCTTCTGCCGTAAATCACATAAATAGCAATTTCTGTTTGCAGTTATTTATCTGAGATTCATCTGTAATCAATGAAACAGGAATATATTTAGATTTTGAGAAATCGTCTGCTATTTTAATTATTATTTTAGAAGTAATGCCAGTGCCAATATCACGTTGCGAAGGGCGTTTATTTATAATTAAACAAACACTGCTTCTTTATTTCATAAAAATATCTATAAACTATTAAAATAAACTGACAAATAAATAAAAAAGAAATAAATATACACACACAGTTTATTATGCTTTGCTTGAAATACCAATTTGTTTTTAAAACGTTTCACAAGAAACGATAATTTTTTATAGTAAGACTTTTTTCTGAAATTGTGACTAAAATACTCAGAATCGTCATTAAAATATATCATTATTACAATTTTCAGAAAGATAGACGATCATAAAAAATGACATTCATTATTATTCCTACCTGTACCTGTAAAATTTGAATTATTCATAACTCTTTTATTCACAAATGGAAGTATTTAAATTCAGATGAATGACAAAAACATCACTCCAATTCTGCAACAAAGATTGGAAATTGCTATAGCATATAACCAATAATAATTGCAAACACTGAAGAAAATATTAAAAATGATAGGCTTTACATTTTTGTTTCTATTGGATACTTATTTTTAGCAATGCTGCTAAGACCTAGCAACTTTCTTGCAGAATATAGGTGAATATATAAGATTTTTTCTTGCAAACATTCTGTGAACCAAGCCCAATAATCCAATAATTTAGAAATGGGGCGTGTCTTAAAATCTCAGATGCTGTAAAGCCGAAGATGGAACTAATAGACACTTACAGAATTGACGTCACACGCAAGAGAGAGATAAAAAATCTCGATACAAACAAACCCCCTCCCGTTGCCTTTTCAATCAGTCAGGTACAGTGAATGGCTGACAGCAACTATTGTTTCTAAGCAGTGCAACTAGATTTGTGTAAGTATCTACTGTGTGCTACAACGACAAGCAAACATAAACTAGACTAGCAGGCTCGTAAGATGATCGTAGTAAGAAATTTTTATCACATCCAGTTTTCGCAGAAATGGTTACAACTTTAAATCTAGTGTGGGGATTCGGTATTTTAATATTTTTTTTATCAGAAATTACATAAAATTAATTTCACAACGATATGAAAATATCATAGTTTTACTTCAACCATTTCAAAATGGCGATCATTTATTTTCAAAATATATATTAAAATTCCATACAAAATAAACCATAGCAAGCTATGAATAAAATTTTATTTCCTTAAAACAAAAGAAAAGTATTCTTCATTTGTGTAACGTACTCGGACCATAATTATAACAAATAATGGATTGTCACATTGATTAACCCTGGGACAGTATCCTGGAAAATAATTACGTGAACAGTGTGGTGGGTATGAGATACCCTAAAATGTATATAACGAATGTTTTGGTGTGAGAATACACCAAAGAAAAAATTCTTACGAGTCTGCTAGCTTGCTTACAATAAAATGAAAAGACAATGAAATTCTGATTATATATATATATATATATATATATATATATATATATATATATATATATATATATATATAACTTATAAAAACGCCATTTACTCCGAATCTGACCTTACTTCTTCCCATATCGCTTAATAGTATATTTCCTGTTCTTGCTCGCAGGTAATTTTATAAGTAAATTTGTGAAAATACAGCTAATATGATAAAATATAAGATCAATAGAACAAAAAATTAAAATAGGTACTATTACCTTTTACCGTTGTTCAAAAAGTTACGACATTGGTGTGGTAGGGTAAACTATACTCAAAACGACTTTAAAACGGTGTAACATGCGTAATAGTAAGCGTCGAGTAATCATATTAATTTAAATATTTTCATTTCAATGTTATTTGAAGCTACTGGAACGTACATGGCACTGGCATGCGTATTTCGAAAGTTATACATCAATTAAGTAGTCTTGGGGTATGTTATACCCCACCACACCGTCTGAGTGTGAAAATATGAAGCTTCGTTTAAACAAGAAAAATTGAAATTTTGACAGCAATATAAATATAATTGATTTGACATTTCATTTAGATGTGTTTTGGTTAATTTATAAAACGTTTAAAATGTAAGTTACGTTGGTGCAACCGGTCAATAGAGCTTAAAATAAAATGCTATTTTCGGTTGGCCGATCTACAGTGTGTTCAAAAAAATTCCTATCTCGGAGTAGGCTATGAACATAAAAACGTATGTCAATTTAAAAATATTTAATGAAATGTCAATTTGATATGAGATTGTCAAAAATGTTATTTGAAGAAATTAAAGCTTGACTTCTTGGATCTTATTTTAGAAATGGAAACAAATAAGAAAACGACGAATGCCAATATACTTTATACTTCTTTATTGTCTTTTCTCCTTAAAATTACATTTCAAGATCAATTTTGACATCTTGACTTTTGGATAAAATAATGATAAGACATACGTCTCTCTGTTCATAGCCTACTCCGAGTTGGGAATTTTATTGAACACACTGTACTTTAAAATCTAATGGGTTCTTTCCATTTTAGTATAGACAAAAGATATCAGTTTTCAAAATTTTATTATGGGCAGAATTTCAATAAGAGCGCACAAAGAATCTACTTACCCTTGATACCCACTTTAAACACCATTGCGAACGATTTGCTGTCTTTCCCGGAAAAAAGGCGATCTGCCAAAACTGTTTTAAAAAATCTGATGTGGCCAGCACATTACCTTCCGAGAATTCCATGTTTAAAATAGCAATGAGCTCTAAGTAAAGTATCACTTTCGATTTCTTGTTCCAATAAATAGAAAAGTCTGTAATACGAAATTTTGGATTATATTTTATTGTTTTTCCTCGAAAATCTGTTAAGAGCTCCAAATTAAGTACCACTTCCGGTTTATCATATAAGTATAGTTAAAATCTAATATGTTGTTTCAAATTATACACGAGTTTTAAATATCAAATTAAATAAGTTTTAGATCATGTTTTAATATTTTTTTTCAAAAAAATCTGTTTATAGCTTCCTGGTTATCAATCTTAAAAAAATCTAATATGTCGTTCTCATTAATATAGAAGTCTTAAATACCATATTTGAAAATTTTTGGATTGTATCAATATATTTTTCACCAAAATATGTTCAGAGCTTCAAATAAAGTATTATTTCCCGTTTATCAATTTTAGCCAAAATCTAACAAGTTGCTCCTCTTCATATAAAAGACTTAAATACCAAATTTGAAAAGTTTAGGAATACATCATAATATATTTTTCAAGAAAATCTGTTCAGAGCTTCAAGTAAAGTATCACTTCCGGTTTATCAATTTTAGCCAAAATCTAATATGTTGTTCCCTTGTCCTAAATACTGAATTTAAAAAGTTTTGAATATATTATAATATATTTTTCACGAAAATATGTTCAGAGCCAAAATCTAATATGTTATTCTCGTTGATATGAAAGTCTAAAATACTAAAACTAAAAAGTTTTGGATTATATTTTAATATTGTTTTTCATTAAAAAATGTTATGGGATTCAAGTAGTAAGATCGTCCAATTTTACCCAAAATTTAATCAACTCTTTATATGAATGTAGAAAGCTTACACACACACACACGCACGCACGCGCACACGCACACGCACACGCACACGCACACGAACATGCACACGCACACGCACAAGCACAAGCACAAGCACAAGCACACACACACACACACACACACACACACACACACACACACACACACACACACACACACACACACATGCACATCATCGTAAAAATAAAAATCTGATGTGGACACCACACGACTTCCTTGTACGCAAGACCAATATAAAGATGAAGTATAGACCCAATTATAAAATTGCACGTGTTTGACGTAATTTGACATTAACATCTATTTTTTATTTTTTTGTTATTTTTTGTCCTAATCCATAGCAACCTTCATTACAAAAACCAAAAAGTATATGTTTTAAATTTACATATCTCGCTTACACAAAGGGCTAATTTAATAATACTTGATGTGCTAGACGCAGAATTTAATTCTCTAAAACTCTTATTTGGAGCATTTATTTCTAAAATAAAAATGAAATTATTTTATTCAAGAAAAACTGTTAACAACTTCAGGTAATATATCACTTCCGATTAGCCTGTTTTAATCAAAATCTGCTATGTTATTCCAATTAATATAAAAGTCTTATATACCAAATTTGAAACGTTTTGGATTGTTTTAATATAGTTTTTCATTAAAATCTATTATAGGCTTCAAATAAAGTACCATTTCTGGAAATTATGTAATAACCAAAAAGGGAGGTGCACAACTAGATGTTATAAAAGTCCTAAATACAAAATTTCAACTTTCTACGGCTTACCGTTTTTGAGTTATGCGAGATACGTACGTACGTACGTACAGACGTCACGACGAAATTAGTCAGAATAGATTCAGGGATGGTCAAAATGGATATTTCCGAACCGAAATTTTTCGCGATTACAATACTTCCTTTACTTCGTACAAGGAAGTAAAAATGTGTTATGGGGCCCTAATTCGTGCTTATTTACTGAAAACTCACCATCGAATTTTTGGACCGTTAACATTACCTCCCTTACCTTCGGTATGACGGGAAGTAAAAATGATATTTTAGATTCTAGGTATCCTATGTATAAGGACCTGCATAAAATGACATGTATATGTAAATGGTAACCGATAATAAATGCCAGCCTTTTTCAATCATTGGATGGGTCCTTTTATTGCTGTGAATTTTACCTATCAGAAATTGTCCATGCCATTTCATCCGGGCTTTAGTCAACTGACAATTTTTCCCCTAAAGACACAAAAAATGCAGATTCGACCTAGATTCTAAAATGTCATTTTTTAAACAAATTTAGGTCATGATGACCCACAGCTAGGTAGATCGTCTTTTATTTCGAGGAAGACCGCAAATTGTTCTCCAGGGTATTTAAAGTGAGCACCAATGGTCAGTATTTGGAATACCGTGAAACATTTTTCACGTAGCACTAGCCCCCGGTCTATCAGAGTTAAAATTACTAATGAACTGGTATGATAAGTGCTCTACGGCGGTATTCACCACTACATATTTTTTTCTTTCTTTGATAATAGATAGTTTTTATTTTTCAACAACGAGCAAAATGCATTAACTTATTTATAGAATTTATTTCTTTGTAATATTACTTTTTTTTTCAAAGAGAATCTGATTTACAATAAATTTATGTTAATTTTCTGCTCCGTATTGTATTTTATCGGTTTTTAGTTTTATCGTGCACTAGATATTTTAAAAATATAAATTTTTATTAAGTATACATGATCGATAATCAGTCAAGCAGATATGAAATATGGTAATTGTAAATAAAATTTATTACACTACGCTTAACATTGGGGTTAATAGAATTTGCATCTACGAACGTATATAAATCTTAATAAGTAACTGTATCTTTTAGAAAATTGAAGAAAAAAGATATATAAATTAAGAAACTTAACATGATAACTTGATATAAATTTAAATAAAGTAAACGAGAATGAAAAGTGTATTCACAAATAAAAATTAGAATTGTATTTATACTTTATTTTCAATTCTCATGACATTGGATCAAATGTGTACAAATATATAACCATTATACATCCAAATTTAAAATTCAGAGACAGTACACAAAAAAGGTCAAACATTTTCAATTCCAAACTTTAATTTAAATTTTAGGTTGTCATGAACATAGCCGCTTTTAATGAAATGAAAATAATTTCTCTTCATATACTACTGTCTAAAAGTGGGCAGTCGAATTTAATTATAACCTTACCGTAGTGAGCGTCCAAAAAATTCAACAAAAAAATAAATCGTCAGCAAAGTGCACAATATACTTTTACAGGACTAGATTAAAGGATGACGGGCAAAATTCATATCCTAACGGAAATATATGGTGTGGCCAACACAATACCTCATACCTCATACAGACCGAGTCACAAGATATATTAAGCTAATCCTTATTCTTGAATAAGCGAATTTTACTTTAATTTTGGCAGTTTATTTCTTAAAATATAATCTAATCTAATACAAGTAACCATCATTTTTGATAATAAAATGAAGATTCAATTTTAAATACCGAGATAGAATATAATTCACTAATCCAAAAATGAAGATTATCTTAAACATTTATGTGAACAGTTAATTTTTATTAATCTAAATACATACCTACATATTTAATTATGCTGGAATCTGTATTGATTTCCTTTCTTATTGTTCTATTTATTTTTTTCTTTTTAGAACGTTACTATTATTAATTTGAAATTATTAGTTCTTTGACAGTTTTGAATAACTGCGTAACCTCGAAAAAATAACATTTAAAGGTATTTTTCAAAGAAAAACTATTTTGAGCTTCAAGTTTCTCATGTCTATTTGGCGCGTTTTAAAAAATAGGACGAATTTTATCCATCAGTTTGTAACCACGGATGAGACCTAAATTCATTATTATATTTTCGAATCCAAACAATAGTCCAGGAATTGGAAACAATGAGTTTCCGCCACCAAAAACAGCAAAATTAATTTTATCCGTTGGAAATGTTGACATCAAACAATTACTGGGGAATTTGCAAAAAGAGACAAGAATTACAAAAAAAAGAAAATAATTTTTCATCACGATAAGGCGGCATTGGGTCAATTCGCGAAATTTAAAGATACGAGAAAATTCCCAGAATTTTTTTTGCTAAATTTCCCGAGGAATTTCCAGAAAAATATCCTTCGGAAAATTTCCCAAGGAATTTCAAATATAAATAAAAATTGTAACTGTAGGTTTATTTAGTTTACTTAAAAAAAATAACCAGAATAATAATTTATTTTCAAGGAAACTTAAATTACCCAAAGAAAAATGAACAATGTTACATATTTAATAATAATTTATAACAACGGGCACCAAATATCAAAGCCAAAATCTTTTAAAATTTACGGGAAATTTTCAAAAATTATATTCACGGGATATTCCCAAAAAAATCCGGGAAAAATAGTAACTAAATTTCTTCCCGAAAATCGCAGATGAAGGAATTTCCGGGAATTTTCCCGGGGAAAAAACAAATTCCCGGCGGTAATTTTTTGGCGGCACATCACTGGCACGACCACTTATAAGAGAAAACTGGCTGAATTGAAGTACGAACTGCTTATTCTCCAAATTTTACTCTCTCGGACTTCCACCTGTTACCGATACTGAAAACAATTTTTGGTGATCGGCAATTTTTCTCGAATGACGAATTGAATGCTACAGTTATTTTAAGGTGATCCATAATACGGATATTTTGATTGGCATAACAGCACTGAACCATCAGTGGAACAAGTGCAAAGATCTTGGAGACCTGATTGAAAAATAATAGTACCTAAGCTCAACCCAAAAGCTGTGTTTTCATTTTTAGGCCGAGAACTTTTCAAATGACCCCCATATGTTATCCAGTTTCACAACAGATTAAGTAAAATACATAGTTCTCAAATATGGTTTTCATACAGCTTTGTCTTTGGTCGATTTAGGTTTGCATTCATCTTCATTAAGTTCTCATTTCAATATCCTCGAACTTACTTGAATGCACTGTCCTATTGTCTCATATTTAGTACATAGTTACAATGGAACCCGTTGACATATTGTTCCGAACGTCGATTACAGCTTTGTTCGATTTAGGGATGTAAATCCAGTACACAAAGGGTGGCTTGAAGCTTAAATTATACAGAAGTTGGAGATAGTTAACGGCACATTACTTTACTATAAAAAAAATTAATTATACTCTATTCCAGTTAAGACTGGAGTAAGATGGGGCTTATGAGTCCAGCTTTTTGATTGGTCTGAACGCGAATTAAGAACCAGCAAACAAATCGTTTCATTCAACTGTTGAACTTCGTAAGAGCCAGGTAATAGTCAGTGCAGATGTCTAATCTAAAATTCTATGCTAAAGAATTAAAAATATATCAACTTTACGTTTCGGACGAAACAAAACTAATTTATAAGTTTTATGTGTGAAAAACGGGCTGGAAACTTCATTTTTAACTGGAATAGAATATATGCTTTTATTGAAATATTGACGCAATGAGTTGTTCCTATTGGCGAAGAAAATGAACTCGTAGCCGCCTGGTGGCAAAATTATGAACTTGCCTAGAAAGTAATCAAACTGTTGTGTTTACGGTTGTCATACTGCCTTTTAAACAATATTGCACTTCAAATCAATTTACACTTAAAAATATATAAACTTTATTTGCTTATATCCCTGTCTAGTTTTTTTTTTTTTTGTTTAAAAACAAACTATAGATATCATCTCCAGCCTTTTTATTTACGAGTGTTAAAAATAAACAACATGGAATATTTAAAGCAGACCATTCAATTTTTTTTTTTATTTTGAAATAACTTGAACGCAGTTCTTTACTTTTTACTATAAAGTTTATACCTATCTGTCTGTGATTTCGAAGTTCTAATTAAGTGATGAAATTTATATAAACCATTTTTATTTTTTTGCGCGATTATGTAAATTGCAGTTAAATGAGGCCATTTGTGTTTGACATTCGTCTACCTTGAAACTTGAAATCTTTTCTATAATTACTATTTTTTGTATACTTGCAATGACTATAATTTATACCACACTTTTATTTTCTAAAGTAAAACATTAATGAATTTGTATAATACCTATTATTTAAAGGCAATTTTCCTAAAAAAATGTATTAATGTACATTGATTTTTCTATGTCAATAGAAAATGTTATAAATAAACATTATATAAATTATGATTCTATTTTAATGGAGCAAAAGAAACAGTAATTTGAATTGTATTACTTCTTTTGTTTGAAGCATTGGAGCAATACAATACTAAATTTCACTATATTATTTATTAGTTACATTAAAATAATAATGGGATAATTAAAGGTTTTTCCATAAAAGTAAAGGTTTTATCAAAAACCAAGCAAAAACGGAAAAATATATTCAATTCAATTCAGTTTTTTTTATTATTTATAGACAAGTGAGCGTTGTTACTGTTGCTAGGGTATGAATTCCGAAAGTAGTGGGATCATGTAGCAGCGAAAACGATATTGCGACTACCGGCAAGTGAAAATGCGATCACGTAAATAGTGAAAACCGAATACGCTATCGTTTTAAACTGACACTCTCAAAGCATGTGAAAACGATAATCGTTTCTTAAATCTCTTTTTATTGCATACATTTAGGTATATGTATATCCTTTTCTAATTTACTTAAAATTTACAAGAATATGTAGTGAGCAGTGAATTAAATTTGACGTTTTGGAATGAAATGTCATTGTGAATGATTTAAAAATAAATTAATATTTTAAATTTAAAAGGTATTTTATCCGGTTACTTCCGCACACGGGACCAGAAATACAAGGATTCAATTGGAAAAATTTTTAACCAAAAAAAATTCATTGTAATAATATAAATTCACAGAAATACATTTAAATATAATTTTCAATAATAACTAAAAAGAGATTCATGTAAAATGCTATTTT
>OY720449.1:74780222-74822722 GCA_963082715.1 Harpalus rubripes | reverse complement strand
TGGTCAAACTTAAAACAGTTAATGGTTAATGCATGGTTTCTGTTCATATCTAGCTGAAGAATGTCCCAATTAATTAATTAATGTTTCTAACTTATTTGCCATGAGTAACCTCTCACTCATATGGAGTTTCTGCATGGACAGAATTTATTCTTGCTTTAATTAGTTTTTGACGTCGCACTACTTCTTCATCACTAGACTCAGAGTCACTAGACCACATTATTATATTATTTAAAATAATCTATTAACACTAAACAACGACAGACACTACATGAATATGAATTAACATTAACAAAGAACTATTGAATTATATACGTAAAAGAAAATAAACACACGAACTGTCAAATAATACGACTAGTAAAATTTATATGCAAAATTTACAAGACTTTTGACACTTGTAGCTTTTCTCTAGTAAATTACTAGTCTGACAGACAACTCAAATATTTTGAGAAACAAAATACTAGTATTATTTGTCAAATACACTAGTAAATACTAGTTCCCAACTTGTAACTAGTATTTTACACTTGTATATTTCAGAAACAAAAACTAGTAAGATTCACTAGTATTACTACTGTAGGGACTAGTAATACTAGTCCCGTATTTTTTGAGAAACAGGCCCCAGGTAAAATATCTGGCGAGAGGTTATGTGCTGGCCACATCAGATTTTTTATTTAAAAATGCTGTAAAGGAACACCTTCTTCTTCTTCACAGTCACTATCATCTTCTGATCTATTTAGACCGCGTCTTTTTTATCAGGTTGACTAATTCTTGAGCCCTGCATTCAGCCATTGCAAATATTAAGCATTTATTTACAGATTTTCACGTTTTGATCCATATGTTGGCTAAATATATGATATTTGGTGCTAAGAATATGCCAGTAATATGGTTATCGTCCCTCGAAAGTTGCTCATCTATTTTATGATCAGAAGCTTTACGTACAGTAAGAATATTTTTCTTCTAATTTATTCTGCATTAGTTTTCATCTTACACTCGGCACAAACTCTTTATAGAACTCATCCTCGAAATTTCATTAGTGACCCACGCGCTTTTTTGACCGTAATAGCCTACAGAAACATGTGTGGTCTTAAATGTTCTAGGATTGCGGAATTTATCAATAACGAGAATTTTAAACGTACGATTCTGGTTTGTATTGCTCTAAAGCATAAAGGTTTTTTTTCTTGCTAATTTTATCGGGCTGCTGCTTTCTCGTCGGCATGATCCAAAGTCTTGTCAGGGAGACCTAAACCAAAATTTTTTATTATTATTTGCAACTCAATTCGGAATGGTTCCAAAGCTGTTTCGTCACTGGAAATTTTTTTACCCGTTATAATCAAAGAACTTATTTCAAATTATTACTGAAATCTTTGGAACCAGGCTCTGCTGGCCAGACATTGGTTGCCTGTTGTCTATGACTACGTTTACACGTATGAGAAAAATTTACTTTGACTTGACTTTTAAAAGGCGACTTATGAAAAGTCAATTTAATGGTGCGTTTACACATAAGGTCAAATATACTTCACTTTACGTTTGTTACTTGTCCTTCACTCAACTTTGACTTTGACAGCAAAGTAAAGTTTGGTTATGATACGTGTGATGTAACTATTATCATATAATCATAAAAAGAATAAATAATTTATAGAAAAAATGGATAGTAAACTACAGTTACTAAATTTAAGCGCGATATTTTTAAATAATATAACTATGCAGCAACAATATTGGTTGCGAAGTAGATTAAAAAATAATCGTATAAAATATTTTTCAATTCGAGAATATTTTAAATTCAGATATAAAATTGTGTAATTAAATATCTCGGAATTTGTGGATGAAAACTAGATGTCACTGTTAGTAAAGTAAAGTATGTTTCGTTCGTTGGTTCACACGACTTTTTAAAAGTCACTTATATGAGTCAAGTCTATTTTATTTTGGACTTGACTTTAGGAAGAAAAGTAATAGGCGATAGTGTTTACACAACGGCAAAAGTCGCCTTTTGAAAGTCAAAGTCAAGTAAAAGTACTTTTTTGCTATACGTGTAAACATAGTATATGTCTGTTGCAAATACCAAGAGTACACGAAATCCTCCACTTTCAGTTGTTTTTCTTAAACTCGGGGTATAACTGTTTACATTTTTCAGAAGCATTTAATACTTGTCAAAATAATAGGTTTTAGACCCACCGGCCTCCTACAAGTCTCGGCCTCTCGGCAGGGGCGTGCTGGCCCGCCGGGAGATCGGGCAATTGCCCGGTGGACTGCTGCTATTTCGCTTACATTTTAATTATCAGCACATTTGAGATCTGTGGTATTAATATATACTGTATTGTATTTGATTAACTAGGAAAAAGTTACTATATTTTTTTGCTCTAAAAGAGGAGAATTTGATAAAATTTTGACAGAAAGTTATAAAGGCGCAAATATTTACAAATAAATAATAAATTTACTTCTACAGGTATTTTAAAATTAAACATCAAAACTTTTAAATAAATGACTTAAAAATCAGTGAACAAGTTCATATAAGCTGTAAGCAAATTCTCACAGATGCTTCGTTTTAGTGTTGTTTGCATTAGGTATGAGCGTTATAAGGATGTTAGGTACTGTATTCTTTTAAGAATTTCTAGTTTTGACAATAATATATTCGTAAATTTCAGAAGTTTATTTTAAAAAATGACATATAGCATACCATTTTACAAATTTGTTCCAAATACTGACCTTGAACACGTAAACATGCTTGGCATCGCATAGATTGCTAAATCAGGGGAGCACGCTGGCCATAAGCCACGCCATATAAGACAGGTTCTGCCATACCAACCCTGCGTCTATGATAATGATTAATCAAACATTCTCTTATATTTCTAGTGAGATTTCTAGCCTAGCGTAATATGATGGGCAACCATCTAATTAAAACCAAGAATTTCGTCCATCTCTAATGGTAATTCTTCCATCAAATCCAAGTATATAAATCATAGGCGAAGTTAGACTTTAAAATTATGGGGTGCTAAAGTCCCTTACCTTAAAATGAAAAAAAAGTTGGTTTACAAAATAAAAAAGTATTTATTTGATTGTTATAAACAAAAACAAAATATTAATTATAAAATAAATAAATATATCATCACGGCTTATTACCCAATGCTGGGTGTGCCAATCTGCTTTGTACACAGATATCGGTAATGATGAAATATTTGCACCGTGTGGGCGCTTACCAGACATCACCTCACGGGCACTCATTGCTAGCGTGAAGAGTGCACCACAGGGGTCAATGATGTGCAATTTAAAATTCGAAATATTTGGTGTCGATCGGGATCGAACACGGTTCCCCATATTCTCGACCTGACACTCAGGTATGCGGCCACGAGACCCCATATTATTTAAAGTAGCAAAATAGTTATTTATGATATAAGAAAAGGAAGTTTGGAACACGACGCGAAACTAATTATCTGTTTCCATTCAGAAGAATAAATTCTTGCAAAATATCTTAGGTATTATTTTTTTTTTTTTGAAAGTTCATTTTTAATATTCTATACTGATCTACCTACTACTAAATTAGTAAAGCGATTTTGTGTCGTAGTAGTGCTCAGCCAGTTTTTAATTCTCCTCATAACAGAGAATAATAATTTTATAAAGTTTATAATAAATACTAAATGTACCTTGATTAAGTACACTTTTAATATTATTTGATTCTTGACTGCTCATCATGTTCTTTAGAATAGTAATTTCAGCTTTCAAAATATCTTTATTTATATATCTACGGCTATTGCTAGTTCTTGACTTTCTAGGAAAAATCGGTGTTTTAGGTATGTAGTGATGTGACAAGGCGAGGGTAAGCACAATAACAGATAAATAACTTTTTATAAACTCTTCTAAATTATAGTTTCAATATTCATATTTTAACTCTGTTTATCTGTTTAAGTTATAAATGTCAAAATTCAGTTTAGAAATTCTTATCATATTATGATAGTCACGACATTTATTTGTTGATCTTAAGTCTGGAAATTATTATATATACGAGCGTGACTTTAGAATGACCTCGCCTATGCACCCCGAACCCCTAAAGATAATCCTGTCCTGGAGATAGCGTTTTTGTTTTAAGACAGTCGGTTTCAGTTAGCCATGGGATAAACATGGAAGAGTCGGTATTAGTTAGCCATGGTATAAACATGGGAGAGTCGGATTAGATACTCGTAAGAGTGAATATGTAGTATTTAGTTTTTGGGGCGCCCGCCCGCTGTATTAGTTAATAAATGTAAATAAAATTAGTTAGTTAGCAACCAACAAGTTGTGTTCATGTCCGTAGTTTTCATCAGTGTAAAGTGTAAAAAGTGTAAGTGTGTGTGTGTTCTTCCTTCTCACAAGCCGTGGACGCCAGCCATCCGAGGCGTCCACCAGTCATCAAGGTAGTATTCTCAACATCAGTTCCACCCCCCTCGTGTTACAGTAGCGCAGTCGGTAGAATTGCAGTCTGCTTCAGAGACCCCCCCCCTCGTGTTACAGTGGCGCAGTCGGTAGGATAATGAGAGTAATGTTTACTTTTATTTATCCGAAAAGTTCCTACAGTTTTAGAATTATTAGTTTGTGACCGAGAAGAGGGTACTTGGTGTACAGTATGTACACATTTGCGACCACGACGCCAGCGATGATACAGCAACCCAGGCCGTATCAGCCGTCACCTGACATGCTTGAGGTATTACTTGCAATGAATACGTTCTCTGGTGATGGCAGCGTGGAAGAATATATCCACAACATGGTAGCAGCCAGCAGAAGATACGGCTGGGATGAAGTTTTCCTCGGCAGTGCAATAGTATTCAGGCTCAGTGGTAAGGCAAGGGAATTGTATTTTGCAATTCCTTTGTATAAGCGGCCTACCACTGGCACAGATATGGTGCGTTGGTTAGAAATAACGTATGCAGGACGCACCATATTACCACCATCATTTTTTCCGGCTTGTACGCCAAGTTTTTATGGTCCAGCATGGACGCACCAGGTCTACGCACTGCAGGCGCCGTTAGATTCGTTGTCTCCAGGGCATTCGTCGGTGGCATACGGCCACGTTTCTTTTGCCATGAAGGGAGTGCACGAGTTGCCAGTAGGGAGGATCAGTTTAGAAGAAATTGAGTCCTTACTGGCAATAGAGGATCGTTTTGCGGTGGTAGACATACCACGACCAGAGAGTTTGACAATAGCCGTCACAGCGAGTGACAAGGGCGTACAGGACGGAAATATGGATAAAGAGAATTGCCTGCCGGAGAAAACAAAGAGTTATGAGACTGAGGAAGAACACAGCGCAGGAGCTGATGAACAGGACATGAACTCAGTATATGACGACAACCGCAACGAAATGGATCTGCAAATGATCAACGAAGAGGACACCGTGAATGGCGACTTGGGCATGAACGTCGGAGAGGACAACTTGGCATGCCCACCTGTGCAAGTTTTACGCCGCACCCATGGAGGGCACGCCACTGGTGATGTCTTGCATTCCAGGACCGACGTTATCGCTTGCAGAAGTGTTCCCAAATTTTTTGTAGTGCCATCCCTTAGACCACTTAGGTGTGAAAAACCGCCCCCAGTGCAGTGACCTTTGTGTTGTTTTATTTTTTTATGACTATTATATGACGATTTTTGTTAGTGTTTAGTTTTTTTGGCTAGTTAAGTTGCATGTTAGATTAGTAATTTTTGTTAGATAAGAAAATAAAATAATACCCTTTTCCTTTAGCATCGAATTTGTAATTTGTTAAAACGTTTCACGTTTTTATTGAGTTTACATTATGTTTATAATGTTTTATGTGGGTAAGCTTTATGCTTTATGTCTTGCGATTTTTGTATTCTATGTTTTATGCTCTGTGTCATATTTGTAATATGTTTAATGCTTTATGTTGTTAAGCTTTTGCTTTTGTAATGTCGTAAGTTTGATACCTTTTGTGGGTTACGTATTAATTGTGTTTGTACATTTGTACCAGTTTTGCAATTTTTTTGTATTCTATGTTTTATGCTTTGTCTCATATGTGTAATATGGGTGATGTTTTATTTGTTTTATGTATGTGTTTTATGTTCTGTGGTTGCAGAATTGGGAAACTATCTTCAGTTCAGGATTTAAGAATAAATACATCGATTTTTGCGATATATTTATGTCTTAAGGGGAGGATAATGTGACAAGGCGAGGGTAAGCACAATAACAGATAAATAACTTTTTATAAACTCTTCTAAATTATAGTTTCAATATTCATATTTTAACTCTGTTTATCTGTTTAAGTTATAAATGTCAAAATTCAGTTTAGAAATTCTTATCATATTATGATAGTCACGACATTTATTTGTTGATCTTAAGTCTGGAAATTATTATATATACGAGCGTGACTTTAGAATGACCTCGCCTATGCACCCCGAACCCCTAAAGATAATCCTGTCCTGGAGATAGCGTTTTTGTTTTAAGACAGTCGGTTTCAGTTAGCCATGGGATAAACATGGAAGAGTCGGTATTAGTTAGCCATGGTATAAACATGGGAGAGTCGGATTAGATACTCGTAAGAGTGAATATGTAGTATTTAGTTTTTGGGGCGCCCGCCCGCTGTATTAGTTAATAAATGTAAATAAAATTAGTTAGTTAGCAACCAACAAGTTGTGTTCATGTCCGTAGTTTTCATCAGTGTAAAGTGTAAAAAGTGTAAGTGTGTGTGTGTTCTTCCTTCTCACAAGCCGTGGACGCCAGCCATCCGAGGCGTCCACCAGTCATCAAGGTAGTATTCTCAACATCAGTTCCACCCCCCTCGTGTTACAGTAGCGCAGTCGGTAGAATTGCAGTCTGCTTCAGAGACCCCCCCCCCTCGTGTTACAGTAGTTATTGCCTCAATGAGAGCCTTAGCACAATATTTCCCCCGATAGGTTCGCTACTGGGCTAGTTACTTTAACCTTCAAAAGACCTTGAAACGTCAAACGAGCGTCAAACATAACTATTAATTAAAATAAAAATAATAAATTTAGACTATGTATTTGTTAAAAACGTTTGTTTTATTGCCCCTATTGTATATTATTCTATATTTTGTTTATATAAATGTGCCACAACCATGAAGTCACGATTACACACAATAATATCTGTGTATTCTTACAAAAGTCTGTACATTGTAATACGTACTTAGGAGAATATCCATGTGCTGCCATCAACGCTAAGCTTTGCGCTAAAGGTTTCATTATATGGTAGTAAAGTAAATATATGAATTCGGAAAGAATCATCATCAAGAATTTTCAGGTCGAGTATGTAAGTCAGTATCATGTGAACTATATCTAATTGTTGATGCGACCTAATTATTTTTAAATAATTTTGACTTGCTTTTTTATTATTGTAGATTTAATATGTTCAATTTCAATATTGTTATTTTATGAAGCAATTTCAATATCTCTCCGTGAGTACAAAAAGGCATAACCAGTTCGCTTTTCTTCTGATATTTTTTTATTAAATCATTAATGATAGTTAAATTCCCTTCTTTGCTTTGAAGGTTCTTTCTTAATATGTAAGTACCCCCCCTAACTACGCCTATGATATAAATCCTTCTTTTTAACCGTAGAGATAAAAAATGAACCAATTACATAATTATTAATTATTCCCAGCCAAACATGTCAATAGAATCTATACTGGTAATAGAAGCTCCGACCCGAATAGCATGTGAATTTAACTTAGTTACAAGTTAAAAACATGAGAGTCTAGTCGTGAGAACGAGTACATATCACGCCCCATACTTCTTATAACTCATACTTCTCATAATTCATACTACGACGACAGCCGAACACGTTTCGTTTTCTATCGGAAAAATATTTGACATCCGCATTACTCAACTAAAATTTTATGCAAGGTGACAGATCTTCAACCTTAAACATAAAATTAACATTATGATGATACGGATATGATGTGATATGTTTCCATTAGTTTTATTGAGATTTTAACAATATTTTAAGAATAATAGAATAAAGGATATATTATATTACTAATAATAATCACAATAAACAGTTAAATAAGTGACATATTACAAAAATTAGAAGATCACATGCCATTTTCACAAATATTGGAATATCATCTGGTTAAGTAATCAGCTGATGGATGTTGTCGTGGTAGCATTTAATTTTCAGCAGCGAAATTTTTCTAAGAACAGTACGTTAATTTATTTATTTACTTATGCAGTGCACAGCTACAACGTTCTGGGATGTTCTGATTTTAGCTCATTGCAGAAATAAACTTTAAAATATTGTGTTTTGTAAAATTGGTGAGCTACTATACCGAAATACAAATACAAAACCTGTAACATTGTCTGTAATCATCTACAATTGATTTACTGCAAGCAGAATCTCAAGGTATTTACACATCGATAAGAATATAAGAAACGGAAATATCAGATAGTTTTGTTCCAGTTCTACAGTAGTCTTACTAATGGACTGCCTGCTTCTATTGCTACATAATCATATACTATTTTCTGTATTAGAATATTATCGGTGGAAGATATATTTGTTGTATGTATTTATTTATTATATTTGTATAAGTACTACAAATATTTGCCTACCTTACCATTTTATTAATTGTTGAATACTATAGTACATCTTCATTCAATTCCAAAAGTATTTAAAATGTAATAATATTTTTTTAAGTATCTGACTGATCGCTATATAAATTTCTTTTAAGAAACTAGAGAGACATCTATTCTCGTAATGTTGAACCTATCTTTCTACTGCATATGTATTTTTTCCCAGTGTATATCGAACTTTGCCTAGAGGACCCGAGATGAGTATGGTTTGTGAGAAGTATGAATCGTGCAAAGTATGAGCTGTGAGAAGTATGGATTGTGATATGCTCCCGTGAGAACGCCGAGGACAACGAAGATACACGATGTCTTCCGAATGGAAAATAAGACTCATTTTTTAAATATTTTTTTTTTAATCCTGACAAAACCAATTCCTAACGCACAAAACTCGAGTCCTTATACTTGTTTCTTGCTGCAATTCTGAACATATCAGTAAAGGTGCATTCACAAATGAAAATTAGGTTTAGATGTATGGTTTATACTTTAGATTTAAAGACTTTGGCCGCATATTATATAATGAATCCATTCACACTTCAGAATTTAGAGTCTATAAATCCAAATCATAAAGCTGAACATACTTAAACAAACAAAAACCAACACCCTAATTTTCGTTTGTGAATGCACGTTTTAAACCTAAGCAAAAACCATAATCCTAATTTTCATTTGTGAATGCACCTTAAGTCTTACAAATCTGTAAATAATGGACCAAACCCAATGAAACCGGTTACCTTTATGTGGAATTTTATATTTATTTTTTTTAAATAGCTGCGTTTTTGTCAGTTTTTTACAGATTTACAGATCTGTAAGACTTACAGATTTGTTCAGAATTGCAGCATTATTTTAAAAATTACTATAACGCGACCCGGGTTTTGCGGGCGTTTGGATGCTTGGAACTTGGAACATACGTTGTGCTGCTTCGGAGTTCTTGACGTTCTGACGACTAGACTCCTATAAAAAAGCCTGATTTTATAAAATAAATTTTTGAAATTTTAGATTAATTTATACTTAAAACTAGAGATTTTTGTAAGAATACCATAACTTTCTTATAACATTCAATGCAAATATCTCTAAAAAAAATAAGCTTCTGTCAAAATTTATTCCACTTATTTTTTTATTGTTTAGAAGTAGAATTTATTATTTATTTGTACATCTTATAACTTTCTGTCAAAATATCAAATTTTCCTTTTTAGGAACAAGACATCTGGTAACTTTTTCAGAGTCAATCAATAATTATTATAATGATACCACAAATCACAAAATTATTAGTTCTGAAATATGTTGATAAAAAATTACACGTGGCCTGCACTTTTATTTAAAATCCCGGCCTACCATGCCTCATCGGGAATTTCCCGATTTCCCGGTGGCCCTGTTCGTCCGTGTGTAAGAGCTTCAGTTCTTAATTTCATTAAGTACGAATATTAAATGTAATTTAATTTAACAACGATATTTTTAAAATCGTGAAGCATAAAAGTGTAAACTACGTAATTAATTTTTTACCAGTTCTGTTTTTTTGATAAATATGTTTACCTCTCGTCACAGTAGGTGGTACTGAACTAAAACGTCTGAGAGCGTAATATCGAGTTATAAAATCAATTATATTTTATTATATGATCAGGTATAAAATATAGTTCCTTTTATTTTATAACAAAATTGATCTTTATAAATTTTGCAATATGGTTCATATTTTTATGTAAAAGCGTAAAACAAGCAATAAGTAAACCGATAAATATCGATTTTATAAGCGTCGACATTTCCTTGTTCCGATATTTACTTACCTTCCTTGTACTCGTTAAATATTCTTGTGAAGTTATACAGGGAGTTTTAGACCCGTCCTAGGCTTTTCATTCAGAACTACGACGTCCTAGAGGTTCAGCAGAAAATAGCATAACAGAATCCTATCTGACGGATTTAATGGTAGCAGTCTCAATTTCAGGAATTTACCGGAAGTAAGCGTAACTACTGGTCTAAATATTCCGTTAATTGTTCATTTGTATCTTTAAATTAGGTTACACGTGTACTTAATTGTCTATTTCAATTTGAAATACTTGCAATCCACTATTGTCTTGTCTAATTCTACACCTGTATAGTTAGACAAAACATCTAATACCATAATTAATCCAGAGTAATGTTAACATATAATGCGTTGTATAATGGATAATAGTTATTATTGTTTGTCAGACCCCCTTAATATTATAATAGTAGTTGCTGACATGTGATACGTAGTAAATTTCCGCTAACTTCAGGCTTCCATTTCCATCAAATGTAAATGCTGTTATTATAACACCAAGCATAAACTGCGTTGTAATTTCGTACTAGGAAAATTAATTTTTACTGTTTAACTTTGATTAAAATATATAAAATAATAAGTTTAAATTAGAATATAAAATATTTCATTTTTATATGTATGCTTATAGCGGTTAAATAAATTATTTTTTGTACAACCGGACGCGAAATAAGCATTTCGCAGCCGCAATACAGGCCGCGAAATTGGATTTCGCGACCGTTGGCATGGTAACGGCCGCGAAATTCATTTCGCGGCCGTTGTCATGGTAGCGGCCGCGAAATTAGGTAAACAATGACTTTGACACTTGAGAATTGCATGGTTTTGTTTATCAAATGTCAATAGCCACCTTGAAAGCAAACTTTCTATTTACAATGAAACTGTTTAAAATTAATACAATTTGTAATTCATATTTTTTACGGTTGCACAAAAAATATTGTGTACACGTTGTCCGCGAAATCCTTTAGCGCCCTCGAGATTGTCTTGCCTCGGCCGCAAGCGGCCTCGGCGACAATTTTTCTCTCGGTACGCTAAAGAGTGATTTCGCGGCCTTGATATACAAATAACTAATAAAAGATACAGCGAAAGTAAAAAAATATTATTTAATGTCAAGGATATTTCTGTATGGAAATGAATAATGTGTGGTTGATTTCACTAAAATACTTTAATGTTGTAGCCAAACTGACTCCTCCAATTATTGATGTATTTCCCGAATAACTTCTATAAATGAATCCAACAAAAAATACTAATGGATTAAATTGTTCAGTAGTGAGTCTTGTCTGTATTCGAAAAACATAATCGTGGTCTCATACCGCCATTTCCAGCATCAAGTTATGCCGAATCACTGTTTTGACGTACAAGGGTAATTGGCCGTACCCACCAACTTCTCTTTCATATTTAAATATGTACAATCGTATTAGTAATAATCTGATGTGGCCAACACAATACCTCCCGCCATTTAATTTTTATTAATTTAAATACATAGATACTTACATATTTACTCATGCTGGAAACTATATTTTCATGTCCATTGTTCTATTTACGATTTTCTGTTTAAAACGTTACCACTATTAATTTGAAATAATTAGTATTTTGACAGATCTGACAGTCACATACATTTGAGGTCTGGGGCCGTATTCTCGACCCTTCGTAATCGTCAGAGTCGTGCGCGTTCGAACGCATAGCGAACGAAATCAGTAAAACGGTATTCTCGACTCTTCGCATCGTTACGAATTCGTGCAATCGCTTTCGTGTTCAAAGTGAGTGGGTAAAAGCATTCGTCTCACCGGTTGTCGAGTTTATTAGCGCCTTGTCTTTTAAAAGTGACGTGTAATCAGTTGTTATAATAGTGCAAATTATTGTAATATTATTAATGAATGAGCTAAAAAAATTTGTTAATGAAGAATTAGATATAATGAAAATATTTTAACGAATATGTTGAAGAGATGAATAACAGGGATATGGAAAATCCTGTAGATGTTCTAACAGAATAGATACACCATTCAAAAAATTATTATATTAGAGTACTACCACTACCTAAGAGATTGTTTTTGTTGTATTTTATCAGCGTCGATTGGCACATAAATTTATATTTCTGCCTATAGTTATATTTTGTGATGCTTTCTCCTTACAAGTTTTAAATAACACATTTATCAGACTTCATAAGACAATGTAAAATATATCTTTTAGTAAACCTATCTCTTAAATCGTACTGCCTAGTTAAATAATGATATTTGTTTTTAGAACTTGAATTTGTTTTGTTAATAACTTGACAAATTTACAAAATAAGAAAACAATGAAATAATATATTATTAAGAATAATAAACAATTTTTTTAGAATACATACTAGTATATCATTTCTGTGTATATATATTTTAATATATGAAATACCAGTACGATTTAAGAAACTCTATAGCGGTACGATTTAAAAAAAAAAACTTAGCAAACTTTTTAAAACATCAATATAGATACAAAATATACATAAAATAAATATTGACAAATAGTGCAATAATGCTATTTTTACAAAAATTAATTGGTATATTTCGATTTAGTTCGGTTTCTTATATGTTGCCATATTGGTAAACAGAGCTGGGCAATACTTGCAAGAAAAGTACTTTATTAGGCTTGCAAGTACTTTGAGTACTTCAAGTACTGTACTTGAAGTACTTTCTATTTATAGTACTTTGTACTTGACAAAGTAAATCTATTCACATGTACTTGGTACTTAATACTTGGAAAAATACTTGAAGTACAATGGAAAATACTTAAAGTACTTTAAATGTACTTGAAGTACTTTAAATGTACTTGAAGTATTTTAAATGTACTTGAAGTATTTTAAATGTACTTGAATTACTTTACGGAGTCTCGTGGCCGCGTGCCTGAGTGTCAGGTCGAGAATCTGGGGAATCGGGTTCAATCCCGACCGACGCCAATTATTTCCAATTTTAAATGGCACAAAATTGACCCCTGTGGTGCACTCTCCACGCCAGCAATGAGTGCCCGAGAGGTGACGCCTGGTAAGCGTCCGCACGGTGCAAATATATCATCTTTAGCGATATCTGCTTACAAAGCAGATTCGCACACCCAGCAATGGGTAATAAGCCGTGATGATATATTTATTTTATTTTTATTTTATTTGAATTACTTTAAATGTACTTGAATTGCTTTGTTTATCTGTCAGTGTTTCTTTCGCAGAGGTGTGGTGTTATGTGAATTTCATTAATAAATATATTTTTAGCGATAATATGAAAGTAAAGATATTTGCAATTTTTTTGGCATAAATAAATTAATTCTAATCTGCGCATATTGCATATATATAAATGTTTGTATTACCTAACTACAGTGCTAGGACTTTGCGTATCGCCTGGCGATCGCATAACGTAAAAATGACGTCATTCTAACATCTCGGTATAGCTTCTCGCATCGCTTGGCGATCATACGACGTCAATTTTACGTCAGGAGATCGCTAGGTGATACGGCAGTCCCAGCGAGGAACTCTTGTTTTAAATAACCAAATAAATATCGCATATTGAAATTTTTGTCAATAATCATCTTTTAAGGTCCATATAATCAGAAAATATCAATGATCTGAAAAAGTACTTGCACCCAAATTTACAAGTACTTTTTTAAGTACTTGGTACTTTCAAGTACTTTAGAAACTAAAAAAGTACTTGTACTTCAAGTACTTTTAAAAACATCAAGATACTTGGTACTTGTACTTCAAGTACTACTTTCCGGTACTTTGCCCAGCTCTGTTGGTAAACTGTAATAATATATTGCATAATCAGTTATAAGTTGTTTTCCGCTATTAGAAATTAAAAGTATTTGAGATTTTTAACATTTAGAAAAAAATATTTTTACATTTATTCCAATTTTTTCCAGCTCCTAGAATACAATTTAAAACGTTGGATATTTCCTCCCATTTAGCTTAGTCAATATGTGTTCAAAAACTTAATGGAAAAAATCAATTCTATATGCTTCCTTTAAGGGGAATAAAGTTACTCACGGCGAAAAAGAGAAAAATTTAGGCTTAGTCGAAATTTATTTTTCGCTTTTTTAGCTAACAAGGACTACATAAACTAAATACGGTTTCATATGCATTAGGTTTGGGAAACTACAAGTTATGAAATAGTAAATGTAATTAAATGTTACTGTTTAAATCATAGAACGACCATCATTTTCTATTCAAAATATCAGAGTCTGTGTAAAAAATATAACCAAATTTATCTCCGTTATTTTCAAATTTTCCATACCAAGAAAATATTTTGCAATATTTATTAATAAAGCCCATGGTCTACTATCGTGTACCAAGCCTACATTTTCCTATTTCGCCGTGAGTTACTTTATTCCATTTAAAGGAAGCAAATAGAATTGATTTTTTTCATTAATAACTTCTAATAGGTGACAGGGCATTTTTTGGGACTATTTTTTTGCAAAATAAATTAAAAATCAAATTATAAGTTTATTGACTCGTCCAGTGTGCAGCTTTAATCATAATGCTGACAATTCCAGTTGCAGCAAACTTATATTAATTAAATCCTATTTATATTTTTTTACGTTATACTAAGAAAGAAGAAAGGTTAAATTCGTTGGCGATTATACCAATTAAAAACATTGTCATATCAAATACTGAAGAAGTAATTGTTGTTCAGGAAATCTACTGAAAAATACCCCCAACATTAGGAATAAAATGATTAGATTTAAATCCATTACACCGAACAAACTGCTTGCGATTTGTAATATACGAGCGCAACAAATTAAGAAGAGCAGGAGAAAAGTCAAACTGATGTTGAAGCTTATATAGCAACACTTCATGATTCACAGTGTCAAATGCTTTCGCACAATCAGTGTAAACAACGTCTACTTGCGAATTATTACGAAATGCATTGACATAATAAAAACTTATTGATTTAAATCGTTTAATATTTATTTATCCGGTTTATGTCGAATGCCATCTTTAACTTGTCCTATAATATTTATAAAAGCCTGAATCTTTAAAAAACTCCTTCCGACTATATTTTTCAAAATAGCCTATGTCGAAATATCCTTTGTTGCCCTTAGTGGCACTTCTTCTCTTCAGCATCGCTATATGCATTTAAATCATACTGATTCAAAATTTGATAATTATTAATCATTAAACAATATCACTGCTAGGCCCAACATTGAAGATTAGTTCATGTGAGTCTGTGTTGGTCTCTCTTGTCGATGCGACATGTAGAGTTTATGTTTTGGCTCGCGTTCTGCATCTGCTTCATTAGGATTTAGTTATGTTTATTTTAATATCGGTAATAATAGTCTAAATGTAAATATTAGTGAATAAAATTAGTATAAAAATATGAAGAATGTCCTTGTTCACCCATATAATAAATACCTAAGTGTAAGTTATTTTCTTTCAAGGTCAAATACCTCTAAATTAAAGTTGTTTTTTTTTTGTTTAGTTGCAAAAAAATTAAAAAAGTATTTCCACTACTCGTGGATATATTTCTTTTAAGTAATTATATAACAATAACGACAGTAAGGAGTTTGGTTGTGTATAGCATACACAAAACAACGGGCAACAAATTTATGGTTACGGTTTGCAAGACTGCCAATACAATAATTTAAATTTTACCCGCTTCCCCAAACGTTCATAAAATTACACACTGAGCTACATTCACACCAGTTACAATTTTCTTCATTCTCAAAATCTCATGCGCAGGGCTGCTAATATGCCAATGCACAAATTAAGAAGGAACACATACACAATAATATTTGTACATTAGTAGTTGCAAAAATTAAACATAAAGACATTAAAGACAAATCTACGGAACATGCTCTATATTTTAGTTTGAAAAATATTCTAGAAAACCTTGATAAAAGATATTACACAGCTGCCATATATTTTGACCTTACTAAAGCATTTGATACTATAAACCATCGCATTCTCGTAGAAAAATTGCAAATTTATGGCGTTAGAGGCACAGCTTTGTCCTGGTTAGAGACATATTTACGTAATAGATCTCAAATAGTTTCAATAAAAATCGAAGACACATCTTACAAGTCTAGTACTAATGAAGTTGTTTTTGGTGTCCCTCAAGGTAGTGTGCTAGGTCCATTACTCTTTCTTCTATACATTAATGACCTACCATCCTTCATACAGAATGCTGGCATATGCCTTTTTGCGGATGATACATCTATAATATCATCAGCACCCACAATAACAGAATTAAACAATACACTTCAAAATAATATATATGCAATGATTAAATGGTGTAAATCAAATGGACTAGCACTTAACTCTAGTAAAACCAATCTAATACAGTTCCTTTTACGGGGATCCAATTTTGATATTTCCGTGAATTTGGATCTTACTACCATTACCCCCTCAACGTCCACGAAAATATTAGGACTGCATGTTGACTATAATCTATCATGGTCTACACATACTAGCTCTATTGTAAGTTCTCTCTACAGAGCATGCTTTGTTTTGAGAAAACTAAGGAACTGTGTTGGCACTGAAATACTGAAATTATATTATTATGCACATGTTCATTCAATTATCTCTTACTGCATTATTTGTTGGGGGAATTCATCTCAAGCTATACATGTTTTTAAAGCTCAAAAACTCGTCATTAGAGCGATGACAAATGCAAATTTTAGAGCTCCATGTAGAAATTTATTCAAAGAACTAGGAATTCTAACTTTACCATGTATCTACATTATGTCTTGTGTTATGTTTATAAAAAAAAAATCCATCTTTATTTCCCACCTCTAAACAGGTTAATTTCTACAATACTAGATTTAACAGTAACTTACTAGCACCGAAACATAATACACAAAATTTCCACCAGAATGTATCATATATGCCTATTAAAATTTATAATCATTTACCTATAATATTAAAGTCTGAAACAAACATAAATATCTTTAAAAATAAAATTAAGGTTCGAATTTAAGCATATAAATTTATGAATTGTATAAATAAATACATTCTCTATTTGTGACATGCCATTTGCTATGTATTTGCTTTTGTGGTTAATAAATTATTATTATTATTATTATTATTATTATTATTATTATTATTATTATTATTATTATTATTATTATTATTATTATTATTATTATTATTATTATTATTATTATTATTATTATTATTATTAATATTATTATTATTATTATTATTATTATTATTATTATTATTATTATTATTATTATTATTATTATTATTATTATTATTATTATTATTATTATTATTATTATTATTATTATTATTATTATTATTATTATTATTATTATTATTATTATTATTATTATTATTATTATTATTATTATTATTATTATTATTATTATTATTATTATTATTATTATTATTATTATTATTATTATTATTAATATTATTATTATTATTATTATTATTATTATTATTATTATTATTATTATTATTATTATTATTATTATTATTATTATTATTATTATTATTATTATTATTATTATTATTATTATTATTATTATTATTATTATTATTATTATTATTATTATTATTATTAATATTATTATTATTATTATTATTATTATTATTATTATTATTAATATTATTATTATTATTATTATTATTATTATTATTATTATTATTATTATTATTATTATTATTATTATTATTATTATTATTATTATTATTATTATTATTATTATTATTATTATTATTATTATTATTATTATTATTATTATTATTATTATTATTATTATTATTATTATTATTATTATTATTATTATTATTATTATTAAACATTAAATTCATGTAGAAAAAATCTGGTGTGGCCAACATTATACCTCGCGCCATTTACAGCCCGAGTCACAAAAAAGATTAAGTTAATCCTTATTTTTGGATTAGCGAATTTTACTCTAATTTGGCAATTTATTTCTTAAAGTTTAAAATATAGTCTAATCTAATCCAAGTAACCGCAAGTAACTACCTTTTTTTAAACCCCTCAACAGGATTAAATCCCAATTACAGGGTGGGTTCACATTCACACACATCCATGCCTTAGGGGGATTCCAACCCGGAGCCCCGAGGGCACTCATGACATACCGGGATAGAATAGAATTCACTAATCCAAAAATGAGGATTAGCTTAAACATTTTTGTGAATCGTTAATTTTTATTAATCTAAATACATACCTACATATATACTTATGCTGGAAACTATATTGAATTCCTTTTCTATTGTTGTATTTACTTTTTTCTTTTTAATACGTTACTAATATTATTTTGAAAAGATTAGTTCTTTGATAGTGACATTTATCTGTCAGTTACATATATTTGAATAACTGCGTTTTGTTTGTTTAAAGCGTAGGCTCTGGGATTTAAATTATAGATAATTTTATAAATTTATTCATAAAATATATAGAAAAAGTATTAATGCAAGTCTAAAGAAAATTTAATAATCTTTAATTTTTATAATAATATTAATCTCGAAAAAATAACATTTAAAGGTATTTTTCGACGAAAAATTATTTTGAGCTACTAGTAAAGTGCCATATCCGGTTTTCACCAAAATCTAATGGGCTCTTTCCATTACAGATAAAGTGCGAAATACAAGGTTTCAAAGTGATAGTATTTGAGTTAGAGTGCAGGATCCACACATACATACATACATACATACATACATACATACATACACACACACACACACACACACACACACACACACACACACACACATACACACACACACACACCAACACACCCATCCACACACACATCCACATACACATCCACATACACATCCACACACACACGCGCACGCGCACACACACTCACGCACGCACATACACACACACGCGCGCGCGCACACACACACACACACACACACACACACACACACACACACAGAGAGAGAGAGAGACATCATCGTAAAAATGTTATAATCGGATTCTAGGGACCTTAAAACGTGCTTATTCACTAAAATCTGGATATGCGATTTTTAGCATGAATTCAATACCTCTCTTAGCGAGAGGTAAAAAGTAATAAGAAAAGATAAAAGAGGTTTATTGTTGGTGTTCCTATAATATAAAGTTTAAGATTACGCATAATATTCAAAAGGTATAATGTAAAAATTTGAATAAAGTTCAGTGTTCTGGGGGAGGGGAAACTCAAGTCCCACGAGCCCCTCCCCACTTGAGTGCGCCATTGGAAATAAATACTCAAATATAAATTTGATACAATTATTTTTTCCGTCAAAAATCGAATGGACCGTGTTCCGTTCAGGTCAATGTAGTTATACCGATTGGAGCCACCGCAAAAAATTGTTTATTCATTAGGTTCTATATTTACTGTAATCATTTAGAATAACGATTAATTATAATTAATGACTAATGTTCCATTAATAGATATTTTGTGTTTTTTTTAATTTTCTTTCCCCATTTTAATCACAAGTAGATATAAAATATGGATTTGCTCTTTATTTCTTAGGATAGTTTGCAATTTTCCTGAGAACAGATTTTTGTAAAATAAAAGTTTGTTTCAAACTAATATCTTGAAAGCATTTTAAAGAAAACTTTTAAATATAGAATTTTCACATTAAAACTTACTATAAATTTTCAACATGTTCAGTTTGTAGTTAACAAGAAATTAAACCATTTTATTCTTGCATTATTACATTATAATTAGTCTAATTATTGCATTAAGTAGAAAATAATTAGGTAGATTTACAAGTACAAGCACGATAAATTGGAACTTTTATTGTTATAGCGAATGAATACAGGTCTTTTATAAGTAAAGTTTTCTACGAAATAAGTTTTCTTCTTCAATGTATTTACATTCTAGGATCTAGGATGTTATTTCCAGTCTTTTGAATTGACTTTTCTTTATTTGTATATCCCAAGCTATCTACAATCTTTAATTATTCTATACAAAGTTTTTCTCAAACAAAATAAATTTAATTTCAATTTGAATAAGATGCTGAATACTAAAAGAAGACCTGGTCTCATGGAATCAGTTTCTGCTATAGGAATAGAAATATAATTACCTAACTGATACTGAATTAATATTGGCAATGAGAAAAACGTCTTTGATTGGATTAATAAAATTAAAATGTTATATATTTAATATATATTTTTTTTTTATTTAAAGTAAACGATATTCTTTCAAATATTTTGTATAAAATAGAGATGAATAATTAAAATTTAATAATGGTTTCAGAGAAATAATATTTGTAAGAAATAATAAGTAATAGCGACGAAAGACAAAATAAATTATTCAGACATTCGTTATTGAAATTGAATATTTTTAAACTAATGATATAGTTGCAAAATTATTATAAATAAATATAGAAAAACAAAATAACTTTTCTAATCGATTTCGGGTTTTTTTAAACCATCATCAGAGAATTTTTTTTACATCTAATGTTAAAAATTGTTTTTCCATGATCGAGAGTAAAAGACAATTTCTATGGTATCAAAATTGAAAGCGACATGTGGACATTATTTCCCTAGAGGAGTTTTTATTATTTTGACAAGTTATAGCATTTAACGCTTTATTAAACAATTCTCTAGATTTTGAGGGCAACAAATTAAGACGCAAATGACCACTATCGCACAGCACTGATTCATTGGAAAGTAGTATGAAACGATACTAGTTTGACAATTACGATTAATAATTTTAATAATCGACGATTACGAATACGATAATACAGAGACCACAGGTTATACCATATTGATGAGCACCAAATAGTGCGAAATGCGTCTGTGGTTACTAGTTGTGCTAGCCAACTTCTGACGATGACTGAAAAGTTGATTCAGAGGTTATGAATTGTGAAACACGACGGAACTTTGTAATATTTTTACTATTATATTTGTTTCACGGAGAAATTCGCAATTTGGTTGCAATTTGCATTTTTATTTATTTAATTGGCAGCAGACAAAAAAGGAAAAAGGATGATTTTTAGTAGAAAAGGAGGACAAAATAATAGTAGCAAAAAACAAAAATATATTTTATTAAACACTTGAAAGGAAATAAAAAATAACATTTATTTGAACTATATATTCTATATATATTTAAAATTTGAAATTGATCTTAAATATTTTTCCATGTATATTTTTAATATGATGCAATATTTTTCGCTTAAGATCAATTTTAATTAACAAAAATGAATGGGTGCGACGAATTCAGCACGTGCGAGTGCGGAAAAAAGTTGCGTTCTAGTATTGTGAGGTAAAAACGATTTTTTTCATTATTTCGTGAAAAAGCCGGACGTAAATAAAAGCCGGCCGGACATTCATATTTTTGTTAAAAAGCCGGACGTCTGGTCACCCTACCTTATATTGGTTCACTGATGTCTAGTGGCGTATTAATCTAGTTTAGCGCCACAAGCTCATGCGCCTTGTTTTTTACCTCCCGCTACCCTTGGTAAGGGAGGTATAGGGATCGTGCTAAAAATCGCATATCGAGATTTTGGTAAATGACTACGTTTTAAGGTCCCTAGAATCCTATTTTAACATTTTCACGATGATGTCTGTGTGTATGTATGTATGTATGTATGTATGTATGTGTATGTGGATCCTTTACTCTAACTCAAATACTATCATTCAGAAAATTTTGAAATCTTATATTTCGAACTTTTTCTGTATTGGAAAGAGCCCATTATATTTTGGTGAAAATCGGATAACCGGAAATGGCACTTTACTAGAAGCTCAAAATAGTTTTTCTTCGAAAAATACCTTTATATCTCACTAAAGTATTATGAACTGTTTACTGCTAGGATACGGTGTATATAAACATATCTATAACAACCGGGGCATAATGGGAGGGCATAATAATTCATTACGCCCTCGTTATAATTCGATCATCCTTTATGGACTTTAAATTAGAAATAATATGAATGCTATATAATGAAAATTATTTTCTTTTTAATTATTATTCATTACAATAATAATAAGGATTGATTACAACAATTAACACATTAATTGATTACAACAATTAATATAATACGAAAACAGCTTTGAAAGCACAACACTGAAATCATTTTTAATATAATTATAATACTTAAAATTGATTATAAAAGGGCCTTAAGAACTTTCATCTCACATATAAATAGTAAGTACGTTGAATTGCAGACTGCAATGTTTCGGATTGATTTTTGACGGTTGACGAATCACTACTTTTTTGGGGACGATATTTATCCACATTTGAATTCATTTTTGATATTATTTACCGTCACATGTGACACATCCAAAGCAGTATAAACTCTCTAAAATGTAATATTCAGAAATAAGTGCAAAATATAATACTTACATGTTCTACAGACAAGAATGGAATAATTAGGGGAACATTTATGCGTTTCTCTTCCTCAAAGTATGCAGAAGCATTCAAAATAATTTCTTTACGCCGTTTCGATAAAATATCTTCCGAAATATCAAATTCACCCATTCCATCATCTCCAACGATATAGAACGTTGATTTTTTGAAAATAAATAAATGTTGATAATAAACAAAACAATTAAACAACACCCTTAGCAACGCCAAAGCTTAAGCATTGTTGTAATCAAAATTATTATAAATGAAAATTTATTTCACATATTCTAGTGAGACATAAAATCTTGTATGTACCAAGGGCGTTACTAGATGATAATGTCCATCGGACGACATCTATCCCTCGGGCCAGAGGCCCTCGGGCTAGATCCTCGTCGCCCTCCTGGCATTATCATCATCGTAACGCCCTTGGTACATAAAATACTATTAAATGTTATTTTTTCGAGATTAATGTTATTATAAAAATTAAAGATTATTAAATTTTCTGTAGATCTGCATTAATACTTTCTCTATATATTTTATGGATAAATTTGTAAAATTATCTATAATTTAAATGCTAGATCCTGCTCTTTAAACAAACAAAACGCAGTTATTCAAATGTATGTAACTGACAGATAAATGTCACTATCAAAGAACTAATCATTTGAATATAATATTAGTAACGTTTTAAAAAGGAAAAAGTAAATAGAACAATAGAAAAGGAATTCAATACAGGATCCAGCATAAGTAAATATGTAGGTATGTATTTAGATTAATAAAAATTAAAGATTCACAAATATCCTCATTTTTGGATTAGTGAGTTCTCTTCTATCCCGGTATTTAATATTCATTTTATTATAGCTCCGCTGGTTCAATGGTTAGAGCAACGCCTCATGTCATGAGTACCCGCGGGACTTTGGTTTCGAATCCCACTAAGGCATGGATGTGTGTGAATGTGAGCCCACTCAGTAATTGGGATTTAATCCTGTTGAGGGGTTTTAAAAAAAGTAGTTACTTGGATTAGATTAGACTATATTTTAAGAAATAAACTGTCAAAATTAGAGTAAAATTCGCTAATCCAAAAAACTTAATATTTTTTGTGACTCGGGCTGTAAATGGCGGGAGATATTGTGTTGGCCACACCAGATTTTTTTTAGCTCCCCTGAAACCAAGGGTGGCTCGTAGGGGTTTCCTAGGCTTCTGCGATAATACGCCACTGCTGATGTCCACGAAATTATTAAAAACACTCTTCATCCTTACCTTACCTATTTGGAACGCGATTCCTGAAAAAAAAGTTCAAACATCATAACAAAATCAAACGATATACGTCAATGTTAAATTTCTAAGGCCCGGTATTTTCACTTCTGAATAAAGTTTTTATCCAACGAATAATTCCATTGCGTTTTTCACACATTTTACACAAGCAAATAGCTATCTGTCGAATAACTTTAACGTTCGTGAATTGGTAGCCTTGCAGAGTGAATTTGTGTCAGTAGAGAAGGATGGAGTTTGCCGTAGCCACGTTAAGCAGACAAGGGTGAAATGTGTCAACTACTTTTGAATCCGTAGTTGTTAAAACTTTGTTTGACATCTTTAATGTCAATGTCATCTATATTCTAAATTTTTACGCCGGGAGACTGTAATTTAACAAATGTACCATCTAATGCAACACTCATATGTGGTAAACGAGATATGTATATTATAAAATTGTCCTTGTACTTTTTGTATATTTCTTTCATTTCAAAGTAAATGTTTGTCAATGTGTTCAACAAACGTATCCAAAATTTGAAAATATTTTGCCAGCGCCAAATTTCAGGATCTTTATAATGATTTCCCTATTTACTGTTTGAGATTAATTGCGATCCCCAATATGTGATACTAAATTGTTTTCATAATCGGAATCTGTCAAAAATTATTTCATGTATGTGGTTATGTCGCTGTCTGATGGTGTGCCGATCGATTTCTCTCGTTATTTATTAATTCATAGTTGAAAATATCATCATAATATTTAATATATCCATTTTGTTAATAAATCTGCACTATGTGGAAATGTAATGAACTTACGAATAAACGGTTATTTGCTATCCAAGTACCGAATAATTTATTCCACGAATAACAGATGTTATTTATTCTTTCGACTAAATTTATTTGCAAGTGAAAAGATGACAAAAATATTTATCTGAAGGATAAATTTATCTAAACCTTTATTCGCAAATGAAAATACCGGCCCTTGTCATATTCAAAGTTATTCATTTGGTTAATTTTCTTTTTGTTAAGTTGTATAAATTTTAAATGACAGATGATTCAATGCTAATCTGTCCTGAAATAGATGAAAATGTACCTGGAATCATGATACTGATTTTTTTGGTTGACTTACGGAACATAGTACAGAGTGATCAAAATTAACTGATTCAGATGGCAATAAGCAAAATTACTTGAAATTTAGTAACACTGATTTAGAAATTTATTTCCTGTTACTGAAACTGTTGAGAGTGACATTTGAAAATTTAAATTTGAGTACATTTACAATTTTTTATTAAAATGGTCGTTGTTTCCCTTATCCACATCCTTTTATTTCTTACGTTAGTCACAGAGCAATAATCTGAGGAACTTTAATCATTCGAAATCCTATTAGCTGTCAGGTCCTTGCTCTGATATAACCTATTTGTATTTATTCTAAAAATGACATGTCAAATAGTATTTCCGCGTTTAGTGTTGTGTAAACTGTGAAATACTACTGTTATTTTATTATTATAAAAATGTATGTTCCAGTAAAGCCATGTCAAATTTAAAATAAATAAATGAATAAATAAATAAAACTAAGTCAACTGGTAAGTTTATTAGCAAATGTAAAACCAAATATGTGAAAAATAATATACTGAAACAGTGTCAGTGACACTGAAAGAAAATAATGTTACTCGTGCGGCTATGAATCAAGGTAATAATTTTGAATTAATAAATAAACTTACGTTACAGCAAAAATATTATCAACAACGAGCATCGCTTTGAAATGGAATATTCTAACAGTCGAAAACAATATGAATTTTTACTTCCTTATCGCACACGGTTCTAGTTACGCTACGGAAACCCATATGTAACATGTCGAGACCATGTAGTAGCCTATGGATAGTACTTTTCTTCCAAGCGCTAGATGGTGCCAGGTGCAATATGGCCAACGCGATAAAATTAAGAAATTACATATTTCGAATTTATCTATAGAAAGCCGCGGAATTTTAATTTGTATGACAAATGTTTTAGTTAGTCATTTATACAAAATTTATATCTAACTTAAAATCACCTTAAAGTAAAGAAAGCGATTAAATTAATATTAAACGATTTCTTATACGACTATTGTTAATTTCTATTCAGTTACGTATAGCTAATGGTACGTAAAAATGTTTATGGTATTTTAATAACAATAACCTACAAGAATTTAAATATTTCTTTTAGATATTTTACGGCTGTGCACTACACTACTAACATTCATGCCTGAGAGGGATTCAAAACTGGAACCTTTGCTTTGCCATTAAGTTGCTCCTACCCTATTCCAAAAATGTATGCATTTATATCATGTGCTCCAGATATGCTGCTCTCCGGTGAATTAGGCTACGTCGATGAAAGTATTATGATTATTACCAATCATTGCAATCATTATGTAACAAAATTTGATGAAACCAGAAAATAAACTGTTTTCCGTTAATTGTGGTCATATATTATTTAAACGATTTTCAACTTTTAAAATTTAGTGTATTCCAAAGTATTATGGGTCGCTGGTCCTCCTTGATAATGCCTATATACACACCAGGTTGCCTACTTCACAAATAGATTTTCTTCCAAGCGCCAGACGGCAATACGTGCAACATTGTCTCATTTCTTATAGTGGTCGTTGGCCATCTATAAAGGGTATATACGATCCGTGGTTCTAGTCATTGTAAATGAGAGAGATACGTGTATGCCGATTTGTTAATTCGTTCACGATACAGATGACCTTGATTGGATATTTTAAAAAAAATTCCTACAACCGTGCATGAAAAGTATTTTTCTCGCACTCATTACAGTGTGTAAAGTGTCACTTTTCAAGCACTAGTGCATGAAAAGTACTTTTCACGCACTAGTGCTTGAAAAGTAAATAAGCGTTTCTAGGCTACATTAAAATTCGGTTAATTTACTTATCTAGAATATAATTAGATAGTAAATATGAATGAACGTAATAAAATTTATTAAGAAATATGAATATACACTGTAAATGAAACAAATCTAATATTTTTTTTTACAGATTGAATACTAATCTAATTTTTAAGAACATTAATATTTTTTTGACATGTATTCTGACCTAACCTAATTTTTAATATTAATATTAAATATACAATTTGTACATTATAAAAGACTAATCATCGTCTGTCTGAGATTCTTCCAAATGTTTAAGTTACATTTTGTACAGTGTTATGAAAAGTACTAACAGTATTTGAAGCTGCTGGATGCCTGTACACTCAGTATTATGAGAAACATCAATACCATTTTGGTTGTAGGAAAATTGTTGTATGCAACACGTGTGTAAATTAGTATTTTTTTGTCTCGTGCTACAATTTCCGCACTCGACCAAAAAAGTACTACTTTACACACTTGTTACATAAATAACTATTTCTGCAGTTAGTAATTTTTTTATTCGATACCAAAGAAACATCATACACCGCTAATAATTATTATTACGTTATGATGAGTTATTCCAAAACATGATTACTTTTTAATAAGGAAATCGTGAAATATTCAGCATTCTATTTGCAAATGTCACCCATTCTTCTAGGGAAATACCCTATCAAAAATCAATCAGCAAAGAGCATGGAAGGATTTGAAAGAATTGGTGTAATTTCTTGAAAGGTCTTTCTACTTCCCCTTTGGATTTTATTGATCCTGTTCTACAATCTCAGATAAGTTGTAGTTGGAGGAAGCGATATATGAATTATGAAACTAACTTGTAGGGATTTCAACCTTTTATGGACGGTAGGGAATCTTAGTGACCAGTGCTCATAAATTATTCGAACTTGAAGGAAACTCTTTTAGGGTAACTAATGGGCCGTATTAAAAAAAATCATACTAAATTTTTATATAAATTTTGTAAATTGAAACTGTAAAATTAATAAGACAATAAAACAAAATCCCAGAATCACCACATACATATTCACATTTCATGCAAACACTACTGAAACAAGCACAGAAATAACGTTTCGTTTTGATTACTCTTCCAATGCTGAAAAAGGTTTTTGCATGTACCTCAATATATACCGGGTGAAGAAATGAAAAATGGCGCATAGCAATTTCAATGTTTAATACTACCATATCTCTTTACCTATTAATTTCAACGCAAAAGGTTAAGAATATAAGTTGTTCATAAATTAACAAAGCGTCCTATAAAGGCAATTTACTTACATAATCATTCATATTTCACGAGATATTAAATAAAATTTAATATTTTTTTAGAAAATCGTTAGAATGCTTTGAAAAATGAAACAAGTAACCTATATAAAATATTCACTTTAATATTTGTTGTATAAATTCCGAAGTCTATACCTACAAGAAATTATACATGCAAGAAATATAAAATGTTAAAGTGAATATTTTATTCAGGTTACATATTTCATTTTTCAAGGCACTCTAACAATTTTTCTAAAAGAACATTAAATTTTATTTAATTAATAACTCATGAAATATGAATGATTATGTAAGTAAGTCGCCTTCATGGGTTGCATTTTTAATTTCGGAACAATTTATATTCTCACATTTTTTGCACTACAATAAATAGGTAAAGAGATATAGCAGTATTAAAAAATTTTGATGTAGCCAGCACATAACCTCCCGCCAATTCCATGTTTAAAATAGCAATGAGCTTTAAGTAAAGTATCACTTCCGATTATTTTTCCAATAAATAGAAAAGTCTGTAATATGAAATTTTGGATTATATTTTGTTTTTCCTCGACAATCTGTTAAGAGCTCCAAATTAAGTACCACTTCCGGTTTATCGTATAAGTATTATCAAAATCTAATGGCTCGTACCACGAGCACGGTTTTAACTAAAACGCTGTTTTAAGAAATGTCAAATTTCATTATTTAATATTAATAATAAATAATATCAAATTTATCAAAATATGATTTCAAAGCAGAACATGGTTTGTATTCAACAAATATTTTTTAAATAATCGTTCTTTAAACATAAGGGCGAAACTAAATATTGAAATTTGAATTTGACATTTCTTAAAACAACGTTTTAGTTAAAACCGTGCTCGTGGTACGAGCCATATGTTTCAAAATATACACGAGTTTTAAATACCAATTTTGATAAGTTTTGGATAATGTTTTAATATATTTTTTCAAGAAAATCTGTTCAGAGCTTCGAATAAAGTATCACTTCCGGTTTCTCAATTTTAGCCAAAATCTGATATATTGCTCCCCTTCATAAAAGTCTAAAATACCAAATTCGACAAATTTTGGAATATGACATGATATATTTTTCACGAAAATCTGTTCAGAGCTTCAAGTAAAGTATCACTTCCGGTTCATCAATTTTAGAATATATCTATATGTCCTTCTTATTAATATAAAAGTTTTAAATACCAAATTTGAAAAATTTTGGTATATAACAAAATATTTTTCACGAAAATCTGTTCAGAGCTTCAAGTAAAATATTATTTCCGAATATGTCGTTCTCATTAATTTAAAAGTCTTAAATACCAAATTCGAAAAGTTTTGAAATATATCATAATATATTTTTCACGAAAATCTGTGCAGAGTTTCAAGTTGAGTATCACTTCCGCTTTATCAATTTTAGCCAAAATCTAATATGTTGTTCCCTTTCATATAATAGTATATTGTGTTATTAGGAGTAAAAGTGATACTTTGTGTGGCGAGCATGGCAGTTTACTCCTAAACTAAAAGATATTTGTTTATTTTATTTCTACGAAATTAGCTTATTTCTACTCCGCCGGCGTAGAAATTTCCAGCGGCGTAGAAATGAAACTTCTACCTTGTGAATCAAGTCACAAAAAGTGCCATTTCTACGACGTTTGAAAAAAAAATCTTTAATACTGAATTTTTTTTTTTAATATATCAATATATTTTTCACGAAAATCTATTCAGAGCTAATATGTTATTTCCCTTAAAATGAAAGTCTTAAATACTAAAATCGTGCCAAAAATTTGATGGTGAGTTGTCAGTAAATAAGCACGAATTAGGGTCCCCACAACACATTTTTACTATTTTTACGATGATGTCTGTGTGTGTGTGTGTGTGACGATTTTTTCGTCCACGATAACTCTTATAATAAACTTCCAAATATATCTATTTTCCGTATTTAAGCTTCCTGCATTCATGTAACGAGTAGATTAGATTTTGGGTAAAATTGGATAAATGTAAGTGATACTTTACTTGAAACCTATAACAGTTTTTAATGAAAAACTATATTAAAATATAACCCAAAACTTTTCAATTTTAGTATTTAACACTTTCATATCATGAGAAACAACATATTAGATTTTGGTTAAAATTAATCAACCATAAGTGATACTTTACTTGAAGGTCTGAACAGATTCTCGTGAAAAATATATTATGATATACTCCCAAACTTGTCAAATTTAGAATATACGACTTTTATATGAAGGGGAACAACATATTAGATTTTGGATAAAATTGATAAACCGGAAGTGATACTTTATTTGAAGCTCTGAACAGATTTTCGTGAAAAATATATTGATACAATCGAGAACTTTTCAAATTTAGCATTTCAGACTTTTATATTAATAAGAATGACATGCTAAATTTTTTTAAAAATTGATAAGTCAGAAATGATACCTACTTTACTTGAAGCCCTGAACTGATTTTTGTGAAAAATATATTATGATATATTCCAAAACTTGTCAAATTTAGTATTTAAGACTTTTATATAACGGGGGAAGCAACATATTAGATTTTGGTTAAAATTGATAAACCGATGGTGAGTTTTCAGTGAATAAGCACGAATTAGGCTCGCTACAACACGTTTTTACTATTTTTACGATAGTTTATTTAAAACGGGTACTTTATTTGCACCCTTTTGATAATAACTTAAAAAGAGTTTCTTGTCCTTTCTTTGTTGAACAACCGTAGACAGAACAACGAACAACACGTGCTGTTTTTGGACTTAAAACAATAAAAACAATTCCTGATGTATATATTTAAATCGGTACATTATATGAATATATGATAAATAAAAAAGTACTTTCTTTTTACCTTTCGTCAACTTTAGGTAAGGAAGGTATTGTTTTTGGTCAACAAATTCGGTGGTTTTTGATGAATAAGCACGTTTTAGGGTCCCTAGAATACGATTTTACTATTTTTACGATGTCTGTATGTGTGTGTGTATGTGTGTGTGTGTGTGTGTGTGCGTGCCTGTGTGTGTATGTGTGTGTGAGTGCGCGCGTGCGTGTATGTGTGTGTGGTGTGTGTGATATGTGTGTGTATGTGTGTGCGTGCGTGCGTGCGTGCGTGTGTGTGTGTGTGTGTGTGTGTGTGGTGTGTGTGTGTGTGATTTTTTCATCCTCGATAATTCATAACAAACTTCCAAATATTTCTATTTTCCGTATTTAAGCTTTCTGCATTCATATAAAGAGTTGATTAGATTTTGGCTAAAATTAATAAACCAGAAGAGATACTTTACTTGTAGCTCTGAACAGATTTTCGTGTAAAATATTTTGATATACTCCAAAAAATTGTCAAATTTATTATTTAAGACTTTTATATGTAGAGGAACAAAATTTATATTTTGGCTAACATTGATAATCCGGAAGTGATAATTTACTTGAAGCTCTCAACAGATTTTTGTGTAAAATATAATTATACGTTCCAAAACCGGAAGTGGTACTTAATTTGGAGCTCTTAACAGATTTCCGGGGAAAAACAATAAAATATAATCCAAAATTTAGTATTACAGACGTTTCTATTTATTGGAACAAGAAATTATATTTTGTTTACGAACGCTCACCCGGAAGTGATACTTTACTTAAAGTTCATTGCTATTTCAAACATGACGGGAGGTCATGTGTTGGCCACATCAGAGTTTTTTTTTTATTATTAAATACTTTTATGGGCTTCTAGTAAAGTATCACTTCCGGTCGTCGAATGTTAGCCAAAATCTAATCAACATATGAATGTAGAAAGCTTAAATACGGAAAATAGAAATTTTCGGAAGTTTGTTGTAAGAGTTATCGTGGACGAAAAAAGCTTCACGCACGTGCACACGCACACGCACACGTACACGCACACGCACACGCACACGCACACACACACGCACACGCACACGCGCACGCACACGCACACGCACACGCACACGCACACGCACACGCACACGCACACGCACACGCACACGCACACGCACACGCACACGCACACGCACACGCACACGCACACGCACACGCACACGCACACGCACACGCACACGCACACGCACACGCACACGCACACGCACACGCACACGCACACGCACACGCACACGCACACGCACACGCACACGCACACGCACACGCACACGCACACGCACACGCACACGCACGTGCACACGCACACGCACACGCACACGCACACGCACACGCACACGCACACGCACACGCACACGCACACGCACACGCACACGCACACGCACACGCACACGCACACGCACACGCACACGCACACGCACACGCACACGCACACGCACACGCACATGCACACGCACAAGCACACGCACACGCACACGCGCGCACGCACACACACACACACACACACACACAATTACTACGTATAAACGTATTTGTATTGTATAAGTACATGTTAAATATTTAAAGGTTGTAGTTATAATAGCTAAATGTCATTTACAACACCAAGCTGGATACCCACAAATCAAAAAACGTAAAGTATTTAGATTTTTTTTTTGGAATCCCTAATGCTGATCTATGACTTGGGTGGTTAGTTTCAATTGTCACCCAAGCGATCCACTAAATTTTATTCAGCCGAAAAATTTAAAAAATTTGGTTCGAAAAGTAATTTCTGTATTTTCCAAATACATTAAAGCAGCAGCTACTGCTCTTTCGTCGACCATGATATTTGTTATTATTTTATTTATTATATTAATTAATATTAATAATAATATAATTCAGTATTAAGCAAATTTCTATTTACCATTAACGAGTGACATTGATTCTCACCACCAAAAAGGTGGGGATATAATTTTTATGTAGTGAGATGAAATGTGAAGTAGTGAGACGACAAAATTTTTTCAAGAATTAAAGAAAAAAAATCTGGTGTGGCCAGCACATTACCTTCCGTCAGTTATATGAGGTATTTACTAAACTTCTACCGGTGAACTGTTACCGGTAAATAGCTTTTTATCAGGTTATAGCTACCAGAATCGATATTTTAAGAACGCAAGTGGTAAACAGGGTAGATCCATAACCTATGAAAAAATTTGAAACAGGTTAGAAATTTGACGTAGTGTTTTCGAACACATTCCTTGCTAAAGATTTTAAATTTCTTGTATGTACATTACCTTTCTACCGTTGTATGTATTTTATACAAATTCCATACAGAAAGTTTCGAGCAAAAAGATCCTGCAGTCAAATCGTATGGAGAATACAATGTTCTTTAATATTTATAATAACATTAAATGTGGAAAAAATATATTTAACATCGTTTTTTCAAGAAAAACTGTTAAAATCTTCAAATGAGGGTACTTCCGGTTGCCCAATTATAACCAAAATCTAATCAGCTCTTCATATGGATGCAACGAAGAGGAATACGAAAGAATTATAATTTTTGGAATTGTAGTATTAGAGTTATCGTAGACGAAAATTTTGTCACACACACACACACACACTGACACACACACACACACACACACACACACACACACACACTGACACACACACACACACACACACACACACACACTGACACACACACACACACACACACTGACACACACACACACACACACACACACACACACACTGACACACACACACACACACACACACACACACACACACACACACACACACACACACACACACACACACACACACACACACACACACACATACATACATCATCGTAAAAATAGTAAAATCGTATTCTAAAGACCTTAAAACGTGCTTATTCATTAAAAACTCACCACCGAATTTTTTGACCAAAGACAATACCTTCCTTACCTAAAGGTGACGGAAGGTAAAAATCTCACTACGTGACATGTAAGTCACGTGACGTTTTTCTCACTTCTGTCAAATTTCACTGACATCTCATTTTTCAAGAATTGCCTCCCTGGCTCCAGGAAGCCTTACCTCAGAGCCCCTTAACACTTTAACATCCTATTGGCAGATTCGATAATAAATTTCATAGATCGCTTCCTCCAACTATATTATCAAATACGAGTATTGTCAAATGATTCGTTCCATGCACTGAAGATCCCTATAATATTTTCTAGAAAATTGATTTTCCTAGAAAAATTTGTATTTTCCCGTACCGTATTATCTAGATTTCAAGCACTCTTTTCCAGAAGAATGGGTTTTCAAGTTTAAGTGCTAGAATAGACATTTTATACATCCGAGAATAGATTACATCTAATATTTACCCCATTCGATATTGACTTCTTACTTCTTTAAATAAATAAATCGCATATATCACGCCATTGCTTAGTGATTTATATTCACGTTACATAGTATTTGTTTGTACTCTTAACATTTATTTTATTTTTACAATTTATTTTGTCGCTTTCGTGACTCGTATATTCTATTCCTTATAGAATTCCTTACAATATTTAAACTAAATTCTATTCCATGCATAGGTGCCGACTTTTGGATTTTCGTGTGGGGGCGACAAAGGGGCAACAGAAAATTTACCAAATAAAATCTTTATTTCTTAAAATGGGTACAAAAGATGCGAATTGATCGTATGACTTAAAATATCTACCTAAAAATTATTTTTTTAAATGTACGGCGAAACTCAACATAAGAGAACATATATTTGAATTGTAAATATGTTGAAAATATATACAGACTGATCAAAAATGCCTGAAGTGTGCCGTTACATACAATTTTGAAATTTGCCGCTTAGATAGTATGAGAGCATAACTATTTCCATGGGCGTACCTTTCGAATTTGGAAGCAGTCATAAGAATAATCTCAAGAACCGTTTTTTTTTATATTCACCCAAATAAAAGAAGAAATCTGTCACGCTCTTTAATTATAAATAATTAGAATTCTAATTTACGTACATTTTGATATAAATAGAATAAATCTTATTGATATATATTTTTTCCTTCTATTGTGTATTATTTTTTTTATTGTTATTATTTATGTATGTATAATGTATTTCACATTTTGTCTTTGTGTACGTTAAACATGTTTTTCGGGTTTTTGCTAATTCGTGTATCTCTGACCCCCTTGTAATTGGAATATTATATCCTGTAAGGAGGTCCATGACAATAAATAAAAAAATTGAAAAGCATAGTGAAAGGAAATTAAAGGCTTTTCAGGAAGGTATCCGAAACAAATATCAAGTGAATCCACGTACGGTAATGATATTAATCAAATGTTGTACATCTGTCATTGTCTGTCATATGTGAAATATAATTTTGACATTATTTTGGAACAAAAGCGATGACGTGATCTTCAACCATTTTTGATCATTTTGTATAAAATTTATTGCCCAGAAGTCAGCATAATCTGCCGTAATTTTCGCTAAAATCTGATTATTTTTTATTAATTTCTGACAATACTGCATTTTAAATCTGGCAACACTGGTGGCAGTCTTATTTGCTATTCCGTGCGCGTTACTTGTACAGTACTTTAGTTAGTATAATATGACAAGTTGAAAATTTTATAAAATAAATAATGGAATAGATAATATGTTACTTTGTATAAGTAATTGATGTATTAAAAATATTTTAAAAGGAGTGTACTTTTTGTTGGTATTAAAAAATCATTTGCCGGGGCAGAACCCCTTCAGATTTTTGCATGTGGGGGCAGGGCCCCCGCGGATTTTTCCGTGTGGGGGCTCAAGCCCCGAAGCCCCCATTTAGTCGGCGCCAATGATTCCATGGCACACTATTTAACTATCATTTTCGCGTCGATAATTGACTTATTGTCGTGATAGAGGTACTCTGAAAAGTTTTAAGTTGTCAAACATGTATAGAGTGATTGAGAAAAAGGACAAATGATATTTTGTTTGTTATTAATTTTAGGCATGTGGTATAAATTACAAAGTTTAGGGCGAACAAAAATTACTTTACAATGAAGCCAAATACTCGTATTTTAATAAAAAACTAACGTACAGTAATTTTTTTTGAGATATACTACCAAGGTCATCTTCGAATTGTATGAATTAGCATTTTTGCTCTGACGATTTTTTCAAATTCAGTAGTGTCGTTCACTTAGTTTTTATGAGGGTACATAAGATAAAAGGTTACCCACTAGGAACGATATGTTTTTAAAACATCATAGCAACCATATCTAAAATTGTAGAAATCTCACTAGCTGTCGTTTGTTTTTAGTATAGTTTTTAAGAAGAAGAAGAAGAAGAGCAACATATTAGATTTTGGATACAATTGATAAACCGGACGTGATATTTTCTTTGAAGCTCTGAACAGATTTTTGTGACAAATAAATTATGATATATTCCAAAACTTGTCAAATTTAGTATTTAAGACTTTTATATAAATGGAAACAACATACTAGATTTTGGATAAAATTGATATACCCGAAGTCATACTTTATTTGAAGCTCTGAACAGATTTTCGTGAAAAATAAATTAATACAATTAAAATTTGGTATTTAAGATTTTTATATTAATGAGAACGACATACTAGATGTTTTCTATAATTGATAAACCGGAAATACTACTTTACAGGAAGCTATAAAACAGATTTTCTTGAAAATCGTACGACAATAATTAACAGCCAATCGAAACATTGTATTAAGCATGGTTACCATGGTAACAGAAAAATTTCTTCATTTTGAAAATATATCTTATTTATTATGATAGTTAGAGAAAAAATGTTTCTACAAAATTTTTACCGTTTTTTAAATAGAATAAAACGCCGTAATTAGATTTTTTGAAAATTTAATAATTCTCGAGATATAACACAAACTTATGATTTTTTAAATGGGAACCTATGTTGAAAATAGTCACGTCCTTTTGCTTATTTTATAAGCTTTTCAATGATATATAACAAGTCTTCATTCTTTTGTTTTAAACATTAATAAAAGATGAATTATTAATTTATTGAGGTGAAAATATTGGAAATTATTAAGAAACAAATGAAAAAATTTATTACTAATCATCATTTGTTTATTTTGATTCAATATCTTTTATAATAAATAAGATATGAGATATTTTCAAAAGATCGAAATTTTCTATGGTGACTATTAAATATTTCTGGGAAAGTTGACCCTGGAATGTGCAAACGGTTTTGCTCTCACCCTGTACATGATACTTTTATACTAGTGCTGTTTATTTAAAAAAAATGGAATTCGAAAAATCAATTGAAAAATAATTCGAAAATTCGATTTTTGAATTTTAATCTAAATTCGAAATTTCATACACATTCAAAATTCTAATTTCGAGTATTTACGAAGTTATAATTACATATTTTCAAGAGTAAGTTAATTGGCATTTATTGCACTTTGCTTTGTCATTATTAATTTTACTTTCAACAAATAAGCGACAAATCTCAGTGTTTGGACTCAGAGAGCAAGTTTAAACAAGTCATGACATTGTAAAACACGAATAAATAGATGACGGCATCAACTATTGAATTACAAAATTCGAAAAATATTCCGAATTTTGATTTCGAAATTTGTAATTCGAAAAAGTATAAAGCTTATTTTTCGAATTTAGAATATTTCTAAATTCGAATTTTGTCAGCAGCTGCACTATTTTATACTACAAGGTTCTGCTTACCTTATCTGAAATATTTGTATTAACAATTAACCATTTACTGTCAGTAACTTTTTAGAACCTCCTTGGGTTGTTTTGCTAAATACAGGATTGTACTCTACACGTCGGGTACTCATGCCTTCATTATCTTTCTCTTCAGAAAAGTAATGAACACAATATGCGCTCGCTTCGCTGTAAACCGGCAGGCGTATTTTCATCCCATTTTTCTGCCATTTTGGATAATTCCTGATTCGTTAGGGCTGCTGAGCTCAATTTTCTTTGAGTAGGATCGGCTTGTAAGTTCCTCCTCTTTACATCTCGCACAGTTCTAGCACCACTAAACTCTATGTTAACAAAAGGGTTGAATTTGATGTGAAAATTTTTATAGTACATTTCCTGTAGTTGCTTGGCTGTAGAATTCCACATTATTTTTACTACTCCCTCTTTATATTCTTTACCATTTTTGCGTTTCATATTAAACCCCCAGTCCTTTATTATGTCCGCCAATTTCTTTCTTGAAGTTGATGCTTAAAACTTGTAATTCTTTTCTTGATAAATTGTTAGAAAATGACCCCATACAGAAGATTTACTTCTTTTTGTATTTTGCGGGATTGTACCTTCTACTGCTTTATTTATATTTTCAAACGATTCGATGCCTAAACGTGATATTTTCGTTTTTTATTATACATAATTGTTTTTTATTGTCAATTTTATTTACTTGATACTAGTTGCCATGGATATATTATCCTATCCTAACTTGATTTAAAACCTAAATTAATTTTTTCTATTTCGCTGTTCTTATGTTTCTATAAAAGCACTGTTTATCACTGAAAACACGACGTTTAGAAAATCGTTTGTTGGGACATCAGCCAGCTTGAGTCCATCCGCCAACATCGCCCAGCTGTGCAGCCCTTTCCGCCCAGCACACGTCACATGAGCAAAGTACATTAACTGCTTTCAAGAGCGTTCTTCCGTTTTGTGATATTTTTTTGCGTCGAAGAACTGAAGTCATTTTAAAGTTGTGTGTTGCCGTAGAGGACTGTTCTACAGTGTCCTCATTGTATTTTTTGACGCTTTAGTACTTGTACTTTTGTTCAAATTATTATTGTGAATATGACATTGGAGCCTTCAGCTCAGTATATTTAATTAACGTTGAGATTTATTTTGTGTATAGCAGTTTTTTAATTTTTTATGTGATTACATTGTTGCCCATTGTTGCAACTTGTGATTCAGCTAGGTTGCGCGTATCAACTGGCATGATTTGCCCACTTTTGAACTGATATCACTTCGAACGTTGTAGATGTAACTACGCAGCACCCGAAACTGGGTTATGGGTTTAGGGTTCAACAATTAGTGTATTTTTTATTTCATTACTTTTTTTAACATTCATTTTTTATTGTGCATTTACAATTTTTGCAATTTTATTTACCGTGTCTTCAGCACGCACTAACTTGCTTACATTAAATTCTATTTTATTAAATTATTTCTTTTATTTCGCAAACCTCAGTCGTTTACAGGCAACAACATTACGGTAGGTAAGATCTCTTTTAGTATTTTGTTTAGTACCGTCCTTTTCGTAATTTTGAGGTTAAAAATTACGTGGCGCCCTTGTCTTTTTTTTACAAACATTCTTGTGGTTTTCAACCCTGCCCGTCTCCACTGTTTAAAAGCTGGCGGCCTCCCAACAGAACATCCCTGTGGAGTATCCGTGACTCAATTAACCCTTTAGGGAAAAGTTACGTCACACAGTGTGTATGATTTAAATTTTATATTATGATACGATTTTTTATAATTAATCAGTAAGTGTATCGGATTTCTAAATCAAGTGGATTTAAATAAATCCCAAGTGTTGACTATTTACACCAGAAATTTTAAAAGCGATCAAATATATTAAAATTTTATATACAGTATACGATTAGGGCCGGTTTTTCATCTCTGGATAGTGTCAGTTAACTTAACCGCCGGATAAAACAAAATATCGCATCGATATTTCAGCGTAAATTGACAATTATTATATGATTTTTTGGCAAATAAGTTAATTGTAACTTTATCAAAGAGACAAAGCTTGGCCTTAACGGCATACCAACATAGAATGCGTAAAATATTGTTGACCAGTATTAATTTTAACCATTTTGACTTGGCTTGATAGTTTTGTTAAAGTTCACAGATTCTGCCAATATTGAAATAGCTACCTCTTTTATTTTATTCATCTAACAAATTTATAATTTTTCCTTCCAGGATTAATTTAAAAAAATATTCTGTTCCTTATTGCGTCTACGGATTTTTCATTGTTCTACTAATAATTATTCTAATTTATTGTTGATACACGTTGAATGAAAACCATGAAAAATTTATAATCTACTCTGCTTTCGTTTAATTGTTTCAGTACCTATACTATTGAATTTTTTGTTAAATCGCTGTTTATCTCTTGAAAGTATATTTATGTATAAATCTCGTTAATAAAATCAAGTTAGAATCAGATTCTATATGCAATCCAGATCGCTTAGATCCTTTTCTTAAATACGATTGCTAATCCGAAATCCACTTATTAAATCCGATTAACGGCGTCGATACAAACTAACTCAATATGATACAAGTAAGTAAATCGGAACCTGCGCCGGTGAAATAAAAGTAATTTTTAATAGAAACGCAAACGTGCTACGGGAAGTCTTCTCAGTGCTCGAAAAAGAAACCAGACAGGTTGGATTAGGAATTAATCAGGATAAAACTAAATATATGTTTGCCACAAAAACTAGACGCTTGAAACACAATTCCACTGTAATAGAGGAATACAGTTTTCAAACGATAAGTAATTTCACATATCTAATATCTAGGTTTACAATTAGCTAGCACTAATATAACAAATGAATGAGAATAGGGTGAGGTAAAAAAATTTATAACATGTGGATTATCTACATTACATAGTAAGCTCCATTTTGATTTTGAATTCTCTGATGACTTGCTACAATTCACGTCTTCATATCTGAGCAATCGCGAGCTTTGTGTTCGTGTTCATGGTATTACTTCTAAATGTTATTACGCAACCTCTGGTGTCCCGCAAATGTCTAGTTTAGGGCCATTAGTATTTCTTCTCTTCATCAATAGCATCACTAATATTATTCAACATTCCAACGTTCTTTTACATGCAGATGACATGAAACTTTTCAGAATTGTTAACAATGCTAATGATTGTGCTTTATTACAAAATGACACTAATAATGTTCTTGATTTTTAGCCTCTAAGCTTTTATTTAATCTTAGTAAATGTAAAATTATGACCTACTCTTTAAAGCAAATAACTATTAAATGAATAACACAATTTTGGAACGAGTACTTTTATTCAAAGATTTTACAGAAATCTTGGTTTCATAATTCGTAACACACAATCGTTTCATATTTAACAGACCCTCAAATCTTTGTATTATTCATTTGTGCGTAGTAAACTGGAATATGCATTACACATTTGGTATCCTGTATACAGGGTGATTCATCGGTCTGTCCTTTCTTTATAACTCTTTTATTTTAAGTCAGATAGAAAAACTCTTCAAATATAATTTATATGATATATTATTGTCTATCTACGTACCATATGCATTTGTATACAGGGTGCTCCGTTTAAGCGCAACAATATGTAACTTTATATTTCTTAATGGAACACCCGATATATATTTATTCATTTTGATAGTAAATTAGATTCCCTTTAAAAAAAGTATTAAGTAATAAGAGGTCTAAAATTATAAATTAAGAAGTTATTTACCTTTATTCGTTGAATGATATGTTCATATCATGTTATTATTAACAAAGTAAGCTATGGATAATTTGATCAATTGTTGAAGGGCAAGTTTTAGAACATTTTTTATAATTTTGCATTATTTAGTCTGTCATTAAATTTCAATAGCCTCTTTGTAATTAGTGTAATGTTTAAAAGAAGTATTAATAAAAAAGTATCAAAATTTTGTATTAAATTATAGTTTTTTCCACTATGAACCACTATTTTTTATTAACGTAAATAACTTCCTAATTTATAATTTTAAACCCCTTATTACTTAACACTTTTTTAAAGGATATCTAATTTACTATGAAAATGAATAAACATATATAGGGTGTTCCATTAAGAAATATAAAGTTACATATTGTGCGCTTAAACGGAGCGTCCTGTACACAAATGCATACGGTATGTAGATAGACAATATTATATATTGTAAATTATATTCGAAGAGTTTTCCTATCTGACTTAAAATAAAGAGTTATGAAGAGAAGACAGACCGATGAATCACCCTGTATATCAAAAATGTACAAGCTCTGGAGAGTATACAGAAAAAAATTATAACATATTGTTGTGCTAAATTCACCATCCTCGCATTGATACGATCTGTAATTACTCCGTCTAATTGAGTTCAATGTTATTTCTTTGGACTACCGTCGTCAATCCAATCATGTTTATATCTCTATTAACTTGTAAATAATCTAATTGATGATGCTCATTCGCTAGCTTGCCTAAATTTTGGTGTACCTCGCTTAGGCTCTCGGCGTAAATTAACCCTCATATACAGCACCCCTAGAACAAACTATGAACTTCGATCTCCAATTAGACAATTGTGTGCTACATTCAACACTGTGTCCATATACATTAACAATCTTGTCATTTTCTATTATACTCAGTCCAAATTTGGAAAACAAATTATGAACTATTTCTTGTCTGATTTTTAGCAATTAAATTGAGTTATTTCTATTTCTAGTATTGTCACTTCATTAGTTCAAATTTTTCTTGTAACTACACTGTATTTATCCTATTTTTGTCAATAATCTTCTGTAACTGGGAACATCTGTTCCTGTTGAATGATTACTAATAAATAAATTATGCCGAATAATGTAAAAGAAATCAAAAATTATTTTTTTGAACATGAGTTTTATTTATTCATTTATTATTTGGGAAACCAACAGAATAAATCCAATAATAGGTTTCCG
>OY720449.1:74690222-74775222 GCA_963082715.1 Harpalus rubripes | reverse complement strand
AGTAATATTATAGAAAGATAAACCAAATTTGTTCACAATAACATTAAAAAATTATAAAAAAACGAAAGGGCTTTAAGTGTCCCATGGTACAAAGAACATATTGTACCTTGGAACTTTTATGTATATCACTAAATTTGTTTCTTGTTGGCCGCTAAATATTTTATTGGTATCATTTCATGGTCTGTATTCAAAAGTTTGAATTTCCTTTTCTTTGAAATTAAGTACTCGTATATGCCTTGATAGAGTTGATTTTGACATACTATACGTTGACACTGCTTGTCTTAAGGACATTTCTCGTTTTAGCACAAGGTTTGCAGCAGCCTGCAGCCTGCATACTCTACGGATTTGGCATAATCCTTTTTATATTATTTTTAATTTTATGCTTCTGCAAAATAAAGTTTATATTAAAATTTGTACCTTGGGACAGTCCCAAAGTACAAATTCTAAAATGGCCCAAGGAACAACATATAACCTACCAAAATATTTAACAATGAAACGCAAATAACACTACGGTTACAAAATTGTGACTAATAATATAAAGCTTATTCTATACACTTTATTGCAGTGGCGTAACTACCAGTGTGCAAGGTGTGCCGGGCACACGGGCCCCGCGATATTAGGGGCCCCGCAGTAATTGATATGTTTCAAAAAATTAAATATGTTTGACTGAACTTCAAAATTATTAATATATGCCACAGCATATTATTTAAAAATAGTTTTTGTTTGTATACATATGTTAGATAGTGGATAATGTGCACATTGTCTGTAAATGTAAAAACTTGCCCAAAACTACTTTTTTCTTTCAATTCAATAATTAAACCAAACAGAACAACAATAACCTCGTCTAACGCACAAAAGATACTTTTGGAAAACTCGGGCTGAGTTTTGTGCGTTAGATGATGTTATTGTTGTTATTTTCCAGTTCGACGATTGTGTCTAATATATACCAATGAAGTCCAAAGTATTATGAATGATAAAATGGATATTTTCCGTCTTAGCTACTGTTAATTAAAAAATATTTTATGTAAAAATTTATTGTAATAATCTAAAATCAATTTCTACTTTTTCGTTGTATTTCGTGGTTTTCTTATTGTATAGAATGTTTATTTTTGTATAATGTGTGTATTCATGTTGTTTTGTGATGTGTTGGTGTACCCAACCCCCCTGTTATTGGGATACTTTGTATCCTGTTGGGAGGTTGTAAATAAATAAATATTTAGTTGAATTGAAAACAATTTTAAGCGAATCTCTACATTCGCCGGGCAATATGGCAATGTACACATCATCCCACTATGTAGATTATACATTATATATATTTTTAATTACTTTATATTGTAAATACTTGGTAAATAAATACATAATTAAAGAACCTCTTCGTTTATATTTTGTAACTAAATAAATTAAATTTAATATGTGTGATAAATAGGGTTGCCAGGTGTTCGGGTTTGACATGAACTTTTCGGGTTTTGATGCACATTGTCCTGTGTCCAGGGAAAGACCCAAAATGTTCGGGTTTTAAGCGCACAGAAACCCACTTTGCATGGAACTGTTAAAAGCAGAATTATACATATATTAATAATAATTATTTGACGTGCAAAATTTTATAAATATGTGATGGAGCAAAAATCACTGTTAAAATGTGCTCAGACCACTCAAAAGTACAAATTTAACTGAACTAGTCTTCCTACGTAGTATAGGAACTAGGAAAAAATATTGCTTAATTGCTTTGTTTAATAACTTGTTTTCTTAGGTATAAATTTTATTTTGTTTTTTGACATATGCGTTTTTTATAATAAACAATAGACAATTCGTACGACAGTAATTTCTGCTCCATTAATTTTACAACAAAAGTGTAAATACCAAAAATGTTTAGATTTATAATAGGAGATTACAGCTCAATCGAATTAAGAGAAATTAGTAAAAAAATAGTGAAAGTAGATGCTTAATAATGAATATTAATAAAGAAATATAATGATATAATTGAAATACTTCGGAAATAAGGGGATTTTTGTTATAGCAACTCGTCACTCATATGAAATCCATTTATATTATTTTGATTGACGACTCAAAGACGACCTATAAATATATAACGAATACCTAGTTAGGGGCGGAGCATACTACCAATGGAAGTAGAGAAATTCAATAAGCGGAGGCGTGGCTGTCAGTCTAGTAGTGCAATTCTCGAACAGTTTTTATTTGACTATAAATATTTTGCATTAAGCTTAATAATTTAAATACATTTCTAATTTAGACTTGTACAGTACAATAATATTCATTTATTTTTTATAAATATAATTTAGAAATAGCATATATTTCAAGAACATTTAGGTCCACGAAGAAAATAGTTTGATATAAAAACTTATATTCGTGACGTCACATCTATATTTTCAAATTTCGGAAGATTATAACTCGCTTATTAATATGAATTTATTCACCAAATTTTCACCGCCAGTCTTATACGTTCACATGAAATTATATTTAAAAAATTGGTAGAATCCCGTATTAAAAAGTGCATATAAGTGCAAAATTATTATTTACGTGCGTTTCATTTCGCGAGAGAGGAGAGTGAGGCAATATAAAAGTTACATTTTTTAGCTATTTACAGACTACCATGAGAAATGGAAGAAAAATAAGGTATTATGAGGTAAGTATAAAATGTTCGGGTGAAGAAAAATAGAAATCTGGCAACCCTAGTGATAAATAAGGTCTCACAATTATTAATACATAGTTTAGGTATATAGGGCCCCATAAGAATAATTTGCACACGGGCCCCATTTATCCTAGTTACGCCACTGCTTTATTGTAAGTAACATACAAAGAATGAATTTTTTTTAGTTTTGATATAGTGTAGCTCGATGTTGTAGAATGAAAATTTACTATACATACAATTTTTTTTTTCTTTCACAAATATCTTGGTTATCATGCAACCAAATATCACTACAATACATGTAGGTACAGCCATCTAGTGAGCAAATAAGTATTCAATCAGAACTTTATGAATTTAAGTGTAACGGCGGGCTTTCAAATGTCGGTGTCCCAAGGTACAACGGTCTCCACTAAATAATTTTGATTAGCAACTATATATGTATAACAAATAGCGTGTTAGGAGGAGGTTCGTACTACACTAACATTAGTAGTAAAGAATTTCAAATAGAAGAAAACAGCTTGACATGAAAACTTCGTGACGTAAAATCTATTTTTTCAAACTTTGTGGGACCATAACTCGGTTATTAATAGGAATTTTCTCAAAAGATTTACTTTAGATGAAAATACAAAAATCTGATGTGGCCAGCACATTACCTTCCGTCAGTTCTATGTATTTTGTATAAATGTCATAAAGAAAGTTCCTTGCAAAAGATTCTATTTCATGTACATTACCTTAAGGTAGTTATATCTATTTTAAACAAATCTCGTACAGAAAGTTTCTAGCAAAAGATCCTATATTTCCAGTAAAATTATAACACGTACATGCTATCAATTGTACTTGACACTGATACCTTTCAATCAGAATTTTCTTAATATAGTAGCTGCTTCCAGAGTTATAGCATAGCTGGCTAATATATGATATTTAATTTCTTTATAATTTTTTAACTCTATATCCATTTAATATGAAGTATAAAATGCATTCAAATCGTATAGAGAATAAAATATTCTTTAATATTTATAATAACATTAAATGTGAAAAAATGATATTTAACATCATTTTTTCAAGAAAACCTGTTAAATCTTCAAATGAAGCTACTTCCGGTTGACCAATTATAATAAAAATCTTATCAGCTCTTCACATGGATGTAACGAAGAGGAATATGGAAGAATTATAATTTTTGGAATTGTAGTATTAGAGTTATCGCATTAGAAAATTTTGTCATACACAGACAGACAGACAGACAGACAGACAGACAGACAGACAGACAGACACACACACACACACACACACACACACACACGCACACACACACACACACACACACACACACACACACACATACATACGTACATACATACACACATACATACAAACACACATACAGACATCATCGTAAAAATTGTAAAATCGTATTCTAGGGACCCTAAAACGTGCTTATTCTTCAATAACTTACCACCGAATTTTTTGACCAAAGACAATACCTTCCTTACCTAAAGGTGACGGAAGGTAAAAAAAAATTGTGGCATCCCCCATCCAAATGTATAAATGTAAATAAGAAATGGGGGCGGGGGTGCTGCCACTGGTTGGACACAAACGAGATAAAACAGTGTGATGATGCATACTGTAATGTAAACAGATAAATAAAATTAATATTTTTTTATGATTTACATATAATGTAAACCTTATTCAAATGTTTCCTTTATTCTTCCAGTAATTTGTGGAAAAATTTCGCGTGAGAAAAGCTTTATTTCTGTGGAAAACACGGAATCCTTTCAAAACACGGTTTCTTGCGATTCGCACGTTTGTATTTGGGATATACATCAACATAAATGGATTCCCAATAGCTGGGTTTTGTAAGGAAATGAAGTAAACAAAACAATAATTTATTTTGAAGACAAAGCTTTTGAATTATGTATTCTAGGGTTGAATTTTAAATTTAAATCATCGAAATACAGGAAAAGCTACTAAGCTGATGTGTTTTCATATTTATTAGTAAAGTTACGTAACAATGGAAATGTGGAATTATAACAAAACAAATAGATGCACATAGAATGGATCTAAATCTACATTTATTAAATATCATTGTATTGTGTAAAAGTTTGTAAAATGTATGTAAATGTTAATAAATATTGCGTTAAATACGAGTACATGTTTCCACCATAATCAAAATAGTGAAAAATAACACTGTTACACTAAAATATATATTAAAAATTTATAAAAACACTCTAAATGGTTAATTATTTTTCCACTTTTTTTTAATTGCTTGAAAACATTACACTTTGTTTAAAACGTGCTGAATGCAGGCCAGGCTATGACATCATAATGCCAGATCGAGTTTACAGTTTTACGTTTTACCCGCCAACATATAAATAGTCTACAATACTCTGTTTTCCATACATATATCAAATAATTTCAATATCTTTTATGTAAGCAAGCCTACAGATGAGTAACGACTACATTGTTCCAAAATTCTATTTTGAGAAACTATATCAAATTAAACTAGACTGTCAGACATCCTCTATACCTGACATTCTCATTTTTACTGACGGCTCGAAGAGTGGGACAGGGTCCGGCTCAGGAATCTTCTCCGAACAAATGAACCTGTCTGTCAGTATTCCCCTTGGTGCCTATGCCACCGTCTTTCAATCTGAAATTCTAGGTATCCTGCATAGTGCACTACTAATTAAAGAACATAAAGTTCAAAATAAGTATATCAGGATAGCTTCAGACAGCAAAGCAGTTCTTAAAAGCCTTAGTGGATTTAAATTCACTTCAGGTCTGGTTGAACTTTGTCATCTTGCATTGTCAGATATATCCAAAAACAATGTCGTGGAACTCGCTTGGGTAAAGGGACACAATGGTATTGAAGGTAACATCTGTGCCGATTATCTAGCTAAACAGGGTTCGTCTGATTCACCCTGGGGCCCAGGGCCTATGCTACCCCTAGCCAAATCGGTCCTTCACAATATTACTCGAAACATCACTCTTGAAAAATTTTCAGCTGGTTGGAGAAATATATCCACCTGTAAACAAACGAGGAATTTTATTCCTAAACCAACTTGTAAGTTAGCCAATTATCTCATCAGACTTTCGAGGAACAACCTCAAATTTCTCGTTGAGGTCCTTACGGGACATGGTCGGTTCAACAAACACATGCACCGCATAAAAATCTCCAACAGTCCTCTTTGCAGAGGCTGTGAGATGGATGACGAAACAGTGGAACACATTCTTCTCGAGTGTCCCGCTCTAGCGCTAAAGAGAGGATCCATGTTAGGGGAATTCTGGCCTTCCACGGCCGCAGTTAGCTCAACTTCCCCCGCTGACTTATTAGCCTTCTTCCTGAGCGTAGAATGGCTTCAAGATCGGTAGTTCGGAAGCTGTGCTCTAGGAGGTAGTACAATGGGCCCATTTGTGAGGCCTAAGTGCGCGTGGAGTTTCTTCACCCTCCACCTCAAATCCAGAATCCAGAATGTAAGCAAGCCGATTTTAAGCACTCCTACACCGTTTCTTAAAATTACAGAATTGAATTTTGTGTTCTGAGCAAATGTACGACGCTATACGACCGCAATATCTATCGAGCGTTGATAAACATGCGCTCTGCGAATAGGGCCGTAACTAGTTATTCTTGCGCTTTGGGGCGGAATATAAAATTGCGCCCCTTACCCTTTATTTTTAGCAAATTATTATTTAAAAAAAATATAACTACATAAAAAGGTAATTTTTATAATATAATTATCCTCTTTTGACCAGCATAACGATTTGTGTCTGTTCAAGAATTAATTCCATATTCTCTCGTCTTAGTTCCATATTCTCTCGTCTCGGCGAATGGAGTATAAAGTTTTAGTTTTAGTATTTAATGTATATTTCAATTACAATAATTATAAAAACAAAATAAAGACAACATGTCTATACCTGACATTCTCATTTTTACTGACGGCTCGAAGAGTGGGACAGGGTCCGGCTCAGGAATCTTCTCCGAACAAATGAACCTGTCTGTCAGTATTCCCCTTGGTGCCTATGCCACCGTCTTTCAATCTGAAATTCTAGGTATCCTGCATAGTGCACTACTAATTAAAGAACATAAAGTTCAAAATAAGTATATCAGGATAGCTTCAGACAGCAAAGCAGTTCTTAAAAGCCTTAGTGGATTTAAATTCACTTCAGGTCTGGTTGAACTTTGTCATCTTGCATTGTCAGATATATCCAAAAACAATGTCGTGGAACTCGCTTGGGTAAAGGGACACAATGGTATTGAAGGTAACATCTGTGCCGATTATCTAGCTAAACAGGGTTCGTCTGATTCACCCTGGGGCCCAGAGCCTATGCTACCCCTAGCCAAATCGGTCCTTCACAATATTACTCGAAACATCACTCTTGAAAAATTTTCAGCTGGTTGGAGAAATATATCCACCTGTAAACAAACGAGGAATTTTATTCCTAAACCAACTTGTAAGTTAGCCAATTATCTCATCAGACTTTCGAGGAACAACCTCAAATTTCTCGTTGAGGTCCTTACGGGACATGGTCGGTTCAACAAACACATGCACCGCATAAAAATCTCCAACAGTCCTCTTTGCAGAGGCTGTGAGATGGATGACGAAACAGTGGAACACATTCTTCTCGAGTGTCCCGCTCTAGCGCTAAAGAGAGGATCCATGTTAGGGGAATTCTGGCCTTCCACGGCCGCAGTTAGCTCAACTTCCCCCGCTGACTTATTAGCCTTCTTCCTGAGCGTAGAATGGCTTCAAGATCGGTAGTTCGGAAGCTGTGCTCTAGGAGGTAGTACAATGGGCCCATTTGTGAGGCCTAAGTGCGCGTGGAGTTTCTTCACCCTCCACCTCAAATCCAGAATCCAGAATGTAAGCAAGCCGATTTTAAGCACTCCTACACCGTTTCTTAAAATTACAGAATTGAATTTTGTGTTCTGAGCAAATGTACGACGCTATACGACCGCAATATCTATCGAGCGTTGATAAACATGCGCTCTGCGAATAGGGCCGTAACTAGTTATTCTTGCGCTTTGGGGCGGAATATAAAATTGCGCCCCTTACCCTTTATTTTTAGCAAATTATTATTTAAAAAAAATATAACTACATAAAAAGGTAATTTTTATAATATAATTATCCTCTTTTGACCAGCATAACGATTTGTGTCTGTTCAAGAATTAATTCCATATTCTCTCGTCTTAGTTCCATATTCTCTCGTCTCGGCGAATGGAGTATAAAGTTTTAGTTTTAGTATTTAATGTATATTTCAATTACAATAATTATAAAAACAAAATAAAGACAACATGTCTGACGCATATCAATTGGACCATAACTGGAACGCAGAATTAGAATAACATGTTTATATCTTGATCAACACAAAGATGCGTTTTTTTTTCAAATATATTATTGACTTTGCATTAAGAAACCAATGTAAACAAGTAACATGTCAATGCAGTACGATTGTTAAAAAGTAGGTTCGCGGAAAGTTTTTATCCTTTAATATACGAAATTCTATTATTATTGCCCATAAACTGAGCTTTCTGGGCAAAAAATTGTAAAAAACTTAAGAATTCGTCAGGAACGACGAGAAACTTAATTTTACAGTTTAAAAATACCAAATATTGAGACAAACGTTAAAACTGGGCGTTTTTCGATGATTGCGAAAAGGGATGACCGTGCTCTACGGGCACTTATTGTATAAAAGATCGCCGTTTATCCCAGATTTGCCTGTCAAATGGGCAAATGTGATTGGAAGATCGATCTATAAAGACACATGAAATAACTGAGATATGGGTTCTACAAGGTAAAATAAATCATCATAATACAATCCAAACTTGTAATTTTTTCATCTAAGCGATGGAAAAATCTCTACTCGCACAAAAACAAAAGCAAGCCCGATCTTTAGTCTTGGGATTCAATCTCTGTGTTCTTTTGCCGATACATTTACTGACTGGACTGTCACGCGCTGGGGGTGCCTTGCGCGCGAACCTTAAAAGTCACAGTGCACAGAAATACAGTATTAATTCGTAAAGTGTGCAATAAAAATCCAAAAGTGTGCTTGGCTTATATTTAAGAATTTTTCTGAGAATTATCAAATGAAGAACTTATTTCTGCGCCATATAAATCCGGGGCAAGAGCCCCGCTCGCCTCATCCTAGTTATGGCCCTGTCTGTGATGCACAGTCATCGCCGATTAATATGAAAAGTAAGTTTTTATTGACAATAATCCTTGGGAAAATGATGATAACGACTAAGGAATCATACTTAAAATAATTACAAAATTAATATTAATTCTAAACAATCGGCGAAGAAATTATGGAAACATGGTAAAAATTCTGATTCTAGGCTTCGTCCATTAAACGCCGCGTTGGCAGTGAATCTGCTGATTTTTGTCTTGTTAAACTATTTGATTCACCATTTCAGAGTAAAAGGTAATTACTTTTATTACAGTTTAAGAAAATGTGATATGGCCAGCACATTACCTTCCGTCAGTTATATGAGGCTTTTACGAAAATTCTACCGGTGATCTGTTACCGGTATATATCGGTAAACAGCTGTTTATCAGGTTATAGCTACCGGAATCGATATTTTAAGAACGTAAGTGGTAAACAGGGTAGATCCATAACCTACGAAAAAATTTGAAAATTTAAAACAGATTAGAAATTTGACGTAGTTAACAAACTGAGCAGAGTCCCACTTTGAACACATTTCCACTTTTAACGCGCACGCTCTTCGCTTTGCATCACTACCTTTTTTGAGATTATATTCTTCATGAATCCGGTAAATGGATCTGGTAGTAATTGAACAATTTTTGAACACGGTAACTATTTACCACTCGTGTTCTCGAACGCAGTCGGTAGATACGGTATCTACCGGTAGAATTTTCGTAAATGGGTATGTATTTTCTATAAAATCCATACAGAAAGTTCTTTGCAAAAAATTCTAAATTTCTTGTATGTACATTACCTTTCGACAGTTGTATGTACATATTTTATACAAATTCTATACAGAAAGTTTCGAGCAAAAAGATCCTATATTTCAAGTAAAATTATAACAAATATACTACGAATATGTCAATTGCACTTGTCACTGAAATCTTCCAATCAGAATTTTCTTGATATAGTAGCTGTTTCTAACATAGCTGGCTAATTTATGAAATTTAATTTCTTTATAATTTTATAACTCTTATGCCCATATTCATAAACATTCGTAAAGTTTCAAAACGGCTCGTTAAAATTTTTGACAATAGAATCAAACATGACAAGTTACATCTCGATTTTTCTGTCAGTGTCGACTGCTTTTACTGGATAAAAATTATAACGCACCGTTAACATGTTTATGAATATGGGCATTAATATGAAGTATAAAATGAAGTCAAATCGTATAGAAAATACAATTTTCTTTAATATTTATGTGAAAAAATGATATTTAACATTTTTTTTCAAAGAAAAACTATTAAAATCTTCAAATGAGGTTACTTCCGGTTGACCAATTGTAACCATATAATCAGCTCTTCATATGTATGGAACGAAGAGGAATATGAAAAAATTATAATTTTTGGAATTGTAGTATTAGAGTTATCGAAGACGAAAATTCTGTTACACACACACACGCGCACGCATACACACACGCACCTCTATACCTGACATTCTCATTTTTACTGACGGCTCGAAGAGTGGGACAGGGTCCGGCTCAGGAATCTTCTCCGAACAAATGAACCTGTCTGTCAGTATTCCCCTTGGTGCCTATGCCACCGTCTTTCAATCTGAAATTCTAGGTATCCTGCATAGTGCACTACTAATTAAAGAACATAAAGTTCAAAATAAGTATATCAGGATAGCTTCAGACAGCAAAGCAGTTCTTAAAAGCCTTAGTGGATTTAAATTCACTTCAGGTCTGGTTGAACTTTGTCATCTTGCATTGTCAGATATATCCAAAAACAATGTCGTGGAACTCGCTTGGGTAAAGGGACACAATGGTATTGAAGGTAACATCTGTGCCGATTATCTAGCTAAACAGGGTTCGTCTGATTCACCCTGGGGCCCAGAGCCTATGCTACCCCTAGCCAAATCGGTCCTTCACAATATTACTCGAAACATCACTCTTGAAAAATTTTCAGCTGGTTGGAGAAATATATCCACCTGTAAACAAACGAGGAATTTTATTCCTAAACCAACTTGTAAGTTAGCCAATTATCTCATCAGACTTTCGAGGAACAACCTCAAATTTCTCGTTGAGGTCCTTACGGGACATGGTCGGTTCAACAAACACATGCACCGCATAAAAATCTCCAACAGTCCTCTTTGCAGAGGCTGTGAGATGGATGACGAAACAGTGGAACACATTCTTCTCGAGTGTCCCGCTCTAGCGCTAAAGAGAGGATCCATGTTAGGGGAATTCTGGCCTTCCACGGCCGCAGTTAGCTCAACTTCCCCCGCTGACTTATTAGCCTTCTTCCTGAGCGTAGAATGGCTTCAAGATCGGTAGTTCGGAAGCTGTGCTCTAGGAGGTAGTACAATGGGCCCATTTGTGAGGCCTAAGTGCGCGTGGAGTTTCTTCACCCTCCACCTCAAATCCAGAATCCAGAATGTAAGCAAGCCGATTTTAAGCACTCCTACACCGTTTCTTAAAATTACAGAATTGAATTTTGTGTTCTGAGCAAATGTACGACGCTATACGACCGCAATATCTATCGAGCGTTGATAAACATGCGCTCTGCGAATAGGGCCGTAACTAGTTATTCTTGCGCTTTGGGGCGGAATATAAAATTGCGCCCCTTACCCTTTATTTTTAGCAAATTATTATTTAAAAAAAATATAACTACATAAAAAGGTAATTTTTATAATATAATTATCCTCTTTTGACCAGCATAACGATTTGTGTCTGTTCAAGAATTAATTCCATATTCTCTCGTCTTAGTTCCATATTCTCTCGTCTCGGCGAATGGAGTATAAAGTTTTAGTTTTAGTATTTAATGTATATTTCAATTACAATAATTATAAAAACAAAATAAAGACAACATGTCTATACCTGACATTCTCATTTTTACTGACGGCTCGAAGAGTGGGACAGGGTCCGGCTCAGGAATCTTCTCCGAACAAATGAACCTGTCTGTCAGTATTCCCCTTGGTGCCTATGCCACCGTCTTTCAATCTGAAATTCTAGGTATCCTGCATAGTGCACTACTAATTAAAGAACATAAAGTTCAAAATAAGTATATCAGGATAGCTTCAGACAGCAAAGCAGTTCTTAAAAGCCTTAGTGGATTTAAATTCACTTCAGGTCTGGTTGAACTTTGTCATCTTGCATTGTCAGATATATCCAAAAACAATGTCGTGGAACTCGCTTGGGTAAAGGGACACAATGGTATTGAAGGTAACATCTGTGCCGATTATCTAGCTAAACAGGGTTCGTCTGATTCACCCTGGGGCCCAGAGCCTATGCTACCCCTAGCCAAATCGGTCCTTCACAATATTACTCGAAACATCACTCTTGAAAAATTTTCAGCTGGTTGGAGAAATATATCCACCTGTAAACAAACGAGGAATTTTATTCCTAAACCAACTTGTAAGTTAGCCAATTATCTCATCAGACTTTCGAGGAACAACCTCAAATTTCTCGTTGAGGTCCTTACGGGACATGGTCGGTTCAACAAACACATGCACCGCATAAAAATCTCCAACAGTCCTCTTTGCAGAGGCTGTGAGATGGATGACGAAACAGTGGAACACATTCTTCTCGAGTGTCCCGCTCTAGCGCTAAAGAGAGGATCCATGTTAGGGGAATTCTGGCCTTCCACGGCCGCAGTTAGCTCAACTTCCCCCGCTGACTTATTAGCCTTCTTCCTGAGCGTAGAATGGCTTCAAGATCGGTAGTTCGGAAGCTGTGCTCTAGGAGGTAGTACAATGGGCCCATTTGTGAGGCCTAAGTGCGCGTGGAGTTTCTTCACCCTCCACCTCAAATCCAGAATCCAGAATGTAAGCAAGCCGATTTTAAGCACTCCTACACCGTTTCTTAAAATTACAGAATTGAATTTTGTGTTCTGAGCAAATGTACGACGCTATACGACCGCAATATCTATCGAGCGTTGATAAACATGCGCTCTGCGAATAGGGCCGTAACTAGTTATTCTTGCGCTTTGGGGCGGAATATAAAATTGCGCCCCTTACCCTTTATTTTTAGCAAATTATTATTTAAAAAAAATATAACTACATAAAAAGGTAATTTTTATAATATAATTATCCTCTTTTGACCAGCATAACGATTTGTGTCTGTTCAAGAATTAATTCCATATTCTCTCGTCTTAGTTCCATATTCTCTCGTCTCGGCGAATGGAGTATAAAGTTTTAGTTTTAGTATTTAATGTATATTTCAATTACAATAATTATAAAAACAAAATAAAGACAACATGTCTGACGCATATCAATTGGACCATAACTGGAACGCAGAATTAGAATAACATGTTTATATCTTGATCAACACAAAGATGCGTTTTTTTTTCAAATATATTATTGACTTTGCATTAAGAAACCAATGTAAACAAGTAACATGTCAATGCAGTACGATTGTTAAAAAGTAGGTTCGCGGAAAGTTTTTATCCTTTAATATACGAAATTCTATTATTATTGCCCATAAACTGAGCTTTCTGGGCAAAAAATTGTAAAAAACTTAAGAATTCGTCAGGAACGACGAGAAACTTAATTTTACAGTTTAAAAATACCAAATATTGAGACAAACGTTAAAACTGGGCGTTTTTCGATGATTGCGAAAAGGGATGACCGTGCTCTACGGGCACTTATTGTATAAAAGATCGCCGTTTATCCCAGATTTGCCTGTCAAATGGGCAAATGTGATTGGAAGATCGATCTATAAAGACACATGAAATAACTGAGATATGGGTTCTACAAGGTAAAATAAATCATCATAATACAATCCAAACTTGTAATTTTTTCATCTAAGCGATGGAAAAATCTCTACTCGCACAAAAACAAAAGCAAGCCCGATCTTTAGTCTTGGGATTCAATCTCTGTGTTCTTTTGCCGATACATTTACTGACTGGACTGTCACGCGCTGGGGGTGCCTTGCGCGCGAACCTTAAAAGTCACAGTGCACAGAAATACAGTATTAATTCGTAAAGTGTGCAATAAAAATCCAAAAGTGTGCTTGGCTTATATTTAAGAATTTTTCTGAGAATTATCAAATGAAGAACTTATTTCTGCGCCATATAAATCCGGGGCAAGAGCCCCGCTCGCCTCATCCTAGTTATGGCCCTGTCTGTGATGCACAGTCATCGCCGATTAATATGAAAAGTAAGTTTTTATTGACAATAATCCTTGGGAAAATGATGATAACGACTAAGGAATCATACTTAAAATAATTACAAAATTAATATTAATTCTAAACAATCGGCGAAGAAATTATGGAAACATGGTAAAAATTCTGATTCTAGGCTTCGTCCATTAAACGCCGCGTTGGCAGTGAATCTGCTGATTTTTGTCTTGTTAAACTATTTGATTCACCATTTCAGAGTAAAAGGTAATTACTTTTATTACAGTTTAAGAAAATGTGATATGGCCAGCACATTACCTTCCGTCAGTTATATGAGGCTTTTACGAAAATTCTACCGGTGATCTGTTACCGGTATATATCGGTAAACAGCTGTTTATCAGGTTATAGCTACCGGAATCGATATTTTAAGAACGTAAGTGGTAAACAGGGTAGATCCATAACCTACGAAAAAATTTGAAAATTTAAAACAGATTAGAAATTTGACGTAGTTAACAAACTGAGCAGAGTCCCACTTTGAACACATTTCCACTTTTAACGCGCACGCTCTTCGCTTTGCATCACTACCTTTTTTGAGATTATATTCTTCATGAATCCGGTAAATGGATCTGGTAGTAATTGAACAATTTTTGAACACGGTAACTATTTACCACTCGTGTTCTCGAACGCAGTCGGTAGATACGGTATCTACCGGTAGAATTTTCGTAAATGGGTATGTATTTTCTATAAAATCCATACAGAAAGTTCTTTGCAAAAAATTCTAAATTTCTTGTATGTACATTACCTTTCGACAGTTGTATGTACATATTTTATACAAATTCTATACAGAAAGTTTCGAGCAAAAAGATCCTATATTTCAAGTAAAATTATAACAAATATACTACGAATATGTCAATTGCACTTGTCACTGAAATCTTCCAATCAGAATTTTCTTGATATAGTAGCTGTTTCTAACATAGCTGGCTAATTTATGAAATTTAATTTCTTTATAATTTTATAACTCTTATGCCCATATTCATAAACATTCGTAAAGTTTCAAAACGGCTCGTTAAAATTTTTGACAATAGAATCAAACATGACAAGTTACATCTCGATTTTTCTGTCAGTGTCGACTGCTTTTACTGGATAAAAATTATAACGCACCGTTAACATGTTTATGAATATGGGCATTAATATGAAGTATAAAATGAAGTCAAATCGTATAGAAAATACAATTTTCTTTAATATTTATGTGAAAAAATGATATTTAACATTTTTTTTCAAAGAAAAACTATTAAAATCTTCAAATGAGGTTACTTCCGGTTGACCAATTGTAACCATATAATCAGCTCTTCATATGTATGGAACGAAGAGGAATATGAAAAAATTATAATTTTTGGAATTGTAGTATTAGAGTTATCGAAGACGAAAATTCTGTTACACACACACACGCGCACGCATACACACACGCATGTACACACATGCACACACACGCACACGCACACGCACACGCACACGCACACGCACACGCACACGCACACGCACACGCACACGCACACGCACACGCACACGCACACGCACACGCACACGCACACGCACACGCACACGCACACGCACACGCACACGCACACGCACGCGCACAAGCACGCGCACACACACAAGCACACGCACACGCACACTCACACGCACACGCACACGCACACGCACACGCACACGCACACGCACACGCACACGCACACGCACACGCACACGCACACGCACACGCACACGCACACGCACACGCACACGCACACGCACACGCACACGCACACGCACACGCACACGCACACGCACACGCACACGCACACGCACACGCACACGCACACGCACACGCACACGCACACGCACACGCACACGCACACGCACACGCACACGCACACGCACACGCACACGCACACGCACACGCACACGCACACACGCATGTACACACACGCACATGCACGCACACGCGCGCGCGCGCGCACACACACACACACAACTCACTGAACTGGGTCTTGAAAATGCATCAATGCAGGTTCCGAAAAAATGTTCTTCGAGCGCTTAATTTCCCTGAGTCGTAAGACCGCGAATTATGTAACCAGCCATTATTATCGATAAATCAAACGAGGCAAGATTGGAATATTCATAAGAATATTCCCAGACTGTTTTATTATTGTAACGTTATTTATTTAGGTGAAGTGTAAATATTAGACAATGTTTACTATTACTATGGTGAAACAAATATTAAATACTATTTTATAAAGCTACGAATATAATTAACTAGACACTAACACTATTTATTTACACGATACGATGTTACTGATTATTTATTTCCACTATTTATGTCACTTCACATTCAACTGTCCAACCTACCGACCTCCACAGCGTCTATATACTCAACTGACAATAACATTTGTATATTTAACAGCTCGGACAGAATTCACACCTTTCACCTCACTGTCTGTCTATTTATGTAAATGTTTAACTTCCACAGTCTCAGTATCACCGACTATCCGTATGCCACAACTGTTCAATACCACTGCCGAGTATCCACTTCTACTCGCCGTTACTGTCCCCGTATACCTAGCTTCCCAATACTTTTCAACACTACAGAGTATTCACTTTTACAGTTATCCCAGTATACCAATAACTTCCCGAGTATTCCACTCGACACAAAACTGAATACGCTCACCACGATACTGCTGACTCTTTACTTTTGTCCTTCTAACGGACTAACACTCTATGGGAATGTTTGAATGTTTCTCTCTTCGCACGCACGTACGTCGCTTATATAGTGGCTCTTAGCACCTTCTCGAATATTCCCGTGACGTCTCGAACTGTATAACAATACGCGGGTGATTACGCTTATCTCCCCTTGTTTACCTAACCGCCCGTCTCATGTCGTCCGCCTATCGCGCGCTGCACTGTTATTGATCGCTTGCCTAGGCTCCTCCTCCTTTTAGAATGCTTCTATTTATGGAAGTTGGTTCGCACATACTGGCCGAGGGCTCGCGGACCAAATGTAAGTACTCTCGCATTACATTACTAACGGCGACTGCGGCGGTTGTAATGATTAAATTAAGTTAAATAAACTTTTTTGAAGTATTCACAAGATATTTTATCATTCAAAGGCACAATGAATAACAAGCCTGCTGCTAATAGGTTAGAAACTAGTACATTATATGATTAATACAAGGTTTTTATACAGTGTGTTCAAAAAAATTCCTAACTCGGAGTAGGCTAAGAACAAAGAAACTTATGTCTAACCATTTTTTAATTCGAAAGTCAAGTTGTCAAAATTGATCTTGTAATGTAATTTTAAGGAGAAAGGACAATAAAGAAGGTTACAGTATACTGACATTCGCTGTTTTCTAATTTGTTTCCATTTCTAAAATAAGATTCAAGAAGAAAAGCTCTGATTTCATTAGATAACATTTTTGACAATACTTCGAGTTAGGAATTTTTTTGAACACTGTATAAAAACCTTGTATTAATCATATAATGTACTAGTTTGTAACCTATTAGCAGTAAGCTATGTATTATTCGTAAAACAATAATAAAATTATTTTTTAAAAGTTCAAATTGAATTATGTCATAATGGGGTAGAATAATATGACGTCAGAGTATAGCGCGAAATATGAAGCATTGTCCTAAGCAAAAACGATACTTTCAAAATAGACACTATTAAAAGAACACATAAGAGTTAGAATTTAAAGGCTTGTAATTTAATGCTGATATTATTCTTAGTATGAAGAAGTTAATTTTGAGATATTAATAATATCAAATTTTAAACATTTTTATATTACTTCGTAATACAAATACAATATATACACATTAATAAATAACAAAGGTTTTATTTCAAATTGAAATCAACTCTGCACATTCTGAACTACAGTCTTAAGTTTGCGCAGCTTCATGCATATCTGAGGGTTTACCGCCATACCGACTGAGATTTTGTTTGTTGGCGTTCTTGAACTTTAGATTTTTTTCTTTTTAAGTTTAAGATATGTAAATAACTCTGTCTATCCACATTAATATATTAATAATATGTCGTGTTCTTAGGGTACTGTAACCTAAAAATGGTTCGCTGTCTTTCAAAAGGGCGCTTCCGGCCGCTTCACGAGATGTTTCATGAACATGTTCGAGATTGAACGAACATATAGTTCCATGCAAAGTTTTTTTAAAACTTAAATGGAATAATTGTTATTACAAATTAGGATAATATGTTTTGTTTAATTGAAAGGGCAATATTCAAACTTAACTGTAAATAGCTAACTTTTCTTAATTAGTAAGATATTGACGACGAACTGAACTGTTTAAAATTATAGTTCTTATTTGCTATGGAAATAAGATTCACTTTGAAAGATATGTTTAGAGGTAGATTTAAATGAAGCGCGTCGCATATGACGTAATTACTGAACTACCCTATTCGCGCGCTCGCCAGATATAACACCGTGCGACTTTTTTCTGTAAGAAAATCTCAAAGCCGAGGAACCTGCAAACCCTAAAAGAGGCAATCCGAACAGAAATCTGGCGTATACCTCAAGAAATGCTCGAAGGAATTATGCGAAACTTTATCTCTTGCAGCCGTGTTTGGACAATGATGGACACCACTTGGCCGATATTATATATTTTCAAAGCCACCTGAAATATAACTTCGCATGTTATAAGTTCAGGACGCAGATCACGGATCATATATATCCTAACGACAATTATAACAATTAAGACAATGTTGCACGTATCACCGTCTGGCGGTTGAAAGAAAAACTAATTGTGAAGTAGGCAACCTGTGTGTATATTGGCAATATCAAGAAGGACCATCTTTGGAATACACTTAAAAAAATTTAAAGTAGAAAAACGTGTTAATAAATATGACAACAATTAAGGGGAAAAAGTTTATTTTCTGGTTTCATCAAATTTTTGTTTACATAATGATTGCAATGATTGAAAATAATCATATACTTTCATCAACGTAGCCCAAATTCACCGGAGAACAGCATATCTGGAGCACATGACATAAATGCATGCATTTTTTAAACAGATCAGACTAAAGAATAATGTTGACAGCCGACCAAAATAGCGTAGGAGGAACGTTATCAAAAAGCAAAGGTTCCGGGTTTGAATCCCTCTCAGGAATCAATGTTGGTGTTCTTCTGTATCATTTCCATTAAATCATAATCATCAAAATTCGTTGCATATGCACATTATCAATTGCACAGCCGTAAAAATATTAATATTGAATATATAAAACTAAAAGAAATATTTAAATTCTTGTATATTATTGTTATTAAAATACGAAAACATTTTTACGTACCATTAGCCTTACTATAGGCGTGCGCACGGTGGGTGCCATGGGTGCCACGGCACCCCCTAATATATTAATACGAGGGCTGTTCTCTTTCCACTGAGCCTATCTAGCAGGCTATGATATTTTGAAACAAATTTTGTTTGACATTTTAATCTAGTTATTTACAAGGTTAATTATAGTGACAGTTTTTAAATATAATTGAATTTTGTTTAAATACATAATTTTTAAGTAATCCTGTCCCCAAAAAATCATTGAATTGAGCAAACAGCATTATTGAGCTGTGATTTTTTACAATTTCAAGCGTGGATTAAGCCATCAAGAATATTTTGAGGACGTCCATCAAGTATTTGGTGACAAGTCGTGTTCCTTAGGTACCGTAAAGCGGTGGTACAATGAATTTCAGCGTGACCTTCCTTAAATGACAGTTTTCGAGCTCCTAAGTCAAAAACGGCAATTACCGAAAAGAATATTGGTCTTGTTCAGAACATGATTAAAGAGGATCGGCATGTTATACTGTCAGGAATATTCAAGCAACTTTAAAGATTGGTGTGAAAGCAATTGAAACCATTTTAGACAAACATTTTATAGTACGTAAGCTTTGTTCTCGTCGGATTCCCCACAATTTGACTCCAGTCAAAAAAACAACAGTTTGAGATGGTGCAGATCTACACTAGATCGCTTTGACAATTTCATTTGGTGTACAACTCCATTAGAGCTGACAAAACATCGGTATACTGCTATGATCTCGAAAAAAAGCAACAGTCCGCAGCCGATACAAAAAGATGGTCGCCACATTTTTTGGAATTATCACTGGAGGATCGTCGTATTGTTAATGTTGAATGGTACACTACCGTTTGTTTGCCTCAAGTTCTCCAAAATGTTCGCGAAAAACGTCAACGGGAAAAGATTATCTTGCATCAAGACAACACTCGGCCGCACACTGCTGCTCGAATGACTGATTATTTGAATGCCAAAAACATTGAAATTTATTTATTTATTTATTTATTTATTTTATTTCGGCCATTCAACCCATTTAAAAATTAAATAAAGAAACAAACGCGGGAAAATTGGAGAAAATGCTTTGGAGAATGGTTTTCACGGATGCAAAAATGTATTGATTCTGGAGGGGAATAACTAGAAATTATAAATAAATGTGTTTTGCAAGTAAATTGTGTATAATTTACTAGGCTCAGCGAAAAAAGAACAGCCCTCGTAATATTGAAAATATTGTTTTTATATTATTATTTTGTTCTTGTTGCTATAATATATATTTTATTTATTATTTTTTCTCGATATTTTATTATTTATAATAATAATTATATGTATATTCATTTTGGCACCCACAAAAGTAAAGTTCTGCGCACGCCTATGAGCCTTACGTAACTTTACAGAAATTAACAATAGTCGAATAAGAAATCGTTTAATATTAATCTAATTGCTTTCTTCATTTTAAGTCAGACATAAAATTGACATAAATGACTAAAACATGTGTCATTCAAATTGAAATTCCGCGGCTCTCTAGAGATCAATTCGAAATATGTAATTTCTTAATTTTATCGCGTCGGCAATAGTGCACCTGCCACCATCTAGCGCTTGGAAGAAAAGTAGTATCCATAGGCTACTACATGGGCTCGACATTTTACATATGAGTTTCCGTAGCCTGAACGCAGATATTATTTTTTACCTTCCGTCACCTTTAGGTAAGGAAGGTATTGTCTTTGGTCAAAAAATTCGGTGGTGAGTTTTTTATGAATAAGCACGTTTTAGGGTCCCTAGAATACGATTTTATTATTTTTACGATGACGTCTGTATGTGTGTGTGTGTGTATGTGTGTGTGTGTGTGTGTGTGTGTGTGTGTGTGTGTGTGTGTGTGTGTGTGTGTGTGTCTGTGTGTGACAAAATTTTCTAATGCGATAACTCTAATACTACACTTCCAAAAATTATAATTCTTTCGTATTCCTCTTCATTACATCCATGTGAAGAGCTGATTAGATTTTGGTTATAATTGGTCAACCGGAAGTACCTTCATTTGAAGATTTTAACAGTTTTTCTTGAAAAAACGGTGTTAAATATTATTTTTTCACATTTAATGTTATTATAAATATTAAAGAATTATTTATTCTCTATACGATTTGAATGCATTTTATACTTCATATTAAATGGACATAGAGTTAAAAAATTATAAAGAAATTAAATATCATTTATATTAGTCAGCTTTGCTATAACTCTGGAAACAGCTGCTACATTAAGAAAATTCTGATTGAAAGGTGTCAGTGTCAAGTGCAGTTGACAGTACGTTATAATTTTACTGGAAATATAGGATCTTTTGTTAGAAACTTTCGGTATGGAATTTGTATAAAATACATACAACTGTCTTAAGGTAACGTACAAGAAATATAATCTTTTGCAAGGAACTATCTGTATGACATTTATACAAAATACATATAACTGACGCAAACTGACGGAAGGTAATGTGCTGGCCACATCAGATTTTTTTATCTTAAGTTTTTAATTCATCTTCGAATGTTATTCTACCGCACACTGTATTAACAAGGAAAAAAATAATTTATTAATCTTTCTGCCTCTAGAAATAAAACCGTAGACGTAAATATTGAAATGTTCCTTTAATAGAGGTACCTACAAATATTTAAATTGCTTTACAAAATAAAACCGTAGACGTAAATATTCCTTTAATACAGCTACCTACAAATACGAGTATTTAAATTGCTCTACGTAACCAATCCCAAGTTTTTATTTACCTATAGGCCTAGGCAGAAAATTTAAAACATTTTTTTTCCTTTTTAGTCCATTTTAATTATTGTCTGTTGGTAAATCTGGCCCTGTTTCAGTCACATTTTACATCTCTACAAAACAGTGCCGAACCTGTCAAATATTCAGGTCGAAATGCAGGATTAAAGGCGAGAAAGAAGAATTACAAAAACTGTCATTTCAGAATAATATATAAAATTTCATGAAATTTGATACCTTCTGAAATACAATTATCATTTCTTGTTTTCTTAATAAATACGGCTAGGTGGTCCACGTAACGTGTATTTATTTAACAAGCCCAACTGTTATACTGTTGTTTTCTCAATAAAGTATCTCTCTAACTCCGAAATGATTCGTTTGGCTAAGCGCTGAAAACATAATTTTCAACGTAAAATGTAAACCACGTTGCTTAAACATTTCATCTGTATTATTTTTTATAACTATTGTACAATCTTTGTAATTTAGCTGAGGATGGGTTTGCTGAAAGCCCGAAACGTCCGTATTATTAAATAAATACATGCAACGTATATTTCACGTTCTGGTCCATCAATCCCATATTGAATTATTATTTCTGAAGCATCGGTTATCGGTTTCATTCAATTTTCTTTGCGTGCTGTCTGGATCACATCCGAGCAATACAAAACAATTTATGAAAATGCTTACAAATGCTGTAATTAGAATACCACTATAACAGGGATCACTTTTGTGCGTTAAATAATTCCTAAATGAAAATTGTATTGTCGGAATCATAACCGGTCAATTAGTGCACTCAGCAGAGTACTTTATAATGTAACTTCTTTAAAAAATATATCATTTCATTGAAACGCAATAAAAATTCATTTATATTGATGGATAACTCAATTATCTACAACATTTGTTTCAAGTATTTTTACGCAGAATGAGTGACACCTATCTTATCACGGAAAAAGTGATTTCTTATGTAAATCTTACAACTTTGATATAAACAATGTATTAATTACATACATAAATAAACAATTATTGTGTTAACGTTATACTATACTTTTATTTGATAGTTATTTTAATTATCTCACAATTTCTTGTAGTTTAAAGTTCAGTTCTGTCATTTGAGCTGCAGTTAATCGTAAAAAAACTAATTATGTTCTTCGTAATTAAATGTCTAAATACAAAATAAATGTTCTTTAATTCTGTGCTAAAGGAAATTATCTTTCTCAAGTAGTTACTAGTATTTGCACTTTTACTAGACTACACTGTAAAGTTTTGAAGTAGCCGCAGCTATTTTTTTAGGTTGAAACTATATGCAAATCCAAGGTAGAATAATTCTTCCTTTTTAAAAGGTCGATGCAGCAAACTCTGTTTAGGGTAGGAAAATCTGCCACACTCGAAGGTAGGCAAGAAGTGACCCTTCATATCGTGGGGGAAACCATTGCATTTAACCTATAAATTAAGAAACTATTGTATTTTCGGTGTTTGAGACAAATGAAGATAGACAAATTACACATGGTCGGAAAGCTAAAAAAATTCTATTTTCAATGGTGTTTTCTTCCAATATGGCGTCCATATAAAAATTAAAATTTTGATTTCATAACTTGAAAACTAATTGTGATAAAAAATTGAGCATCGCCATTAAAAAGAACATAAAAAAGTGCCTTAAAGGTGCGTAAATTTAAATCCAGTTTTATTTCATATTTAGAAGACATTTGCAAAAATAAAAAATCTGATGTGGACACCACACGACTTCCTTGTACACAAGACCAATATGAAGTATAGACCCAAATATATAATTGCACATATTTGACGTAATTTGAGATTAGCATCTATTTTTTATTTTTTTGTTCTTTTTTGTCCTAATCCATAGCAAGCTTCATTACAAAAACCAAAAATTATATAAGTTTTAAATATACATATCTCGCTTATACAAAGAGCTAATTTAATAATACTTGATGTGCTAGACACAGAATTTAATTCTCTAAAAATTTTATTTGAAGCATTTATTTCTAAAATCAAAATCAAAGCATTTTATTGAAGAAAAACTGTTAACACCTTCAGGTAATATGCCACTTCCGGTTAGCCTGTTTTAACCAAAATCCACTATGTTATTCCAATTGACATAAAAGTCTTATATACCAAATTTGAAAAGTGTTAGATTACATTTTAAGATAGTTTTTCATTAAAATCTATTATAGGCTTCAAATAAAGTACCATTTCTAGAAATTATGTAATGACCAAAAAGGGAGGTGCACAACTAGATGTTATAGCAGTCCTAAATACAAAATTTCAACTTTTTACGGCTTACCGTTTTTGAGTTATGCGAGATACATACGCACGTACGCACGTACGTACGTACAGACGTCACGACGAAATTAGTCAAAATGGATTCAGGGATGTCAAAATGGATATTTGCGTTGAAATCTCAAAACCGAAATTTTTCGCGATTACAATACTTCCTTTACTTCGTACAAGGAAGTAATAAACTGAAAATTTTACATTTTCGCCTATATCTAGTTACCTAAATTTTTTTTCACAAATAACAAAACATCAATAAAATGGTCTCCTAATGGGTCAACTTTTGGCTAATTTAACCGACTTTGTATCTTATAGTTCTCGAGATCCCCATGTTGGAAAATTTATTCTGTACACCTGTATATTACAACCTAAAAATGAAAACAAAATAACTATACAATAAATGATTTGTTGAGCAAGAAAAGAAGGTAGCGATAGATTTTACTTATTATTTACAAAGCTGCATGTAATACAATACTAAATTTATTTGCTATTGCTATTTATTTAAACAAACGTGTGACAATTGAGTTCGCAAAATAAATAAATAAATAAATATATTGGTGGAAGAAATTTCGATTGCCGCATTCAACAAGCGGAAAAGCATTGAAAATATCAAGATTTTTAAAATAAAAGAAATGGCTTTCTGAGAAAGAAAAGTTAAACTTCACTCCAGACGCATGTAGGCGTATAGGGAAATACAATCAAAGTCCAGTCTGTTTATGCTCTAGTTCGCATTGCGTCGTATTTTCATTGTGTTTATAAATTATTTTGACAATGAACAGTGATTTTTCGGAGAGTGATAATAATGAAAACAACAAATCCATATTTTTACCACCATATTTATTTATTCATGTGTCATTTTGTCATGATACATAAGTATTTGACACGCCAAAAAATAAATGTTACCTATAAAAATAAAATATTAGCCAAGTTTATACTTTCTATATTCCATTCTTTCTACTTTAAAAACAGTTTTTTAATAAATATAGTTTTATAGAAGAAAAAAAATAATGGCAGGTCGGACGACGACAAAATGGCGGCCAAATAGGGGGATCCGTACTAGTAAAATAGTGGTATCATTCATGGGCGCCCGCAGACTTTTTTACAAGATGGGTCGAAATTTTTGTTGTATGAAAAAAATGTGCCGCAGGCGAATTTTTAATAATTTTCAAGGTCAAGCGTGTTTTAATGCAAAGTAAGATAATATAGAGTTCTTTACAATGAAGCAAATTTAACAAATTCTTAAAAAATTAAAATCAATATTTCACGACGAAAATGCGTATGTACGCTCTAAAAGTGTAGAACTGCCTCTTCTAATAGGCTTTATGATGCGAGATGCGAGCACAAGCAATAACTACAGAAACAATCTGAAAATACAATGTTGCATTAAATTAAAATATATTACTGAGTAACAAGGGAATTTATTTTAACATGCAACATATGGTCATATGGTCTATCACTTCCATGGTTACACACTATCTCTGTCAAAAAATGACAGCAATGTAATTTTTGTCCATTTTAAAATGCAACATACAAAATTTGTAGTTATGTATTATCAATATTAATTTCCAATAAATTAACCTATATAGGATTAACAAAAAATCAAATCTTTAATGTAGCACATCTTAACAAACTTTAACTTCCCAAATTCATAATTCTAATGTAATAATTGTTCAAAAATACCTCCATTTACACTGGGGCAATATCCTAATCGGTCATAGAAAGAATTGACACCATTTGTGATGTGTTCTGGAGGTATCTCCTGTGCTGCAATACTATTTATAATGTTGCATTTTAAAATGGACAAATATTACATTGCTGTCATTTTTTGACAGTAGTGTGAAACCTTGGAAGTGATGAATCATATGTTGCATTTTAATATAAATTCTCTGTATAATTATTCTATTGAACTGCTCAAAATAAAATGTATAATAATTAAATGTTAATTAAATCGCGCTCCTCACAAAATACGGCAACCCTAATCATACGTAGGTACTTTTAATATAAATAAATATGCAATGTCTATTCATTATTTACTTTTCTATTTCTTTATTTCTATATAACAGTAAAATCGATAATTGTGAGCTTTGAGAAGAACGTGATCATAAAATGATTAGAATAAACTACGGCATATTAAAGAAAATACAACACCGAAGATAATGTAATATAATAACAGTACATAACATAATTTACTCATTCTGACACTTCAGATATTTCGTACTTAGTAATAGATAGTATGTAATAAATTTTTGATTAAAATATAAGAAAATATTACCAATAATTATTAAAAAATATAAAGCTACATTGAAATGAAAAAATAAAATTATAATGGTATCATTTATTGTTTTTACTTCAAAGTGTAAACATCGAAACTATTTTAGTGCAAAATATCATCTATATTCAAAATAAAGATTTATTTCACTACACCAACATATGTTAAAAAGTAATGTTTTCATAATTATACTCCTCAAATTTGTCTTCAAAATTGTTCATTTTTATAATCAAATTGGAAATACCGAATTAAAGTTAAAAACTAGATGCTTCTCATTTAACAAAATATATCTGAATAATTTTAGGTAATCAGTCACAATCATTTAACTTACTACAAATACAGGAATTATTAACAAAAAACACGTCAACAAGAAAACAATCAGATGTGGCCAGCACATAACCTCCCGTGAATTCCATATTTAAAATAGCACGTACCAAGTACCACTTCCAGTTTATCATAAGTATAGTTAAAATCGTGTTTTAAATACCATATTTGATAAGTTTTGGATCATGTTTTAACATATTTTTTCAAGAAAATCTGTTTATAGTTTTCTATAAAGTACTACTTCCGGTTTGTCGGTCTCATTAATATAAAAGTCTTAAATACCAGATTTGAAAAGTATTGGATTGTATCAATACATTTTTCACGAAAATATGTTCAGAACTTCAAATAAAGTATCACTTCCGGTTTATCAATTTTAGCCAAAATGTAATATGTTGCTCCCCTTTATATAAAAGTATTAAATACGAAATTTGACAAGTTTCGGAATGTATCATAATATATATTTCACGAAAATCTGTTCAGAGCTTCAAGTAAAGTATCACTTCCGGTTTATCAATTTTAGAAAAAATGTAATATGTCCTTATTAGTAACATAAAAGTTTTAAATACCAAATTCGATAATTTTTGGTATATATCAAAATATTTTTCACGAAAATTTGTTCAGAGCTTCAAGCCGGTTTATCAATATTAGAAAAAATCTAGCATGTAGTTCTCATTCATCTAAAAGTCTTAAATACCAAATATGACAAGTTTTTGAATATATATCATAATATATTTTTCACGAAAATCTGTTCAGAGCTTCAAAGTATCACTTCCGGTTTATTAATTTTAGCCAAAATCTAATATGTTATTCTCCTTGATATGAAAGACTTAAATACTAAAATATAATTTTTCATTAATAACTGTTATGGGCTTCAAGTAAAGTATCATTTCCTGTTGTCCAATTTTATCCAAAATCTAACCAATTCTTTATATGAATGTAGAAAGCTTAAATACGGAAAATAAAAATTTTCGGAAGTTTTTTGTAAGAGTTATGGTGGAGGAAAAAGTCGTGACACACAAACACAGACATCATCGTAAAAGTAGTAAAAACGTGTTGTGGGGGCGCTAATTCGTGCTTATATACTGAAAACTCACCATCGAATTTTTGGACCGACAACATTACCTCTCTTACCTACGGTATGACGGGAGTTAATAAGAAAACTTGTTTTTGAAGAAAATTAGAGTGAGGTGGAAAGGTAACTAAAGATTTACTCATTTTTTACTTGAACTCGAGATTTCCAGATAATTTCAAGTCAAGTTTAGTCTTTGAATACCAATAACTATGTGAAGTAGTGATGGAGAAGCATACTTCAGATTTACTTCAACTCAATGCAAGTTTAATGGCTCATTCACAGCTACGAAAATAAGACATATAAATAAAATTATAAATAAGACTTTATTGTTGGTGTTCACAGCTTCGAAAATAAAACAGCAGTTGCCATAGTTACGCACAAATTGACAGCTTCATGTAGTTGTAGTTGTCATATTTGACAATTACCCTTATTTTGTGAAATTATGGATGACTTTATTAGTTCCGTATATAAAAATGATATTTTATGCAATAAATTTAATAAAAATTATAAAGATAATAAGTTAAAAGCCTACATATGGGGACAGTTAGGAAATGAATTTGGTATTAGCGGTAAGTATGTACGAGTATGTACATACATATTTCTGAGAGCGCCAGTCTGCTTCTTTTCACAGATTTCCGTAACATAATATCTGTACTGTTGAGGGCGTTTACCAGACATCACCTCACTGGCTCTCAAAGCTACAACGGAGAGAACACCAATTGAAAATAATTTTGAAGTCGGTCAGATTCGAACGCGGGCCATCCGAATTGAACATAACATATTTTATTTATAACAAATTATTTAATGCACTTTTTAAATCAATAGGCGACGATGCAGCGAAGAAATTTGTTAGTTTAAGGCAGAAATAAACTGCCCTTTTGATTAAATTTAAATTAATTTTTTGTAAGAAGTACAAATGACAATTCAAATGACAGTTCACAATGACATTTCCTTTTACACCCGTTTTAATTGGTTGAGGCTTATGTATGTTCTTATGCTTGTGTAAAATATTTAACATTTGCAAATCCTTGTGCTTATGTCTTATGTTTATTTCTATTTTCGATAGCTGTGACCACTGTCATAAGAATCTATTGTTTATATCGTTATTTTTATGTCTATGTATAATTTTATTTTTATTTTCATAGCTGTGAATGAGCCTTAATACCCGGTTTCTCCACAGCAACTTAAGTTGTTGATTATGAACTTATGTCACAAATTACATTAGCAACAGCGTAAAATATGTCAAAGCTGTCATGTGTATATGTCAGTGTTCATATGCTTGTATTCGTTTCAACAATATTCGATATGGATTTACCGAATTTCCCTAATTTTGACGACGTTAACGTCGTGGATAATATGGACGAAGATGATTTTGTCGATATTGCCGAAAACGTTAGAATTCCGCGACAAATATATACTCGTAAGGCTCGGGCCACACTATGCGTTTTGGCGGGAGCGGTAAAACCGCATCCGGTTAAACGGGATGAATCATACAGCGTCCACACATATCCCGCAAAACAGGACAGCAGCAATGACAACTCGATTCTATTAAAAAAACAAGCGAAATATTTTAAATCAAGTAGTTGGTAGTCTGCGACAGAGACAAATAAGTACATAAATAAATAAGTTAATAATGGTCCGTATAGGGCGCGAGCAGACACGTGACTCGAGCGACCTTGACTGGCTTGGGATCAGCTGATTTGTGTGTGCATGTCATTTTGACAAGAATATTGTCAATTTGACAAGACCAATGTTTTGACTTATTATTATTTTGGATTGCTAAAATGTTAATAATGTATAATTTTTAGGCAGTAAAACACATATAATTGAAAATAATAACATTTTAGCAGTTAAAAATCAAAATAAATCAAAATATTGGTATTGTCAACGTGACATTGTTCTTGTCAAAATGACATGCGCACACAAATCAGCTGATTCTAAGCACGTGAAGGTCGCTCGAGTCACGTGTCTGCTCGCGCCCTATAGGTAGATATGATTTCAAAAATTAAACTTATTTGCGAAATTGAAGCTGCTGGTTTGCTTCGCGAGCCAGTAAAACGCCAATATTGGGTTCATCCATTCAATTCTGAATGAGAACGAAGTGAAAGAATCCAATTTTTTTCGGAAATATACGAAAGTATAATGATAAATTTTTTGAGTACTATCGTATGTCATTACTACCCTTTTCCCATAAGGCAGGGTACCCTTCAACATACTGAATAAATTTATCTGTGTCAAACATATTATTTATCATAGATATTTATTGACAATGACAAATACACACTTGATGTTCCGAATTCCTCTCAATTTTTATATTATGTTGTATAAATATCAACTGCGGCTGCGGTAAAAACCGGACAAATGTGAACGCTCGCATTATCTTCAATGAGTTGTAGTTGACATGCGGCAAATTTACCGTCCGGTCAAACCGCAACATGCTGCGGTAGTATCCGGTAACCGGACCGCAACCGCATAGGTGTGGACGCCTTCATTTAAAACTATAAGTTGTTGTTTTCCCGTTAAACCGGTCCCGCCAAAACGCATAGTGTGGCCCGAGCCTAACAGAATTGATTTATTCCAATTATATGATGACGAAGTTTTTTTCTGTCGGTTCAGTATTAACTATAATCACTAGTATAGATATTCTGAGGCAAATCGAACTTGAATTGGAATATATTCAAGACAATAAGTAAGTACCTAAATAATACCAGCAATTACCATACAATAGTAATGAACGGGCTTGTGCAACAATCATTACCAATTTCAACACAAATAATGAGCTGTTTAATCATATGTATTATATTTAACATATTTTTAGAAATAATTCCATAACACCTGTGAATCAATTTCTCCTGACACTGACAACAGGATCTTATTTCAATTATCTCTTTAGGCCCGGGCCACACTATGCGTTTTGGCGGGACCAGTAAAACCGCATCCGATTAAACGGGATGGATCGAACATCGTCCACATATATCCCGCTAAACAGGTCGGCAGCAATGACAACCCGATTCGGACACAGTCGGACCAATGTCTAATCGGTGCAGAGCCCAAATAGTATACGTTGTCTATTAAAAAATAAAACCAGACCTTTGTGAACGCTCGCATTATCTTGAATGTGTTATAGTTGTCATGCGGCAAAGAGACCGTCCGGTCAAACCACAACATGCTGCGGTTATCCGGCAACCGGACCGCAATCGCATCGGTGTGGACGCATTCATTTAAAACAATAAGTTGTTGTCTCCCCGGTAAACCGGTCCCGTTAAACCGGTCCCGCCAAAACGCCTAGTGTGGCTCGGGCCTTATTAATCCACAATCTCCGTTAGCATTTTTTTTCTTTTCTGTAATTTGTACGTTTCTTGTCCATATCGCGGAAGACGCACCGTAACTCCACAAAATGAAACAAATTTACCGCGAACTGATATGACAACTGACATATATGACACCGTTTTTTACGACTTACATTTAAGTGCTACTTACGTCTCACATTTTGACATTTTCGCGTGGTGCGACACACACCGACTTAAGTCTAAAGTTGCTCTGGAGAAACTGGGCATAAGTCAAGTGCGGACTATGAAAACGGATATCGACGTTTCTATCATTTGAAGCTAAACTTAAGTCAAGAATTTTTCAATTAGCGACTAATGCCCGGTTTCTCCAGAGCAATCTAGACTTAAGTCGTTGTTTATTTCTAAGTTCCACCTTAAACCGTTGCACTACGCAAAAATGTCAAAATGTGAGATATAAGTAGCACTTAAAAATAACGGTGACTTATATGTCACTTGTCATATCAGTTCGCGATAAATTTTAAATTTGTGTCATTTTGTGGAGTTACGGGTGCGTCTTCAGCGATATGGACAAAAAACGTATAAATAGGGTATTCTCGCATATTTTTTTCATTTTTTTTTTCTTAAAGAACAAGTAAGTATATCTACGGTAATATATGAAAACCCAAGTTAAAAATTCCATTTAATAAGCGAGATATTAATTTTTAAAATTTGATGATTTACTTTTTTTAATTATTTTGTACAATTAATTATTAATATAATGCAATAAATATCCATGAGTATGTGTACAAAGTTTTCGGTTTTAATGGAAAGTAAATATTCAAAATATTCTAATTTCTCATGTTAAATTCGTATGTAACGGATTTTGAACGCCCGTATGTCGATTAGATACACAAATATGTATTTGTACGTAGTATTTAACAAATTTTTAATATTATACACATTGTTGACATGTAGTTCATTATGTATTCATATTATTGTTGTTGCAGCGGATAAAGGTAATGTACAGTAATTATGGATCGTAACACGTACGATGAGAAGGCTCTGGCCCTTCTACAGGAAAACTCATATTCTTCACGTAAACGTGACCTTACAACTAAAATTGAACGTGAAATCACCGCCCTTATTAAAAATTCAGACATTCCTGAAGACATTCAAAAACGTATTGTACCTAAATCCTCCAAACCTCCACGTCTTTACGGTTTACCAAAAATTCACAAACAGGATTACCCACTCAGACCTATTGTCAGCACCATCGACTCTCCTAATTATAAACTGTCAAAATATTTGTCTGATATTTTAAAACCTTTTACAGGAAATTCTGAGTCATTTATTCTAAACTCAGAACATTTTGTACAAAAAATCAATAATATCACTACAGAACCCGGCGACATACTTGTTAGGTTTGACGTCACATCACTGTTCACTAAAGTCCCGATTGATGTCAATTACTAATATCGCTAAATTATTGGAAAATAACGGAAACTCGTCTAATCTAGTAACTCTTACTGAAAAATGCTTGACATCAAACTATTTCACTTTTAATAAACAATTTTACAAACAGGTCTCAGGTGCAGCAATGGGCTCTCCTCTTTCCCCCGTGGTTGCCAGTATATTTATGGAACACTTTGAAACAAAGGCACTAGAATCATCTACATTCAAACCTAAGGTATGGTTTCGCTATGTAGATGACACGTTTGTCATTTGGCCACATGGTCCGGAAAAACTCACTTTGTTTCACGAACACTTAAACAGCATACACCCGGATATTCAATTCACCATGGAGGTAGAAAATAACAAAACTCTCCCCTTTCTTGATGTTCTGGTTAATCGTAAACCCAACGGACAGTTAGGGCACGCTGTTTATAGAAAACCCACCCACACTGAAAGGTATCTCAATTTTAATTCTCACCACCATCCCTCACAGAAACTCTCAGTAGTCAACGCTCTCGTACACCGTGCCATCAAAATCTCTGAACCTGATACCCTACAGCAGGAGCTTGACCACAGCAGACATAGCTTAATCCAGAACAACTATGACGTACAATTAACAATAATGTAATTTATAGACAGTTAAACCCTTTACCCAAAAAACCCGTGAATACATCGTTCGAAACATTTGCATCTATCCCTTACATTAAAGGATTAGCGGATAAAATAGGTAGAATTCCTAATAAAAACAATATTAAGGTCTTTTTTAAACCTCCACAAAAAATCTCAGAAATACTTCCCCAAACTAAAGATAAACGCGAACCCTTGTCGTCACCCGGTGTTTATAGTATCCCTTGTTCTTGCGGCACAGTATACATAGGTGAAACAGGGAGTGTTCACACTAAACTGTCAGAACACAAACGCTGTCTCCGTAATGGTATGGTATTAACATCTGCGGTCGCAGAACACCAACACAACACAGGACATAACATCTTATTTGAAAATTCCCGCATTTTAGCTCCTGTCCCTGAGTTTTACAGACATAAATACAGGGAAACTTTAGAAATATAGACACATCCTAATAACATCAATCGGTATGACGGCTATTTCTTGAGCCACATATGGAAACCGGTGATTCTCAGAACACGACACGCCCAATCTACCATTACGAACTCGATTCCTATTGGTCCTCATTAGCTTTGCTTATCTACCGTATCTTTAGATTAGTATATAACTGTCTTCTCGGCCTTCCTTTCGTCACTTGGTTTATTTGGCCTCTAGCGTGGTTTATAAGTCGGGTAACCCTGTAAACTGAGACTCCCCTTTTGTTGCTTAAACTCGGCCTCTAGCGTCGTTTACATGTCGGATAACCTTGTTTAAGACAGTACTATTACCCTTGCTCCTGAAGATGCCCCATACGACTGCGGGAGAAACGTTGAGCTCTGACTCAAAATATGACACAGTCCATTCCCGGAAAACGAATATTTCTCATGACTCAGACTGTGGAAGCTACGCAATTATTTCATGTAGTTCATTATTTTGTTACTAGATGTCATATCGCTTAGTAATGCATGCGAAAACACTCCCAAGCGATCCGAAGTAGACCCGGACATGTGCATACCTAAGATATGTCCTGTTATTACATTCGAGCATAAAGTAGGGATTTCAACTTGTCTCGCATTGGTAGTACAACTATTACATCAGCAAAATTTAGATGCTTTATATCTTTTGCAACAATCAATTTATAACAGAATTTTTATTTTGCTTTTTCTTTCTGGTTTACCAATCAACTTTAATATTTTTAATAACTTTTTAATATTTGTATTCCTTAGAGAATACCTTATTACAGCACAGAAGAAAAAAAAATTGCTAACGGAGATTGTGAATCAATATAAAAACATCATTGAAATGAGATCCTGTTGCATAATCTCAGTCAGGAGAAATTGATTCAGAGGGGTTATGGAATTATTTCTATAAATATGTTAAATATAATACATATGATTAAACAGCTCATTATTTATGTTGAAACTGGAAATGGTTTTTGTACAAGCCCGTTCATTACAATTGTATAGAAATTGCTGGTATTTACTTACTTATTGTCATGAATATATTCCAATTGAGGTTCGATTTGCCTCAGAATATCTATAGGAGAGATTTTAGTTATTCTAAACCGACATAAAAAATCTTTGTCGTCATATAATTGGAACAAATCAATTCTAGTATATATTTATCACTGAATTCTAACATTTTTGGCAATAGCAACAAAATCAACTTCGTCCACATTATCCACTACGTTAACGTCGTCAAAATTAGCGAAATTCGGTAAATCCATATCGAATACTGTTGAAACGAATACAAGAATATAAACACATATTTTACGCTGTTGCCAATGTAATTTGTGACATAAGTGAAGTTCTCATTTAAATTTGCTAAGCCGCCTCGGTGGCTGAGTGAGTTGAGGCAGCGTGCTTCTGCAGCGCTCGAAGCGACTTTCACCGCTCGGTTCTTGGGGTCGTGGGTTCGATTCCCACCAGGGACTTGGATGTTTGTGACTGTCCTATCATCTCATCTCCATCAACGCAACGTAAAAAAATTTGATGTGGCCAGCACATTACCTTCCGTCAGTCATGTGAAGTATTTACGAAAATTCTACCGGTAAACTGTTACCGGTAAATAGTTTTTTTTACCAGGTTATAGCTACCGGAATCGATATTTTAAAAACGCAAGTGGTAAACAGGGTAGATCCATAACCTATGAAAAAATTTGAAAATTTGAAACAGGTTAGAAATTTGATGTAGTTAACAAACTGAGCAGAGTCCTATTTTGAACACTTTTAACGGGCGTGCTTCGCTTTGCATCACTACCTTTTTTTGAGATTAGATCCTTGAACAATTTTCAAACACGGTAACCTTTTATCACTCGTGTTTTCAAACACAATCGGTAGATGCGGTATCTACCGGTAGAATTTTCGTAAATGCGTATGTATTTTCTATAAAATCCATACAGAAAGTTCCTTGCAAAAGATTCTAAATTTCTTGTATGTACATTACCTTTCGACAGTTGTATGTATTTTATACAAATTCCATACAGAAAGTTTCGTGCAAAAAGATCCTATATTTCGAGTAAAATTATAATATAAATATACTACGAATATGTCAATTGCACTTGACACTGACATCTCTCAATCAGATTTTTCTTAATACAGTAGCTGTGTCTAGCATAGCTGGCTAATTTATGAAATTTAATTTCTTTATAATTTTATAACTCACTATCCATATAATATGAAGTATAAGATGCAGTCAAATCGTATAGAGAATACAATGTTCTTTAATATTTATAATAACATTAAATGTGAGAAAATGATATTTAACATCGTTTTTTCAAGAAAAACTGTTAAAATCTTCAAATGAGGGTACTTCCGGTTGGCCAATTATAACCAAAATCTAATCAGCTTTTCATATGGATGCAACGAAGAGGAATACGAAAGAATTATAATTTAACACACACACATACAGACATCATCGTAAAAATAGTAAAATCGTATTCCAGGGACCTTAAAACGTACTTATTCATTAAAAACTCACCACCGATTTTTTTGACCAAAGACAATACCTTCCTTACCTAAAGGTGACGGAAGGTAAAAAAGAGTTACAAAAACAATGTAAAGGTAAAAACTGATTCACCCTCATCAAATATCAATTGTAATAACTTAATTGTATCTACTATCAAATTAGATATCTAAAGGAATATTTAAATATGAATCATCTTTTAATGTTCTATTATGCTTGTGTAGAGTCTAGATTGAGGTACGGAATTTCTTTCTGGGGCTCTTCGAATGTTTCGCACAATGTCTTTGTCTGCCAAAAGAGAATTATCAGATGTATGGTGGGTTTAAAGTATAACGAATCCTGCAGGGATTTCTTCAAAAAACATAATATTCTAACATTAGCTAGTATTTATATTCATGAAGTAAGTCTCCTGATTTATAAAAATAAACCCTCCTACCCTTTAATACAAGATCTTCACGATCACAACACTAGACACAAAAACATTTTTTTTATTCCAAGAACTAAATTAAAAGTCGTTAAACACTCTCCCGACAGAGCTGGTTTACAAATATTCAATAAATTACCTGAGTCACTTAAAGCATTGGAAACTGAAAAGAAATTTAAAAATGATTTAAAATTATTTCTTCTGCAACATTGCTTTTATAACCTAAACGAGTTTATGTCTGTAAAATAGATATCTTTATGTTTTGTATTCTCAAAATTTTAATCTTCAATGTAATGTACACCCTGACATTTTCTATACATAATTGTATTATGTCCTCAGAAAATAAATATTTATTATTATTATTATTATTATTATTATTATTATAATACTTAATAAGTTAAATACAATAAACAATTATTATTAATCATTATTATTTAAATTTGCTGGTGCAACGCAATTGGAGTATAAGACCTACTTGCATTTAAGTAGTAATTCAATAATCAACAACTTAAGTTGCTGTGGAGAAACCGGGCATAAGAATTTTAAATAACTTTTCCTATTCAAGTGTAACAGGAATATTAACTCTGATAAGGTTAATTGTCCCTCGTCTCTGTTGGTTGCTAATTAAATTTACCCTGTATATTTTATTTCTTTGAATGTACGAATGTGGAAATTTGATTCATTGTAAAGGTAATTGTATTACTTACAATCTAATTTTCAAATCTAAAGTGAGGATTTGGATGTAAAATTTGTTTTAAAATGCAAATTACACTTGAACGTTAGGCAAATTTAAGTACTTATAAAAACTAAAAGAGTACAAAGAGTAAAAAGTGTAAACACACGTATAAACAAAATGTAATAATTTATTAATGGAATTCATAGTGACAAAATAACCATTTAATCCAGAATTTTGTTTTATTCATAATTTAGAAATCTTTGTATAGATCAATTTATTTTACTCTAATTATTAGCAAACTCCACTTGTTGAGAATAAAATGAGCAAAACTATGTCATACTTATGGGTGTATTCTAAACACAATCCGTTAAAATATATTGTGTAAACGGATTCCGTTAAAATATTTCTTATTAACGGATTCCGCTAAAAATTCTATTCACAATATGACATTTCAACGGATCCGTTAAAATTAATATAATAAACGGATCCGTTTGCTACTGCAGGGCAGTGTTGTCAAATTGTAAATGTCAACATATTTATATTTTGATAATAACAAAATATATTAAGATCTAAACAGATATTTGTGATACATAAATTTAGAGATACTATCTAGTAATAAATTTAAATCAATAAATAATCACAATAATGAATATATTCTTCAAAATAATCTTTGGAATGTTGGTAGGTGAATACTTTGTTGTAATACATGTCAAAATTGTCAGTTTCATAACCTTTTGATATTATTATATATTATTGTAAATTTGGAAAAAAATGGGCATAAAACAAAAAAAATCTATAAAACCATAATTCGTTACTTATTAAGCGCAGCTAAAGTAATAATGAAGAGGGCCCCAACGCCCAACCCCAACATTTATCTTGAAATTATAGACACCACCAAGCTAATCTACAGTATCGAGAAAATGAAAATACGCGGGGCCACAATTAGATATAGGCGCATGCACTTTAAAAACTACACAAATTATAAAACACACATTATGAGCTTGATTCTTAATTCTTCGCAAATATTAATGAAATTTTCTTCATTAGATTCATTCATCTAATCAGTATTATTCGAATATAATCAAAATATCCATTGTTGTAATCAAAATATTCTTTGTTGCGATAAAAATATATCCGTTGTAATCAATAATTATAAATAAAGGCACCAATAGAACATTTGTGTCTTGGGCCCCTGAAGATTAAATGTAGTCCTGAGTCCTGAAAATACTCGAATATGTTTAAAACATTAGGTAAAGTACAAGATTTGCAATGTAGAGTAAAATATCTGCTCAGAAAACATTTTAAATTTTGTTGAGAACGAGAAATGGATAATTTTTGTATTTTTAAAATCTTTCATCGAACCGATTTTTTATAGGTTATGTACGAGTATTATTTTGTTGTAAAAATTATTTATTTGTACTTTCCTTTCAATTACATTCTATGAATCCAAGGGTCGCAAACAGTAAAGGATGATAACGCCATTCTCTGCTTAAAATTTAAAAATTTCTAAATATTTATTCATTAAATGTCGTCCGTATACAATTAACGGCTATGAATCATTCTTCGTTTAAATTTTATTTATAAACGGATAACATAAAAGAATCTCCGTTTATATTATTAACGGATAACATAAACGAATCTCCGTTTATATTATTAACGGATAGTGTCTTTAGGATAGCAAAATCTAGTTAACGGATATCTTAATTTTAACGGTCCGTTTATAATTAACGGAGTGCCTTTGGAATACACCCATTAGATTGTAATTTAATTACATTTGGGTTAAAGTAATTGTAATTGTATTAGTATTTAATTACTTTTGAAAGTAACTTGCCCAACTCTGTCTGTAATATATTATTTGTGCAACAATTACGGAAAGGCGCGTATTTCATAAAAGGTAATTAATATGCATATTTAAAAATAGTTATATAAGTAGCACTCTATGCAACAAAAATATTACTATAAACCGCCACAGAATAGCATTTGACCATCACTGCATTTTTTAGGTACCTATTCAGATTAACGAAGCTTTCCTGCAATATTAGTTTGTTTGTTATACATGTTTTGTAATATAAAAATCTGATGTGGCCAGCACATAACCTCTCGCCAGATATTTTACCTGGTTGTACGCATAAACAAAAAATAATTTTTTACGTCTGTTAAAAAGTACCCTTTTTCATTAAAATGGGTTTATAAAGTATACCTTTTTTAATACATGGAAGTGTGAAAAAAGTATACTTTTTTAACGCTGCGGAGTGAAAAAATGAAACGCTACGGCACTTTTTTTCACGCTCTCATTGCAGACGTAAAACAATTTTGTATGCAACTCGTGAGTAAATTTATATCTTTTTGGTACATAAATAACTGTTAAATACAAATACATATATTCATGTCTCACTACAAAATAATTCTCACATATATTTGTAAAATCCATGGGATATTTTAATATAAATTATGTACAATACACGCATTTTCTTTATATTCAATATCCTGAAATTTTCTTTTTCTACTTTCCTTTTCTTTTTTTTAAATAGTCATTTTTTCGCAAATTCCTTTCATATTATTTTTTACGTATATTCTTTTGCGTTGTTGACTTTTTTTATTTTCATAATGATGTAGGTACAAATATTTTTGACAGTGGCATTCAATTATTTTTGACAGTGACATTTAGGTGTAAATTACAAGCATTTGAATTTCTTGCCTTGAAGTAGTTTGATGTGAGATTTATTACATGAAATTATTTTATATGCATTTCATTATCTCTGAATCTATGGAAGATATAATAAAGAATTTAACATTCTTTAATATAGGTATTTACAAGTATTTTCGATAAATAATATTTAGATGATTTTTTTCTTGTACTACTTCCGGTTGTCCATCGTAAAAATGTTATAATCAGATTCTAGGGACCTTAAAACGTGCTCATTTACAAAAATCTCAATATGCGATTTTTAGCACGAACCCTGTACCTCCCTCACCAAGGGTAGCGGGAGGTAGAAAGTATAAACATTGTAATCCGTCAACTTGTGTGGACCTGCACGTTTGTATACTTTTGGACAGTGAAAAACATCAACTCCGTCAGCTAAACGTAAGCCCTTCAGCTAACTTTGCAGGTACATATTATTTCCAGATTTAAATTTTGTTAAATGAAACCGTATAAAATATATCCAACTTGAAACAGATAAAAGTCGGAGTATTATGTATTTAAGACATAAATTTCATTTATTTAAATATTTTAACTTTTTATCTGGAGAATTACAAAGTAAGACATTTAAAAAGTTTAATTAAACCATTTTTTGCACACTTGTATTTGTTTGTATTTATTATCCTAGAACAAGAACATCATCTTAAATCCTTGCAGATGAAATGTCGTGGGTATGGTAAAATGCTTTTAAAATCAAACATTTATTAAACCGAACTAAATGGAGGAGTTTTCAAACATTTGATTATTTTATGTTAAAATATTTTTAAATCTAGTGTTTTTACTTTTATATTCTCCAAAATTGTAAATAATACCGGAGAAAAAAATTATTTATTTATTTATTTGAAATTTGGTTTAACAGGAATAAATCCCAATAATAAAGAAGCTCTAGTATTATATACAAAAAAAAAAAATACAGAAAAATTACTATTATAAGAAATAGACAATAACAGTAACGTGATTATAATATTTTTGTAGAAAATAAATAGTAAAGTGATAGTAAATACGTATATAAATACAAACATTTTAAGTTAAGAATATCTACGAAGGTGCTTAAACTGCGGTAAACTGGTATAGAACATATCTGGCATATTGTTGCCGTTGTACAAGTGTGACAATCTTATAACAGGAGAATATAGGATAGAGTTTATGCGATAATGACAGTAAGTAAAGAAGCTATTTGTTCTAGTACAGTAATTAGGTACTCTAAGGCAAAAAGACGATAGTAAAATTGGTGAACCGACGGTGTTATTAAAAAGTTTATGTAAAAATGTTAGGTCACTTAATTTTCTTCTGTTTTCTAATGATAGTAGTAGGCCTGTATGTTGGAAACTTCCGACTAAAATTTTTAAGAATTTCCGTTGAATAGATTCAATGCGATTTATGTAAACAGCATAGCGTGGGTTCGAACATACAGATGCAAACTCCAATTGACTCCTAACGAGAGAATTATACAATTTAATTAAAGTGGATGGATGTTTAAAATTAGAGCTTGTTCGAATTAAGAAACCTAACATTTTGTATGCTTTTTGAACAATATTGTCAATGTGTACATCAAATATTAATTTAGTATCAAGTGTCACACCTAAATCCTTCACATTATCAGTTTTATTAATAACAATATTGTCTATTTTGTATTCGCACCTGAAAACATTTTTATTTCTTGTGAATTTTATATAAAAACATTTATCAATATGAAGCGTCAATTTCATTTTTTTCGTGCACGTTAGTAAATTATTAATGTCTTGTTGGAAATGATGACAGTCATTGAGTGATTCAAAAGTATGATATATTATAAGATCATCCGCATATAATAGAAATTTAGTAAATTTAAAACATGTAGATATATCATTAATAAAAATGTTGAAAAAGAGTGGCCCCAAATGAGAACCTTGTGGTACGCCAGAAGTAACAGTTACCTCATCAGATGTGAAGCCATTTAGTACTGCACGTTGTGTTCTATTAGTCAAGTATTAAATGTTTATATTGTAACGCGAGAGTACCAACGTTTGGTCCGCGAGTCCCCGACAGGCGCGTGCGAGCCGACGCCTATGAATAGAAGCATTCTTGTAAAAGGAGAAGCCTGGGTAGGCGATTAGTAATAGCACAGCGCGCGATAGGCGAGCTTCGTGAGGCGGGCGGTTAGGTAAACAAGGGGAGATAAGCGTAATAAGCAGCGTATTGTTCGAGACGTCAAGAGAATATTCAGTCAGTTACATACATTTGAGATATAAACTGTGTAACCAAGGAGTTTTGCTTGTTTAAAGCGTAGCTCCGGGATTAAAAATATATATAATTTTATAAATTTATCCATAAAATATATAGAAAAAGTATTTATGCAAATCTGTAGAAAATTTAATAATCTTTAATTTTTATAAATTATAACACAAATCTTGAAAAATATTATATTAAATTCTTACACTAACTGACAAGAATAGACATTATTGTTTGTAGCAGACTCCTCTCAAGTGTGAGATAGGGCATCAGCAGTATACTTTAGTTAGTTTTATAAGTATATTACACACACACACACACACACACACACACACACACACACACACGCACACACACACACACACACACACACACACACACACACACAAACACACACACACACACACACGCACACGCACACACGCGCACTGGCGCACACACGCACACACATTTACCAAAATCTCGATATACGGTTTTGAGCACGATCCCTATACCTCCCTTACCAAGGGTAGCGGGAGGTAAAAAAATGTTATATTTTATTACTTATATTGCATTAATAGTAATATTTATATTGCATAGTATTGTATTCATGTAGAAAAATCTTTACATTTCAACATGACTATACTCCCCCATTAGCAAATTCATTAGGGAATTGTGGGTGAAAATCAATTACTAATTCATAATAGTTAAACTAGAGTTAGAATTGTTGGGATTTACTAACAATTAGTAAATTATAAAAGTTAGTTTACATTATAATAATTTGAATAATTATCCAACTATCGAGAGCTAGAAAATGAACAAAACGTAGTATGAATTTGCAGCAATGAAGATATTAATAATTTTTAAATTTTAATTAAGCTGTAGCTGTCATTTGTCATCTGTCCTAGAGTACATCCCTCAAGCAAGTAATACTTTTCTTCCGATTACATTATTAAAATACTTTAATACAATAATAATAAAAGGTTATAAAATCACTATTTCACTTTTCATGCTCTGCAACAGTTATGTATCAAGGTTCTGAAGTTATATTTTTTATTACGGATGTGGAATTCATTTGCCGATTCCTGTGAGGCCGAGAAAAATAAACCATACCCATGAGTAATAAAAAAGAACTTCAGTGCCGAGGTGCATATTAAATTGTTATTGAAATCAAAAAATTGTGATTGTAAAAATGAAAGGAATATAAATTTTTATAGGTTATGTTTACATAAATGTATCTGCCAGTTTGAAACTCATTGTTGCTAATTCCGGACATTGAAGTTATTGTAATGAATACTCAAAATTATGTGTTTCATCTCAAACTTCTTCATCAGTCTCTTCTTCCTACATATATTTTTTGTCATTTTATTATCTTACATATACAATAATTATCATAAGATTGGAAACCCTGCATTTGTATAAAATCGTCGAATAATGAATTACTTTAATGGCGATATCTGAACTTTTAATTGCGATTATTGTAAACTTTAGTGACGATTTCAAATAAAATAATGTTTTTGACAAAACTAAGAATAGTGAACCAAACTGCATTCCTTTTGCTCGCCTATTTGCATCGTCCCAACTATTCCCAAGTAAAATTTATCCGACGCCGCTTAATGGCTAAATGGGATATGGGGATCTATTCATATCCCTATTACTGTGTAAATTGTGTTTCTGTTAGTATTGTTTTTCATAAATAGGTGTAATTATCCTGTAGTAATAATTTATTGGCGGTGATCTTGGACCATGGCCATACCCTGGTTATAAAGGTACCCTAATTCCGCGCGGTCGAAATCCCACGAGGTCGAAATTCCACGCGGTCGAAATTCCACGCGGTCGAAATTCTACGCGATAGAAATGTACCCCCACCACTTTTGCCGATCTACAAAAATTCAAATATTTCCACGCCGTCGAATCCCACCCGGTCGAAATGTTACACGATACATATCCCTCGCTCCCGTACCGCTCTCTTTATCGATCGTATTGCATTCTAACAATCTATGCTTCATGGTAGTTCGGCGTCAAAGATAATATGTAAAAAAAAACATATATTAACAAACTATTTAATGAATGAAGCAGGAAAAAGAATTTACCTATACATTTTAAGTAAAATTATTGATATTTTTGGTCCGCCATTTTAGATTAGCTGTCATATTATGTGAATAAAAAAATATGTATTACTGTGACTATTATAAATCTTATGTTGCTTTTATTTCCAAATATATTTTCTTCCACTCGGCATATTTTGACAATAACAGTAACTTGTTGTATCTATACATACTTGTCTACTTGAAAATACATTTAATTATTTTATAATATTAAATAACTAGTAAACTATCATGTTTACTTAAAATGTATAGGTAAATTCTTTTCTGCTTCATTCATTAAATAGTTCGTTATGTTTTAAAATTTCTTTTTAATGTATTATCTTTGACGCGGAACTACCATGAAGCATAGATTGTTAGAATACAATACGATCGATAAAGAGTGTGGTACGGGAGCGAGGGATTTGTATTGTGTAACATTTCGACCGGGTGGAATTCGACGGCGTGGAAATATTTGAATTTCTGTAGAACGGACAAAGTGGTGGGGATACATTTCAACCGCGTGGGATTTCGACCGCGTGGAAATTCGACCCGTGGGATTTCGATCAAATGGGATTTCGACCCCATGGAATTCGACCGCGCGGAACGTACTCCCCTAATATTTGATACACTGCAGCGCCGCCAACGGACGTTTTATTCCCGAATACACAGCTCCCAAAAGTACCGCCCATCCATGCATCCTTCTTACTCTTATACCCGACCCGTCCCGCTAAAATTCGGTAAGTAGTAAGTGGGTATCCATTCCTCTTAACGTAGTCTCCTTGGAGATTCCAACGCTTTAAAAATTTAGTTACCGTTGATTTGTAAATGCTAAAATGCTGTACCAGGTACCTTTGCGTCTATTCTTATTTCAAGTCCCCTACAATAGCTTTCTCTTGTCGTCCGTCCAAATCTGGAGCACCAAGTGTCTTCGCCAATTACACAATACTAAATAATTCGTTTGTAACTAAATATAGAACGAAACGACAGAATATACGAGAGAGCAAAATAAACTCAATACTCTACTCACCACCAAGCGATTTAGGAAAATTCAATAACAGCTTGGAACATTTTGTATATATATAAGGTCAAAGCTATTATCAGATATACTGGCCTATTCTGTAGCAAAGTGGTTTATGGTGCTATTCTGTAACTTTGCTCTGTAAGACTGTATCTCTATAGACTCTAAGCTATAGAGCTCTGTAAGACGACAGCTTATAGAGTAATAAAATTGCCTATTCTGTAACTGCCTCTATAGCAAGTCTCGCTACAGAGTTATTCTTACAGAATGCCTAACTTCTTTCCTGTCTAGCTGTCAAATATGCTACAGTATATTTGACAGTAATTTTGTAGGCATTCTAAAAAATATGAAATAGAAACGATTGTTATATAAATAATACACTATAAAATGCTAGGTATGAGGGTTCAAAGATACATATTCCATAATATATTTATGTAGTTGAAGTTGAATAAGCAATAGATTCCATTTTACACATATGTAATATATAGGTTTATGTTTAAATGAAATATATAATTAATGAATCAAAATACGTAATATTTTGATTTTTACAGATAATCAATTTTTGTGTAATCAATACTAGTCATTGTTAATAATTTTTTTATCTCCTGTATTTTAATTTTTGTAATCTATTCTCCTCGGTAGTGTGATCTATTAATATTAATTATGAAGTCATAATTTAATGACTGTTTCAATTATTCTATGAAACTGTGAACAGTTCTCTACCATTAATTTGTACTCGTACTCGTACAAGTAGGTAGGGTTTTCTTAAAATTATCTTAACTGGCGGAAACTGCCTTGTCTTTAGCTTTGAACCAATAATTATGACAAATTCTTAACTATAGCCAATTAAAATAGGTACGTTCAATGACCAAAAATGCTATCTAGCTGCTAGTGCTTGTATTACAGCGAAAAGGTTTAATTACTGAACGACATTAAAGTTGACATTTGAGATTAAAATCAAAATTCAGGCGATTGTGTTGCGACAAAACAGATTTTGTTAACGAAATTGTTGTAGCAGTCACTATGTGCAGCCAGACAAATATGCAGTTAGAGCACTGTGCATATGCAACATAAAACTAAGATGTATGATACCAAAATACAACAAGTAATATAATTATACTAAACTTACTTTGAATATTATAGACCAATTTCTACTTCTTTTCATTAATTGTACAATTTTCCGGCTTTATAAGTTAAAAAAACGATTTCGCGCTGTTCGTTCATTTTGAATTTGGTACCTAGCACTAACCTAGCAATGAAATCATATGCTAGCCAGTGCTCGAGCAAAACGTTGTCAGCTGATACTTAGCAGGCCGTTCAGTCATCTAGCGCTAACAGTTGCTAGCTAGCAGCTAGCCAGCGCTAGAGCTATTGAATGTACCTAATTATTCAACTTGATGTTAAAGAAAAAAAAGTCACTTTAAGTAAAGTTTTACAACGAGTTTGTTAAAAACATGTTTTAATTAGTAATGTAATTCATTATCAGGTACACTGATCTGAATGGGTTTTGATAAGTTTGGAAAAATCTTCTCTATTTTCATGCTAAAATATTTTTTTAAACATAAATTTCTATAAGAAGGATACATAGGATGTATAATTACCTTCTTTGTTTTTCATTTAATAATAGATATAATAAAAATTGTTAACTTTTGCTTTTAATTTCCATATTTGTTTAAAAAAAATTTATAATATAATATATTTTTGACGTATCAATATGCTCTGTAAATACTTTATAGTCAAGATTTTGGCGCTGTAAGATTTATAGAAATTTCTATAACTCTGTAGCACTTACAGTACTGTAACTTGGTTACAGAATAGCAATTTGCTTACATCCTGTAACGTTAGTTACTTATAGAACCTATAGAGCTTATAGAACGGTACAGTATAATACCATTAGTTTTAATAACTGGTTAAAAATTGTATCTAAAAGATATTGATTTGACAAGCAAAAATCCAATGTTTTGTTATTTATTATCAACATATTTCATTTTTGATTGGTTAATTGTTGTAACCAGGTATTAACATTACAATTGATGGATAAACTATGGTATAGCTGTCAACTTTATCCTAGCAACTATACCTTCGATAAACAAGGCTGTTTTTTACAATGCATATTTATCTAGTAGATGGTTATACCAGGAATTACGTTAAATCGCTATAGGTTGGTATTGACACAATAAAATTTTCTTCTTGTTAGACTATTTTTCGTCAATATTGTTATTATTTATGCCTTTTAATTTGCATTTTTCACGATGTTAGATGATATAATAGTTATGTATGTATAATAATAATAATAATAATAATAATAATAATAATAATAAATTTATTGCCCAATAGTTTACAAAAAAAAACAATTACAGGACAAAGACAGAACAAAAATAAGTAAATAAATATTTGAATTACATAAGTAAATAAATATAAAACTATGAATATAGAGCCATCCACGAACAACACGATTAAATACAAAATGCATGTACATAGCAATATTTATAATGGAATACATTCTTTCGGCAGTGTTACACGTGAAAAATGTCTTCATAGTGTACGTCAGCATTACGGCACATGATATGTACTGGTGAACGCTGAAGAATATTCGTACGGGTTTTGGCCAGGTAGAATGGCCTCGAATATCTGGAAGTAAACCTGGGAATCTGGAAGGGGATGCAGGGAAGTAAATATGGTGCATAAATTTTATTGTGTATTAGCATCCACAAGAACCTAGAACTGGATGCTTCTCTTCTGTCTAATAAAGATGGTATACAATGACGTTCAATTAAGCTATTTTTATCAACTCCTCTTTCCGGATACGCACCGTCTAGCTTGAATGACAAATTTTAAAAATTTTCGATGTACACGATCAAGAGCCATTGACTGATAGGCTTAAAAAGGTTACCAAATTAAACTAGTGTAATCAAATTTACTCATTACGAAAGCAAAGTAGAGTGGTTTGAGTACCGAAGGATTATTAAACATTTTTGCTAAACGCATTAAGAAGCTAAGAGTTCTGCATACCGAGTTACATACATCAAGTATATGCTCAAGAAAACTAAAATTATGACTAAAAGTAATACCAAGATCTTTGACAGTAGTCCTTTTTTCAATTAGAATTCCAAGTATTGAATAATTAAAATTAATAACATTGATCTTCAAGGTAAAAGTAACCGAGAAACATTTATTAATATTTAATGCAAGTTTATTTCTTTCAGACCACTGAACAAATATATCAGTTTGCTTGTAGATGTAAGGTATCATCGGGAGTACAAATACGATTAAATAGTTTGACATCATCCTCATATGCCAAGACAGGGCAGGAGAATGATTGAATTAGATCATTTATGAAGATAATAAATAGCATTGGGCCAAGGTTGGAGCCTTGTGGTACACCAGAAATGGCTGGAAATTCAAAAGAAGTTGATCCTGTAGATAAGAACTAATTAGTTTTATTACTGATGAACCTGCTACGAAAGAATCTAATTTATTCAAGAGAATTTCATGATCAATATAATCAAAAGCCCGGGACATATCAGTGTATATGGTATCAACTTGGCCACGATCATCCATTACCTCCGAAACGAATTGAGAAAATGAGGCAAGGTTTGTAGTGGTGGACCTACCTGTCATGATATTACGGACCTAGTATTACTATAAATTAATTTAAATAGTATCATTTCAAAAACTTTGCTAAAGTTGTTTAAAATGGATATGGGCCGATAGTTTTTTTTTTATGTGACTTGTCTCCTTTTTGAACACAGGTGTTATGCGTCTTCTTCCATTTATTAGGAAAAGTTCCGGTTTTTATAGCAAAATTTATTATAAATGTAAGTGGTACAGCAAGGGCGAATCTAACATCTTTAACTATAAAACTCGGGATTTGATCCTCACCAGACGTAAATTTATTTGATAAGGTGGACATAATGCCAAGTAGTTCATCTTCAGTAACTAATTGAAGGGTAAAGGTAGAGTTATTTGTATATGTCTTGTTTGGGGGTAATGTAGTAGTATTATTTGAGTAGAAGTCAGAGAAGTGAGCAGCAAGCGCATTGACTATATCTTGGGAAGATTCATATTCATTTTGATCATCATGCAATTTGCCAGGAATACGAGAATTTCCTTTCTTTAGGTGAACAAATTTCCACAAGTCCGAAGGATTAACTTTGATGTTTTCTTCAACAGAGTGAACATATTTATCATAAGCATTTTTGATTTGATTTTTTATCATTAATCTAAGACTTTTAAATTCTAAATAAAAATTATGGTTTTAATATTTCATCCATTTTTACCCCTCGCTAAGAGAGGTATTGGATTCATGCTAAAAATCGCATATCCAGATTTTAATGAATAAGCACGTTTTAAGGTCCCTAGAATCCGATTATAACATTTTTACACATATAATTTGCGTCGTGATCCCTGAAATATTTACAAAATTTTGGATGAAAATTTGGGAAAGAAATTGACAGCTGTCAAAATGGGCTGAGCAGAAGCGTCCTCGTCGCAGTCCAGGGTACTGGTTTTATAACCAGTATAAATTCTGCAACTACCAGCACCAGCTAATCTTCCAAACAAGGAACGAAGGAACATCAACATCAGTGGTTTTTTTAAGTTTCGCTTTTGTGTTATTCCTAATTTACTTGTCTATATGTATGTGCTGGATACGATAAAATAAATAATAATAACATTTTTACGATGATGTCCGTATGTGTGTGTGGATGTTGGATCCACGATTTCTCAAATACTATAAGACATAAGACATTTTTAACTACGGATTCCTCAATCTAACAATAATGGGAAGAGTTGGTTAAGTTTTGGTAACAATTGGACAACCGAAAGTAGTAGTTACAAGAAAAAAATCATCTAAATATTATTTATCGAAAATTTATGTAAATACTTATCGTTGTGCTGACATTGAGAATTTTAAGTGTGCTGTGGTTTCTAGCTATATTGTTTGTTTATAACAAATTTTAATTTAGTGTCAAATAAAAATGGAAGATATCGATTATTCAAAAGAAATATCGGATGAATTTGACGCTGCCCAGGGCAAGTTAGTTCCACAGAAGTGAAAAGATGTAGGTATACGAAAAAGGATACGAATAATTTTACGAGCAGCGGTGTTCAAAAAATGAGATTTATCGAATTTATTGTGTTGTCAGACATTGATCTTTAAACCAAAGCCAAATTGCACCCGTTTTTGAGGGCTAATAAACAAGTTTATAATTCCAAAATAAAATAAATATTACTTTTGATTCTGACAGTGTTGAAATACCTTATTGAAGCCAAAAAAAAAAAAAAAAAAAAAAAATAAGAATTTAGAAACTACTGAGACTGCATAGCATGAGACACGAGATCCAAAAGCTCACATTAATAAAACAATGTGCCTCAAATTTACAAATAACTGCAGAATTTAGCCCATGCCAAATATCCAGCAGTTCTTGATAGTTACTCGATAAAGTAACTTTCATTGTACTGTACAACACTGCATTGATCAATTACTTTTAGAAGATAAACATCACCCAGCATTGCTTTGTGAATTTTCATTTGCTGTTAAAGCAAACTTAAATCTTGTGTTAATACTGATTTTTATTATCAATTCAGTAAAGGTAATTATGTGTTGCTATATGATTCTCTTAGTTCAGTTGATTGGTCCCAAGTTATAAGTTGTGATAATGTGGATATAGCTGTTGAAATATTCAATAAAATCATTTATAATATTTCTTCCATACCTAAAGTTCAACGACGAAAAAGTAAATACCCCGTTTGGTTTAACAAAGAACTCATAACTTTAATTTAAAAAAAAGGAACATCATAGGAAATTTTTCAAGGAATTTGGACAAAACATTCATTTACTTAACTTTAAAGAATATCGTAATAAATGCAAAAACTTGTCTTCAAATTTATATCACTCATATATTAATTATATGCAATAAAATATCGCTAATCAACCGAATCAGAATAATTTCTGGTCTTATGTTCGAAACAAACAACAACATTATGGTATTCCTACAATTATGCATAATACTGATAATGAAGAATTTGTCGGCGGTCAACAAATTGCAAATTGTTTTAAACAGTTTTTCCAGAGCGTTTTTAGAATTGATAATGATACTGTCGTCCCTAGTCTCGAAGATGTTCAAAGCTATAATAATACTTTTGTTAATATTAATAATGTTTCTACTATTGATATCTCGGATACAATTAAGTCACAAAACAATTTTAAATCTACTGGTCCAGATAATGTTCCCATATTTACGAGTATTGTCAAGGGCTGCTCTGAACTATTTATATTACCACTTCACCACATATTTAACTTATCTATAAAACATCAATTCTTTCCTTCATTTTGGAAGACAGCTAAAGTTTGTCCATTGTTCAAATCGGGTGACCGCTCTCAAGTGAGTAACTACAGACCAATCTCGTGTTTAAATGCTTTCTCAAAAATATTTGAAACAATTTTATTCAAATATATCCAAATTCAAACGAAACACTACATCAGTAATTTTCAACATGGATTTGTCAGTGGTCGTTCTACTGTAACTAATTTCTTATTGTTTACACAATTTGTGTCAAATGCTTTAGAGGAAAAGGCTCAGGTCGATTGTGTTTACACGGATTTCTCTAAAGCATTTGACACAGTGTCGCATAAATTATTAATTTTCAAACTTGCAAAAATAGGTTTCTTACAAAGCATGACAAACCTCATTTCATCTTATTTTCGAAATAGAATACAATACGTTTATTGAGGATTTAAGTCGCAGAATTATTTAGTACCTTCCGGCGTCCCTCAAGGATCTGTCCTTGGCCCGCTATTATTTATATTGTTTATAAATGACATTGTTGATGTTATTCATTTTTCTGTCTGATATATGCGGATGACTTCAAGTTATTTCATACTATTTCAGATTTAAGTAATTTCCGCGAGCTTCAAATAGATTTAGATAGCATCTACCAATGGTCTTTACGTAATAAATTATTTTTCAACTTGGATAAATGCCATATTTTGAGTTTTTCAAGAAAGTTTGAAACTATTTATTACAACTACACAATGGATAATTTAAGTGTGGCCAGAGTCAATTCTAAAACTGACCTGGGTATTTTATTTGACAAGAAAGTTACTTTTCAACCTCACATAGAACAACTTATAAGAGGTACCTACAAGAATCTTGGATTCCTATTTCGCGTAACTCGTAATTGTAATAATAAATGGTGCTTAGTGAATATCTTTTTTACTTTAAATAGAAATAAACTTGAGTATGGCGGCGTGCTTTGGAATCCATTCTATAACTATCAAATTGCTGCTCTAGAAAGTGTTCAAAGAAAATTTTGTAAATATTGCTATTTTCGTATTTACAGCTCCTGGCGTGATATTGATTATTATTGCTTACTGCAACAATTCAATTTAGAAAGTTTGTCAGCTCGTCGTTTCAAGCAACAAATTTTATTTGTTTACAAAATTGTAAATGGTTTTATAGATTCACCTGAGTTATTGGGACAACTAAATTTTCATATACGTCCATGTAATACAAGGAACTCTGTCACTTTTGTTTGCAAATTTTCAAGGACAAATAATCATTTGAAGTCTCCCATGAATGCAATGTGTAAAACGTACAATATTTGCTCATTACACTTAGATCTTTTCGATAGCTTATCTGTGTTTAAACGGAAAGTATCTGAATTAGATATGTAGATTTGTAGTTCAATTTGTTAAATTCCTTTTTATATCAACCATATCTAATTTTTATATATGTTTACTGAATTTAGAATACCTATTTTGCTGCTGATTTATAATTCATACCAAACTACTCCAGGTTATATAATTTTTTTGCTGTGTAATTTTTAAATTAATGTTATTGTTTATTAACTTCTCACTCTCTCTTTAATGTATGTACATATATTATTCTGTTATTGGGATGTATCCTGTTGAATAATGGTAATAAATAAAAAAAAACCATGAGGCTAAAAGGCCCATTTGATTTCTAAACAACCATGAACAAAAACTATGACCAGTATAGCAACAGAAAAATATTGAAATCGAGCAACTCACCAAAAACTCTCTACTGCTGATCATCAAACCAAACTCGTAATTTAGACAAAATTTGGAAAAATAAACGGTATTACGTCTCACACTATACAATGCTCAGCCTTTGGCCACAAAAAACTGTCAGCACGACCAGAAAATAGGCCAGGAACTAAAGATCGAACAAAAATCATTCAATAGCGCGACACACCTTTTATATCCCTCTTTATTCTCAAATATACGAACTAATGACTAAAAACTTCTACCAACAGTGATAATTCAAAATAAAATTTAAACTAGGAGTAAACAGTAATTATAACCGAAATAAATTAAAAATTAACAGTTGCTAGAGAATCTATCGTTACAGAAAATGATTATGATTGTGAATTAATAAATATAAATGTATCATGACGGCATATTACCCATTACTTGGTGTGTACTCTGTATACTGCTTTGAACACACGTATTGGTAATGTTATCTCAGATGGCGTATTCATAGATCGAACATCGAACCCGGGTCTCGAGATTCGCGACCTGGCACTCGGGCCCACGGCTACGAGACCTCAAAATAGCCTTTAAATGTTTTAAATTAAAATTATTTCTTTTTTATCGTAGTAACTATTATTATTTTATCTAAAATTTTAATTCTTATCAATTTTTATTTTTAAAAAACCAGGAGAATTTTTACATAAACCTGTTGTTTTTAGACAAGTATAATATTCAGTATAATGTAAAAGTAATTAATGTTAATGCTCATAATCGTCCGTTGACATTTTCATTAAACTTTTTGTAATATAATATTTCACAATGTATATTCATTTTAATCTCTCGCCTTTCGCCTAACTTTATATTTTATTATACTCAGACAAAAAGTCAAATCTACATTAAATGTAATTATATCTTCTTTGTTTCGCCCATGTTCTTTATTCTATGGCAGTTTCTAAATGGTTCTATATAAAATTAAAGGAAGTATACATGAAATTCTTTTTAAATTTAAAGGGATAAATCTCATGAAATAAACTTTTTTGGCAAGTATATATTTACTTTCTTTATTTCTTTCAAACTTATTTAAATATTTTTCTTCTGAATTTAGCAATAAAATATAAAATACTCCAACCCCTTAAGACATTGTTTGCTTTTTAATAGTTCTTTTATTTTCTTTCACGCTATAAAAAATGATAAAAGGAAAACCACGATAAAATATGTATGGATTATGATGCCATTTTACGTTTACGTAGACCTGAAATGTCCAATTTATATTCTTGTACGCGTTCATTTTAAAGAAGAAAAATAAACATATTTTATTGCGCTAAAAGTCAAATTAAGAAAAATATTTTTTTCACAAAAACAAAAAAAGTAAATAAAAGAATTCAATTCTTAAAATATAAATAGAATGCACGATAATTGTTTCAGCGTTCATTAGACCAGCGTTTGCCAAACCGTGTCCAATTCAGGCGCGTATACAAGGGGGGGGGGGATAAACGAAGTAATTACCCTTCTTACAAGCCGCGACTTGCTAAAAAAAAATCAGCCAACCGCAAATATTATAGTTTAAGATAAAGAATAAAATTAAATTAAATAATGTATTTTACACGGTTAATATTTGTTAGCTCGTTTTCGAAATATAAATTTTGATTACATAATATGGATGCAAGTTAAAATATAATTGTAATAGTAGAAGTGTAGGTGATATTCCATTTTCACAATTTAGACAGTTTATCCAGGTAAGTCACCAATCAGAGAGAATATTTCTCTTTTCTAAAATGTTCTCTCATCTGGAATTCACTTTTGTACATGAAAGGGGGAAAATATGCTAGTTCACATCCCTTGAAAAATGTAACTATCAATTATAAGGCATCTGACCTTGAATGAAAAAAAATACTTGAAAATTACATAAATACCTACATAAAAATCTGATGTGGCCAGCACATAACCTCTCGCCAAATATTTTACCTGGTTGTACGCATAAAATAAAAAATATTTTTAAATACAAATACATACCTACCTATATTAATGTCACACTTCTCACATATATTTGCAAAATCTATGGGATATTTTAATATATATTATGTACAATACATACATTTTCTTTATATTGAATATCCTGAAATCTTCTTTTTCTACTTTCCTTTTATTTTTCTTTATATTCGTCATTTTTTCGCAAATTCCTTTTATATTCTTTTATTACGTATATTCTTTTGCGTTGTTGACTTTCTTTTTTATTTTCATAATCTTCATAATGATGTACAAATATTTTTACAGTGGCATACAAATATTTTTGACAGTGACATTTATGTGTCAATTAAAAACATTTGAATTACTTGCCTTGAAGTAGTTTGATCTGAGATTTTTTATATCAAATTATTTTATATACATTTCTTTATCTCTAAATCTGCAGAAGATATAAAAATTCTTTCTAAGTGACATTTTTTGTCTTGTACGTACATATCTATCTATGTGGAAAGTAATTTCTTGACTGGATTTGGATATGGAGTAAAATAATTCTGGGATGCACTCATGTAATTTTTATTATTATTTACTTCGACGTTTCGATCCTACCAGAATCATCCTCAGGAAGAAATAATTATTTTTTACAATAAAAGATGTATAAAATTTTTCTGTCAAGGGCGTTCATAATTTGAATAAATTATATGTCAGTAATAAAATGCACACTCACTGAAGCACATGGACATAAAAGCAAGTGATTACTGATATATAATTTATTCAAATTATGAACGCCATTGACGGCAAAATTTTATACATCTTTTATTGTAAAAAATAATTATTTCTTCCTGAAGATGATCCTGGTAGGATCGAAACGTCGAAGTAAATAATAATAAAAATTATTTTTATCCATAATATTAACGAAGAGAACAATAACAAAATTAGCGAACTACTAACTAAAAACTAAGAAAACGCGCACAATGAAAACTATGTAGTATGAAATATATATTATATAAACGAAATGAACAATAATATAGTTAACAAACAGAACTGAACAGATATTAATAATATGTAATAAATCGTGTACTATTGACTTTGTTGACGTTTATTTATTTTATGTCAGACGTCAAAATAATTGATACAGTTGTCAAGCATATTTAAATTTCGCGTCAATTATTTTACTGTGTAAACTCGGTTCACGTTTGAACCAATCAGAGAGCTAGAATCTTGGTCCCTATGTGGTCCCTATCTCACCCAATGCTCTATAGTTAAAACGGATAGAGTATAGATATTTTTTATAAAGTCACGTTTGCAAGATACGACTATCAATTTTTATTTTTTAAATAGCAAACAATTATTATTATTATTGTTATAAGTTGTTCTTTTTATTTTATGCTTTTGCTTGTTTTATATAACATTGTTGCATTTTGTTCATTTTCACATAGCTACTTAGAATATTTGAATAAACATTATTTCTCATAATTCTCAAACTCATTTACTTGTTATTTTTTTCGAATAGTTTCAAATACATTAGGTAATAAAAAGTAATAGATCTTTAAAAAGACAAAAAATGGCGGTTTATATTTCAGTAACATAATTATAAGTTGTTATTTAAAAAATAAAAGTTCTGACTTTATAAAAAAATATATACATCTGCCGTCAAATAGTATATTTAAAATAATAAAACTTTTATATGAGCAATTTTTTCTATTACTTATAATATAAAAGTTAACGTTTTTCCGAATTTAGTGCCCCCCCCCCCCTATTATAATTTTCTAAATCCGCCACTGTGTGGATGTGTGTGTGTGTGTGTGTGTGTGTGTGTGTGTGTGTGTGTGTGTGTGTGTGTGTGTGTGTGTGTGGATGTGTGTGTGTGTGTGTGGATGTGTGTGTGTATGTGGATGTTCGATTCACCATAATTCAAATACTATAAGACATTTTTAACTACGGATTCCTCAATTTAACAATAATGGGAAGAGTCGAGTCAGTTTTGGTAACAATTGGACAACCGGAAGTAGTAGTTACAAGAAAAAAATTAATCTAAATATTATTTATCGAAAGTTTATGTAAATACTTATATTAAAGAACGTTAAATTCTTTATTCGATAAATATAAATTCATTATTATATCTTCTATAGATTAAGAGATAAAGAAATGCATATAAAATAATCTGATGTAAAAATTCTACTTCAAGGCTAGAAATTCAAATGTTTGTAATTCACACATAAATGTCACTGTCAAAAATATTTGTACATCATTATGAAGATTATGAAAATAAATAAAAAGTCAACAACACAAAAGAATATACCTAAAAAAGAGTATAAAAGGAATTTGCGAAAAAATTACGAATAAAAGAAAAAGAAAAGGAAAGTAGAAAAAAAACACATCAGATTTTTTTGTTGTGAATGATACTTTACTTGTAATAATACATCTCATTGGCTTAAATGGTTCGAATTTTTTTTTGTGACGTTGTTTTGTCGAAATGAAACTTGGTAACTAGGTAGAGTCCTGAATTTGGATTGGCTTATAAGTTTATGAATGAAATAGTCAGAAAAAATATTTATAAAATACCGTAGAATATCTCATCATAAAGTTTCATTTATTTATTGATATATGATAATAAAATTCGTTGTTTTTAAATCGAAAAATTCGGGGATAAACACGTGTCATGAGAATAATGGTGTTCCCCACCAGGGGCGTAAACTACGTGGGTGTACGGAAGCACATGCACTCACAGAAAGTAAAAGTATGGGTGCGCAACACCCACAATAATTTTGCCCTAACATTTTAATTACATTTCATACATTGTAAACATGAATTGTCAATCTTTTCAAATTGTTTAAGAATAAGCTTATTATTTAATCGTGTCATAATAATGGCAGCAAAATACTACTATTAAGTCAAACAAACGGGTATGTTAATAATTATAGGATATTGCGAAGGAAATTATTGGTAATCTATAAACCATTACTCTAATTAAAAATTAGTTGTTTGACATTTAGATAGATTGCTAGATGAAATTTATTATAAAAATTGCACCGTGCAGTCACTCATTTTTTTTCTTCCTAAATCGTTACAGATATCATAACTTACACAGAGACAGAAAAGTTTACCATTGAATGTATCATTGTCGTGACACGTAAGTTTCATACACTAGTGGTTCACTAATAATAACAAATATCATCTTAAAAGAATATATTCATATGGATTATCATAGCAAATTTCATTGAAACCGAACAAAGCGTTCTGTCATTATAAGCATTTTTTTACTAATGGGTACACTTTCGGTTTTCGGATATAGGTAAATTTAGTTAAATCGTGTTATTTTTGGCCCAGGAATCTGTGTTTGAACCATGTCTACGTATTTCAGAGATATCATGTATATAAATTTTTTTTTTTTCTAATAGATATTAATTTTATTTATATTAAATGTACACATAATTCAATATATGTATAATAAAATAAGTATGTTATTTTTACTGTATTATTTGCATTTATAAAAATATATAGGTACCCATATTTAAAATAAAAATAGAGCAGCCACAGCCAAAATTAAAAGTTTACGCCTCTGTTCCCCAACGTAGAATATGGGTCATTTATATTAAAACTAGACCTTAAAACTATATATTAAGAACTATCAAAGTTGAAAAAAAGTTATTTGTAGTTTTTAAAATAATCGAGTTTTTAATACCATTTTCTCATTCCAGAAGGTTCACGGTCAATAGTGAAAGCACGCACTTTAGATTCTATAATAGAGAACAGGTGAATGCGATTTTTCTTTTGCGGAATCTTGATAGTATGCTCTTGAGAATTCTATATTTGCTTTTTGTTTCGGGAATTTTCGGATTTTATACTATTAACTTCGAAAATATAAATAAATAAATAAAATAAATCACGGCTTATTACCCATTGCTGGGTGTGCCAATCAGCTTTGTACGCGCAGATATCGGTAAATATTATTGTACATTATAATAGCTATTAACAAACCTAGGAATGTTATGTATATCATAACTGCCGCAGATGTCGGTTTATCGGTTTCGGAAAATGAAAACAATATAAATATAATATAGTATATTAAAGAACGTCATTTATAAGATATGTTTTTTTCGCACGCGTCAAAATTTAGAAAACGAGCGTTAGCGAGTTTTCTAATTGACAAGTGCGAAAGAAAGTCTTATAAAATGAGTTCTTTATACTATTTTTTATATTTTGCGCCTTCTACAATAACATTTACTTTCTCAATTTGTGATTATATTTGTAACCATTTGTACATTTTCATGTAAATAATCTTCCCTAAATAAAAAAATAATAATAATAATTTCGAAATTATATTATTGAAATGAATTGTCAATTAACTAAAAATAAATTAGTAAAAATGGGTTAAAGAAACGTCATCTTGTACCAACCGTCTAAAACAAAAAATTGTGTATCGAAATGAAGGTCATTTCGATACGCAATTGCGTATTGTAATGACTTCATTATGAACGCAAAATATTAATAAATATTATTTCTTGAAATTCTCTCGTCAATGCTACTTTCAGAATGCTATGGTTAACAGAACAATTTTTTTGACATATTTATTATTTTAGAATAAAGTAAATCGTATTTAGAACGATACACTAACGTTATCTGTAGGTATTGATGAAGAATATTATTTTCATTTTATTTTATATTCATTTTGTAGACTGTGGTTGACAAGTCAGTATGGTAATAATTTTACCGTACAGATACAGTTATTACTTAGTTACCAGCCTACTCTTGTACATGTAAATAATGGATTAATATCCTGAAACCGGTAAATATATAAATTATATATAGTCTTTGAAATTCATTAGGGCGTTAGTTTAATATTTTCGCCTCGAGTCGTAGGTTTGCAGGCGAATATTTTTAGACACTCATGCTATAACGAAAACAAATGCCTCATTTGATAGAATTATGAAATGCGTGCTGTCACTACAGGTGCGAATATAGAGATTTAACATGGGATTTTTTTGTAATTTCCTGCTCTCCTGCATAGGCGCCGACTTTTGGATTTACGTGTGGGGGCTAAAAGTAGGAACAGGAAATTTACCAACTAAAAACTTTGTCTTAAAATTGCTACATAAATAAATAAAATTGTACAAAGATGCGAATTTATCGTATGACAATATATATATATATATATATATATATATATATATATATATATATATATATATATATATATATATATATATATATATATATATAAATAAATATTTTTTTTAAATTTACTGCGAAACAACTTAAAACAGATAAAAGATAAATTTCAATTGCATGTATGTTGAAAAAACATAAAATTTATTTCACAGGAGTTTGCAAAATCTACTTTAAAAGACATTTTCAATTTAACGGCTACCTCTACCGCTGCTCGTAGTAAGAAAATGGCGCGAACAACTGCCAGTTGGTCTGTCAAATTAAACGTCAAAAATATTGCATTCATTAAAATACCTGTATTCTCTGTGAAAATTTGTATCATTATACATTTTAGCTCCAATAAAAGCTGTCAAAGATTTTTCTCACATTTTACGTAATTTTTTTTTTAAACAAACTTCATAGATTTTAATTGTTCTTGCTATGCGCAGATCCCTATTGCGCATATCTTCTATCTCTATTAAAAAAGTCTATTTTCACAAAAATTTGATAATTTTATTATTAATAACCGACAATACTGCGGTTTAAATCCAGCAACACTATGGTGGTAGTACTATTTGCTAGTCCGCACGCGTTACTTACACAGTACTTTAGTTAATACAAAATACAATACTCTCCACGTCAGCAATGAGTGCCCGTGAAGTGACGCCCGGTCAACGCCCGCACGGTACAAATATGTCATCATCATTACCGAAATCTGTGTACCAAGCAGATTGGCACACCCAGCAATGGGTAATATGCCGTGATGATATATTTATTTATTTGACAAGTTGGTAATTTAAAATAAATAATAGAATAGATATACATTGTTACTTTGTATAAGTAATTGATTTATTTAAAATATTTCAAAATGAGTGTACTTTTTACTGGTAAAAATAATTTGTGTGGGGGCAGAACCCCTTCGTTTTTTCCGTGTGGGGGCTTGAGCCCCGAAGCCCCCAGGTAGTCGGCGCCTGTGCTCTCCTGTACATTTTACGGCAAAAACTGTAGAATGCAAAGTTGTTCATAATTAAAAGCTGTATACGAAACTGTTTTTACATATTTTATTGTTTCTAGTTTCTTTACAATTTCAGTTTATTAGAAGCAATAGCCATGACACTTGTTTTCTTTTTTCTATTTATTCTCCTTTATAACAAAGATACGTTCCTCATTGGCATAAATATTCATTATTCTATAGTATCATCAACTATTATAATCATTTTATGTTACACATTTATTGATAATTGTGTAGAACATAATATTACAATAACAACAAAACCTTAGTTACCTACTCCTAATACGTTAGTTACGAACTTATAATACGTTAGATACAAAACAATAATATGCTAGATACAAAATTATTTATGAACATGAATTTTAATCTTTTCACAATTCTCAAACTTGAAAGATACGCCTTTCGTTTCCATCATGCTCGCCAAGTCTTCTTCAGCTTTATTAACGTCACAGAATATTAATATATATATATATATATATATATATATATATATATATATATATATATATATATATATATATATATATATATATATATTACGATTTAACAAATAACAACAAAGACTTTCTTAAACTACAAAATCGCTTTCAGTTTATATGAAGTTTCAAAAAAAAAAAAATTAAAAATAAAATAGTGGCGATAGGTAAGATACCAATAGGTACATTTGTATATATTAAAATAGTACACACTTGTTTCTGAAATATTCGTAGAATCGGACAAATTACTGCAGATTTATTTATTTTTGAAAATGAAAAAAGGGGAACCCAAGTGTGACGTGGAAGCTCAAGGAAAGGGAAGATTTTTTATAAAAAAACCAAAAAAATTCTTAATCACACTGTTCTTTAATAAATAAGTGACCGGTTTCGGCTACTGAGTAGCCATCCTCAGACATTCATTGTTCTCCGGTTGTCTGAGGATGGCTACTCAGTAGCCGAAACCGGTCACTTATTTATTAAAGAACAGTGTGATTAAGAATTTTTTTGGTTTTTTTATAAAAAATCTTCCCTTTCCTTGATCTTATTTATTTTTATTATAAATTTTAATGCCTTTTAAAACACATATCACATCGGCCTTTTGGTCAAATTACTCGGATGTTATAATATAAGTTGCTCAAAAATATACACATAATTATACTAGCGTGGGAGTTAGTTCAATTGTCCAAATTAAATTCGCGACTATAAACAAAAAAAAGTGTTGACAACGTGGTATCTTAGAATAAGAACACATAAACGCATAACTAGAACCATATAGACAGGGAGACCTATTATTTTTTAATTGCCTAACCTTTCGAGAGCCCAACGGGGTCGTTTCGACAAAAGCTTCCATCATTATGTAAATAATTTTTTAAACATAAATTCTTTGTCTCTGTTTCCACTTAACTTTCTCTTTAAAATAGTCAAATTTGTAACATTTCGTGTTGTATTTCCAATTTTTGTATTATTATATTGTATATTTTTATATATTTAATTTGATATTACTACTTTTTACTTTTACTTTTACTTGTTAGGTAGTACCTACCTTGGCTACCGGCGCAGGTTCCCATATCTGCAGCCGGCGCTAACTAAATAAAGTTGTCTCCCCCATGTTGAAATTTTTAAATGCCAAGAAACTGCTTTCTTTATACGCTTACATGCACCACAATTATTTAGGTGCGTGAAGTTGGTATAATAAAGATGAGTACAAATTATGAGACTAGGATAAAGCCGGGTCCACATTGAAACGAACATTGTTAGCTAACATTTTTTGTTAGAGAACAAATGAGCAGGATCGTAGTTCGTGAACCAATGTTAATTGTTTGTAAAAATGTTGGTTAACACATAACACAATGCTCACACGACAAAATAAGTTCGCCATAGTTTTAAGAAGAGGAAGAGAAATTTTCCGTTTGTTAGATTTGCAAATCGAAGACACCAATGTCTTTAAAGTTTTTTTTGTAAATGTCACCTTCCAGTTTTTAATATTTAATAAATTGTTCTTTGCCAAGGTACTATTTCCAGAAAAATATTGCTGTAATTGTAAATATTTCCTTTTATAATATAAAATATACATTTTATTCTCACAAAACCTACATCTACAAGTTTGATTGTCGTAATAATATTTATTTCTTTGAAGTTTACTACCTATTCATGGAACATCAATTTTTGTTAGCGAATATTGTTCATGTGCTAACAAATTTTAGCAAACACTGTTAGCTAACAACATACGATTTTCCAGGCTGGTTCAATCTGATTGATCGCTGATGTTCATTCAATCTTGTAGACAGCGCAGGAAGCGTGCTCTCTGGGTCCTTTTAAATCGAGGAGGTCTCAAATTTCAGTTCTCAAAATAAATTGTTTCATTTTATTCCATTATTATTTTTATTATTATTATATAATTAATAATTTAATAGTATTCTCTACATTAAATTGACAAATGAATAAAACGCGATTTATGCCATATTTTTTGTGGCGGCCTGATGGTTATATTTCAAACCATATGCAAGTTTGCTCTCTGCTGACGAGATAAAGAGAGAATATCCTTACTATTTACTTTAAATTTGGCGCTAGTACGGTTCGTGTACAATTATTTCAAAATGCAGTTAATAAACCGGAAGCCTACTTTCAACTTTTGTAATTCTTGCTCGATTTTGACGTCATCACTTTCGGAGTCTATTCCAAATGTTGTATTTGTAAAAATTATGACTTCTTTGCATGTAAGTTTTTAAAAAATACTTTAGTGTATCGGTAACCTAACTCACAGAATTCAATTTGACGAAATTAGAGTATATAATGTAATGTAAACAGTATGTTATCTCTGTTCGAGTGGTTGCATGCATTTCGCGATAAAATGATTATTATTTTTTAGGCTGCATTTTTGAAAAACGTGACATTTTTGCTTGCAAATTTTCAGAGATACTTTAATGATTATTACATTCATTTTAAAGGAATTTAACCCTACTTTTTTGAAAAAAAAAAATGCCGTAATGACTATAAATTTTTCTTTCCATTCTAATTTTTGTAAAATTTAGTATATTTCATGGTTTTGCAATTATATGTATATAACCAACAAAATAAAATTATTGAGAGGTGAATATTCTAGACTAGCTTAAAATTCAAATATGTTTACGTCTCAACAACAGGTTAATTAGAGAAGCCATAGAGATTTATAAAACCAAGAATAATAATCTCAATCATTGCGACGATTTAGAACTAAGCGTGGCTTCCTATATTAAATATGTTGTAATTTTGTTACCTTGGTTACTTGTTACTAATGTTATGTTATTATTTATTTATGTATTTTTCCCGAGGAAGGCAGCAGTATATGCTGCCGAAACGTCGGGTATTAAATTGATATACAGAACTTAAACTAAAAAGGTTGTATTATTCTTATTGTATTACGAGTCCTGAAAGATTTTTTAATAATCTAAAAACTTTCTAGTTAAAGGTTTCTCTGTTTGTGTAATTTAATTAAACTCGGAATATTATTAAAACATTACAAAATTATTTACTGAATCTTCAGTAGTAGAAAATAAACATTGTTTAGCAATTACATAATAATAATAATCATTTTTATAGGACTTTTTTGTAGAAACGCTCAAACTTTAACAAGTAATATCTTGTGATTAAAGATACTTTACTTTTTACGAAATACAGTTTTATCAAATTGTTTGGCATCTTTCAAAGTACCTACTATCCATAGTCAGTTGAGTTTGAAACTCAATAACTTGCATTAAAAAAATTATAGGCATTATGAAACGCTCTTTCAATTATGGATTAGATATTTGTACGTAATTATAATAATTTTATATTTTTAAATGAATTAATATAAAAATAATGATAATTTATATAAAAAATTACATCCATTTTTAGAGCGCTTGAAGAAATACTCAACTTCATTGATGTCTAATATCAATATGTATTGTAACGTTTTTATTATCTGGGTGAAGTGTAAATATTAGACAATTATTATTAATTAAAATAAAAGTTTATTATAACGATAAAAAGATATTAAATATAATTAAAAGATGATAAATATAACAAACACTACGATTAAACAAATATTACACAAATTAAGACTAAGAATATTATATGACACTTGAACACTAAGATTATTTATTTAAACAATATACAGCCCACTTATTTATTTATACAATTATATTTATTTATGTTTACCACTTGTCGACTATCTGTTTATATCACCAACAGTTTAACACGCAACGCTTATTTATATCAGACTGTCTAATGCCTTCGCTAACAGTGCTTTTATAGTCCGGCATTTCTATTCAAGAACTTTCTAGAGCACTATTCCAGATAAAAACTCAAACACAATAGATTTCATCAACCGCGTAATTAAGCATGTTTGGACTAGTCTGTTGCGTCATCGCTAAAAATAGACACTCGCTCGTTCCTGCGACACGGCTGCGACTGCGGCGGCGACAGTGGCGGCGACGCCGGGCGCTACACATTACAGTATGAATGAAAAATTTTGCGAAGATTTTCAACGTTAATTCTTTTTCGATATATTTATATTTTATTTATAATAATTAAAAATCTGATGTGGCCAGCACATTACCTTCCGTCAGTTTTATATGTTTTGTACAAATTTCGTACAGATAGTTCCTTGCACAAGATTCTATTTCTTGTACATTACCTTCCGGCAGTTGTACGTACTTTATACAAATTCCATACAGTAAATTTCTAGCAAAAGATTCGACCAGTAAAATTATAAGACAAACACACTATGTCAATTTCACTTGACAATGACATATTTCAATCAGTATTTTCTTATACCGTGTGTCTATTTTAAAGGTGTACATAAGAGATTAACATGGGAAATCAGTTTTTTGCAATTTCCTGCTCGCCTAATGATATTAAGCTAAAATGCGTCAAATAAAAGTTTTAGGGTATTAAATTCTACATCTAAAACAATAAACAGAATTACCTTTACATGCTTTATAACGACAGAAGTTAAATATGAAAATGTCGAAAATTACGTTAAAAATATCGACAGCCATGGAATTCAACAAAAAATAAATAAATGCTTGACGTTTTATCTGTCACAACGTAAGTTAGCTTATTTCAGGTTTCTGACAATTTGATTTCAACAAATATCGTTAATTATGACAATAATAGAAATATAAAATTAATAAATAAAGTTAAGAAAATACAGTTTTTTTTTAAATATGAATATATCAAAAATTCAACATTTCGTAACAAAATTATGTATGATGCTATTATGTACTCTCAACTCATTTCCATTACATCTACCTTAGTACTACAGGTACAGAAGGGGTCTGCACGTAGTCACGTACCATTCTTAACACTCTTTCTTAAGGTCTGTTCGTTTGTATTACACTAACTTGTACAACATGTACTGAGAATTCGTCATTAGTGCAGTTTAGTACAAAATAGTACACTATTTTCTAAATACAAATGAACACAAATTAGACAAGTTAGTGCAAATTATAGGTTAACTTTTTTTTTTTTTTTTTTTATTGTTACACACTTTGTAATACATTCGTATATAAGCGGTGCTATATATTATGAGGATGAGTTTTCTCAATTTCCTTTATAACTTTTCTACGTAGAATTGGTCGTTGATGAATATGAAATGATGAAAGACACACACAACAGCCATGCCTTATCCGGGATTCGAACCCAGGACCCTCGGAGCGTGAAGCGATAGCGCTACCGCCACTCCACCTGGGTCGGCTTTATAGGTTAACTAGCAAAAATAATAAGTTTTCATTGGAAAGGATTTTTTCATGTTCATCTCTTACAAGAAAACATTTATTTTGATTCATATTTAGATTAGATTTCGATTTTTGGAAAAAAAAAAATATAATGCCAATTACAAGTTCACATCAGCCTGGTTGTCAAATTACTGTGACGTTATAAACTGCACTAAGTGTAATAGCTCGGGAGGTAGTACAGTTCTGACAAGTTAGTGCAATACGCACGACTACAAACGAACACATTGCAGACAATTTAGAACACACAAACGAACATATTTTTCACAAAATTACAAGTTCGTGCAGCTAGAACCATACAAACGAACAGGCCTATAGAGTAACGCCTGTTCTGCTCGTTCTGTATTCTGATTACGCCGGTCACGTGTATTTATTGAACACACATTAGCAGTCTTTTCAAATTTTGTCACGAATTTAGCTCTTCATTTGTATAAATGTTCATTTTTTAATCATTTCAGGCAATAAAACTAAAGACAAAATCAAATTGTCAGAAACGTCAAATAAGTTAACCTACGTTGTGACAGATAAAACGTCAAGCATTCAATTATTTTTTGTTCAATTCCATGGCTGTCGAAATTTTTAACGTAATTTTCGACATTTTCATATTTAATTTCTGTCGTTACAATGCATGGAAAGCTAATTCTGTTTATCGATTTAGATGCAGAATTTTATGCTCTAAAACTTTTATTTGACGTATTTCTACTTAAAATAATTAGGCGAGCAGGAAATTGCAAAAAACTTATTTCCCATGTTAATCTCCTATGTACACCTTTACGACAGACACACGGTATAGTAGTTGTTTCCATAGCTTTGGCTACTTTATGAAATTTAATTTCTTTATAATTTTTACCTTCCGTCACCTTTAGGTAAGAAAGGTATTGTCTTTGGTCAAAAAATTCGGTGGTGAGTTTTTGATGAATAAGCACGTTTTAGGGTCCCTACAATACGATTTTACTATTTTTACGATGATGTCTGTATGTGTATGTGTGTGTGTGTGTGTGTGTGTGTGTGTGTGTGTGTGTGTGTGTATGTATGTATGTGTGTCTGTGTGTGTATGTAAGTGTGTGTGTGTGTGTGTGTGTGTGTGTGTGTAACAAAATTTTCGTCTACGATAACTTCCATACTACAATTCTAAAAATTATAATTCTTTCGTATTTCTCTTCGTTACATCCATGTGAAGAGCTGATTAGATTTTGGTTAGAATTGGACAACCGGAAGTACCCTCATTTAAAGATTTTAACAGTTTTTCTTGAAAAAACTATGTTAAATATAATTTTTTCACATTTAATGTTATTATAAATATTAAAGAATATTTTATTCTCTATACGATTTGACTGCATTTTATACTTCATATTAAATGGATACAGAGTTAAAAAATTATAAAGAAATTAAATTTCATAAAGTAGCCATAGCTATGGAAACAGCTACTACCTATTTTAAGAAAATTTTGATTGAAAGATGTCAGTGTCAAGTGAAATTGACATAAGGTGTACGTTCTATCGGTGTCAGAAATATTCCTACTAGAATAAAAATATTCTTAAAGCAATAGAACGCTCAGTGGCAAATAACTGTCAAGTAAAAAACAAATACGATAGAACAGTGGGAGTGTTTATGTGTTATTGTCAGTTAACAACTAAAGCTAACTTTGTATGTTTATTTTGGATCTTCAAAATGTTGTTATTACAGAGATTATAATTATATAAAAATATATTAAATAATAAAAATGTAAAGGAGCACAGTCTAATCTGAACATTGACAAATGTAACAGAAAGGTACGCGCGACAGTCGGCTAGTACAATTCTGAATTTATCTCCAATCTATATATATTCCAACCAGCGCTTCCAGCTCTGAAGTTGGAATGATTCGTAGGAATATTCAGATTTTTTTGACGCAAAAGAACAATCATTGAAGTTCTACTAGAAGAAGTAGTAAAATTCTGACACCGATGGAACGTACCTATAGTGTGTTTGTCTTATAATTTTACTGGAAATATAGGATCTTTTGCTATAAATTTTCTGTATGGAATTTGCATAAAATACATGCAACTGCCGGAAGGTAAAGTACAAGAAATATAATCTTTAGAAAGGAACTTTCTGTATGAAATTTGTACAAAATACATAGAACTGACGGAAGGTAATGTGCTGGCCACATCAGATTTCTTAACTTTATATCCGTTTAATATGAAGTATAAAATGCAGTCAAATCGTATAGAGAATAAAATATTCTTTAATATTTATAATAACATTAAATGTGAAAAAATGATATTTCCGGTTGACAAATCAGCTCTTCATAAAAATGTAACGAAGAAGAATACGAAATGAAGTAATCAAATGGTGGAAAGAATACTTTGAAAATCTTTTAGAATCTAACGAAAACGAAGAATTACAACCTAATATCACAACACCAGCATCACAAAGATTAATAGAAGACACGGAAATGTCTATAGATGAAGTATAAGATGCAAAAAGTTGGGAAAACATCTGGCTACGACGATATTAAACCGGAGCAGCTGAAATATATAGGAGAGGAAGGAATAAAAATGTTATCCATACTTATAAATAAAATATGGAACGGAGGAGACATGCCACATGACTGGAGAACATCATTAATCATGCCTATCCATAAAAAAGGAGACAGTCGAATTTGTTCAAACTATAGAGGTATTACTCTACTATGTATAGCAGTTAAAATATACGAAAGTATACTTGAATATAAATTGCGGCAAATAACTGAAAAGAATATAAAAGAAAGTAGTGTTGGAAAACTGGAAATTTTCCAAAAAGAAATATTTCCAACAAACGAAATTTACCGGGAATATTTCCTTACTGCTAATGAAATTTTCCAAAATAAATTCTCGGGAATATTACCAGAAAGTTTCTGCGGGAATTTTTCCTTCTAACATAACCTATTTCAAGTAGGTACTTTGACAACGTCTTTGTTGACAAACAAGTGTGCACGTGTGTCTGTTATTTGCAAAATGGGAAGAAAAATATTGTTAGTTTGGAATTATTTTATAAAATCATGTGTTGGCAAGAAGAGATACGCAGAATGTAAATTTTGTCATGCAAAATATTTAGCAAACTCTACAAAAATGACAAAACATTTTTAAATGCAAATCTTGCCCGAAGTCAGAAAAAAATTAACTAAAATCAGATAAAAGTACTATATTTCCTAGAAAATTATCACAAAATATTTTGTAATTTTAAATACGAATAATAAATGAAAAAATTGTTATTTTATTTATATAAAAAAAAATTGTGTCAGTTAATTTTCGATTTTTCTTTGCGCAAGTATAGAAAATATATGTATTTATTTAGAATAAATAAAAAAATCAAAACTTCAGATTTTGGGATGTTTCAAAATTAATTTTTTTCGCGTTTCGTCTCATATTTAAACAATTTTGATACATTTTTGAGGCTTTTCTCTAAAATACAATAAATATACTTTCATGTTAATTATTAAAATTAGAATAAATACTTAGTTTCATCGTTTAAACAATATAATCATCTAAAATATATCGGGCTCTGAATTACGTTTGAACGCGCGCCATTGGGGTCACATTATTCCTTAAATTTATTTTCTATCCTGAACTACTTTAAGTGTGTAGGTAATATCTATTGTGTATTTAATGAAATTATAACGCTATTTAATATATTCTAATAATATTTCATTGTAATATATAAGTATTTGGTATCAAAAGAATGTAATGTAATGAGTACAATAATATTTTATCAATTTTGAAAACCTAAAGGAAACTTTCCGGAAAGTTCCCACTGAATATACTGGGAATATTTCCCAAAAAATAAATTCCCATGAATTTGCCAGCACTAGAAGACAGTCAAAGTGGTTTCCGGAAAGGATATAGTGCACAAGACCACATTTTCAGCCTAAGACAAATAGCAGAGAAGACTATAATAGAACAGAACAAAGAAATTATACTATGTTTCATTGATTTGTAAAAAGCATCAAAGACAATGCCTTCTTTACTTAAAGGTGGCGTAAAGTAAAATATTGAACCTGCTATGCGAATGCGAATGCGAATGAAAAATATTTTGAAGCCTTTCAGATGTCCAGAAGTGTTTCCATGCACCAGAAAGTCGTCGTCAAAATACACGAGATAGCCTTACCCCATTTAAAAAGAGCATCTGCACATCTACCGTGATTGGATCTAATACTATTCGCAGTGACCCAAACTTTTCGAGGATGCAACTGGGCATTAATCGTTAATCCCCGTTCTAGTTGGGTATTAGATAATTATATTTTGATTATGGATGTACAAGGTTACATAACTACAATGATTATTAATAATGTCCTTTTTCAAGGACAGTTTTACGGCCCCTAAAGTCAAAAAATCTGATGTGGCCAGTACATTACCTTTCGTCAGTAGTATGAGGTATTTACGAAAATTCTACCAGTGAACTGTTACCGGTAAACAGCTTTTTATCAAGTTATAGCTACCGGAATCGATATTTTAAGAACGCAAGTGGTAAACAGGGTAGATCCATAACCTATGAAAAAATTTGAAAATTTAAAACCGGTTAGAAATTTGACGTAGTTAACAAACTGAAAACATTTCCAATTTTAACGGGCGCGCTTCGCTTTGCATCACTGTGTGTGTGTGTGTGTGTGTGTGTGTGTTTGTGTGTTTGTGTGTGTTTGTGTGTGTTTGTGTGGGTTTGTGTGTGCTAGTGTGTGTTTGTGTGTGTTTGTGTGTGTTTGTGTGTGTTTGTCTGTGTTTGTGTGTGTTTGTGTGTGTTTGTGTGTGTCTGTGTGTGTTTGTGTGTGTTTGTGTGTTTGTGTGTGTGTTTGTGTGTGTTTGTGTGTGTTTGTGTGTGTGTTTGTGTGTGTTTGTGTGTGTTTGTGTGTGTTTGTGTGTGTGTGTGTGTGTTTGTGTGTGTTTGTGTGTTTGTGTGTGTTTGTGTGTGTTTGTGTGGGTTTGTGTGTGCTAGTGTGTGTTTGTGTGTGTTTGTGTGTGTTTGTGTGTGTTTGTCTGTGTTTGTGTGTGTTTGTGTGTGTTTGTGTGTGTTTGTGTGTGTGTTTGTGTGTGTGTTTGTGTGTGTGTTTGTGTGTGTGAGTGTGTGTGTGTGTGTGTGTGTGTGTGTGTGTGTGTGTGTGTGTGGATGTGTGTGTGTAACAAAATTTTCGTCTACGATAACTCTAAAACTACAATTCAAAAAATTATAATTCTTTCGTATTCTTCTTCGTTACATCCATTTGAAGAGCTGATTACATTTTGGGTAGAATTGGTCAACCGGAAGTACCCCCATTTGAAGATTTTAACAGTTTTTCTTGAAAAAACGATGTTAAATATCATTTTTTCACATTTAATGTTATTATAAATATTAAAGAATATTTTATTCTCTATACGATTTGAATGCATTTTATATTTCATATTAAATAAATATAGACTTAAAAAATTATAAAGAAATTAAATATGACATATATTAGCACGCTATGCTATAACTGTGGAAACAGCTGCTATATTAAGAAAATTCTGATTGAAAGGTGTCAGTGTCAAGTGCAGTTGACAGTATGTATGTGTTATAATTTTACTGGAAATATAGGATCTTTTGCTTTCAGTATGGAATTTGTATAAAATACATACAACTGCCTTAAGGTGATGTACAAGAAATATAATCTTTTGCAAGGAACTTTCTGTATGACATTTATACAAAGTACATAGGTAATGTGCTGGCCACATCAGATTTTTTTGAGATAAGATTATTCATGAATCCGGTAGATGGATCTGGTAGATATTTTCGAACACGGTAACTTTTTACCACTCGTGTTTTCGAACACAGTCGGTAGATGCGGCATCTACCGGTAGAATTTTTGTAAGTGCGTATGTATTTTCTATAAAATCCATACAGAAAGTTCCTTGCAAAAGATTCTAAATTTCTTGTATGTACATTACCTTTCGACAATTGTATGTATTTTATACAAATTCCATACAGAAAGTTTTGAGCAAAAATATCCTATATTTCGACTTATACTACGAATGTCAATTGCACTTGACACTGACATCTTTCAATCAGAATTTTCTTAATACAGTAGCTGTTTCTTTCTTGCATAGCTGACTAATTTATGAAATTTAATTTTGTAACTCTATATCCATTTAATATGAAGTATGAAATGCCGTGAAATCGTATAGAGAATACAATGTTTTTTAATATTTAAATATGAAATGTGAAAAAATGATATTTAACATCGTTTTTTCAAGAAAAACTGTTAAAATCTTCAAATGAGGGTACTCCCGGTTGACCAATTATAACCAAAATGTAATCAGCTCTTCATATGGATGCAACGAAGAGGGATACGAAAGAATGATAATTTTTGGAATTGTAGTATTAGGATTATCATAGACGAAAATTTTGTTACACACACATACACACACACACACACACACACACACACACACACACACATATATATATATATATATATATATATATATATATATATATATATATATATATATATATAACTTAAATTTCTTATTCGATCAAATAGGTTTTTAAAAAGTTTATTTTTGTGAGTACAGAGTTATAATATTCTATAAACTACTTGATAATATGAATAAGGAATACAGACTGACTAATCTTAAGCGTTACATGTGTTTTTATACTAATGTAATATGATAGAGTCACATACTGGTAAATCAGCACTTTGTCTATTTGTTAGCACTATAACTCCTCCCTCCTCAGATTCGAGCATCCTGGGGAAGTTGAAGTTCGACGTCTTCAGGGGTGCGAGATGACCTCTGTGTGGCTGGCTTCCTCTTCTTTATGTGTTTGTATACGAAGTACCCCACGATGATTGCAGCGATCGCATACAGGACGATGGACCATATACTTGGGATGTGCATGTTGAATTTCTCTTCTGGTATCGAGACGATTGGATTGAAGGATATATCATTTAATTTCAAGGGATTTAGGTTAACGGAGAAATTTGTAATTTTATACGATTGGGATTTTAAATTCAATTTAGGGAGTAATAGGGGTTGACCATGGTTTTCATTTTGGAATATTAGTATTTGTTGCCTGAAGTGAATTTCGCAGTTGTTTTGATTATTAATTAGAAAGATTCCCTCTAAGGTTTGGATGTTGGTTTCTTCATGGCATTTAATGGTGATTTTCTCCTCGTTTGGGAAAACGGCTAGGTATTTGTTGATTTCTGGAATCACTTCGACATGATTTGTAATTAAGTTAATTTTTGTATAATGACAGTGACTCGAAGTTTGATTTTGGAATATTTCTTCTTCGCACATCGCTGAGAAATGGGCGTGGTACTTATTAGGGCACTGAAATATTTTTGCTTGAACGCACATGTCATTCAGCGGCACGATCTCTTTATCAGATTTAAGAAGGTATTTTGTATTGGGAATGATTGTAATAAATTTTGACTCGTGTTTGGTTGGAATTGGGTACATGTAGTAGAGGTCGAAAGTTTTTTCAAAGTTTATGGGGGTAGAAATGAAATAGATTATTTGAGTTGCTTCTATTTTACAATTTATTTTTAACAACGACTCGAGGTCTAATAGATTCTCTTGTCTAGGTTCGAATGGTAACTGTAAATGATAGAATTTTGAAATTTGTTTTAATTCTGCTAGTAGCTTCATGGGGTGTATTATACTAGGGTGCAGCGTTCTTAATTTACAAAAGGTGATTGAATTTTCAACGTCTTGTAAGACATTTAATATAGAGTTGTATAATATAATAAGTTGATCGTAAATGTTTTTGCCATAATATAGTATACTTTGAATGTGCGTACCCTTTATTATTTCGAAAAGTTGTAATATTTTGGATTTTAATATTTCTTCGTTGTGCTGGATATCCGAGATAGTTTTATTAAAATTTTGAATAATTTGATGATTCACCGAATATGAGAGTTTGATTTGACTTTCCAAATTATGCTCGTTTTCTTGCATATGTACAAACATTTCATTGTATCTTTTGCCGTCTTCGGCATCTAAATTTCCGGTGACTGATTTGAATATTGACCCCAATCCATCTATTAAGCCACGTTTAGTTTTATGGTGAACAGAATGAATTCCGATATTATTAATTTTTGTGTCGATATTTGTCCGAATAAATTCTAGTATTTTATCATAATTTTCAAGTTCGTTGAAATGCTGTGAGTTATTAGATATGGTGGATTTTAGTGTTGAGTATTGTGTGTTTAGACTGCTGTACTGGTTAAGAAGAGCTTTGAGATTGTAGTAGTGTATGAATGTATGAGTCGTCTTTTCGAGTTTGGCAGGACCGAGGTTGATAGGAAGGATTCCGAGGTTTTCTGTTATGTTCCTAATCATTGTTCCTTGTCCCAATGCGAACAACCTGGAATTGGTTCAAAGTTGTAAGTTTTTTGTCTAGGGCGTTTAATGTTAGAGAGGTGGATATTCTCTGTGGTATTACCGTGGTTGGTTTTGATTTTCCCTGTTTTACGATGTTTATTAATTTTGCTTAGTTTTTCGGGTTTGTATTTGTTTTTAGTTTTTTGTTGTTTCTGTTTATTTTTCACATATACCTTTTTGGGGATTTCTGGCAGTTCTTCTTTATTTTCATTACATTTACTTATTACCTTTTCTTTATTCGTCTGGATTTTGTCTCTAATTGATTCGTAAAGTAATTTAGTTTTATTCTTGTGACTTTCTATATAATTGTTAATAAGTTGTTTTTCGAGGTCGATATTAAATGGAGAGTTAGTGTCTAAATGGCCGGTAATAATTTCGCACGGTTTCAATTTTGTGACCGAATGGATTGTGTTATTATAAGCTAATAACGCATAATTTACTTTGGATTCTATAGGCTCCGTTTTGTATTCATTTTGATTGTTAAATAGTCTGATGTGTTCGATAAGGGTCGAGTGGAAACGTTCTATTATGCCGTTAGGTTCTGGATGTTGTGAGCTTATGAAATGTATGTCGATTTTGTGTAGTGTCAGCAATTCTTTTACGACTGAGTTTTTAAATTCTAACCCGTTATCTGAAATAATTTGTTCTGGGATTCCGTGATATGTAAAATATTTAACTAGGTTATTACAAACTTCTATGTCTTGTCCTGAATTTAATTTATATGCTTGTGCATATTTCGAAAATGAATCTACAATAGTTAAAAATTTTGCTTGTTCTAAAGTAATGCTGTCTACATGTAAAATTTGTAAAGGTTTCGTAGCTGTGGGAGTGATATTTAAATTTACATTTACGGGTCTCCTGTCGTAATTTGTTACTTGGCGTATTTCAAAGCTATTAATAAATGTTTGAACGGATTTCCTTAATTTTAGCCAGTAATATTGTTGTTTTATACGCGCTTCCGTTTCGTCGATGCCGCGGTGGTTAGTTTTGCCGCAATGGTAATTCGATATAATGTGAATGATTTCTTCCTCGTTGGTGACGTCACTTAAATATTTTGTACATTTTACTAAACATAGTTGAGAATTTTTAAAATAATTTTGAAAGATTAAACTGAATTTCTCGTATAGTTCATTTTTGAAATAAATGTGATATTTTACTTTTGGAACAAGATATTCTTTAATAAATGCAATCATTTCAGTTTTGTAATTAAATTTTGAAAATTCTACTTCCAATCGTAATTTTTTGTTATCGTATAATTTTGTAATTTCTACCTGTTTGGGGTTAAGGTCGACTTCTGTTATAATAATTTGGTTTTTGCCATAGTTTACGGGGCATTCTACTATCGGTATTCCGACGATAGGATTTTCTTTACTTGAATGTATTGTGATATCGCTATCGCTTGTGTCGTCATCGTTTATCTCATTATGGTGTGAGTCACCTACCTCGACTGCAAGGGATTGAGTATCATCGTCTTTGTTATCTGTTTTATTCTTTAATTCTGTGTTAAAATTTTCTATGAATTTATGAAAGTATTCCATGTTTTCTGCTTCGTTTATATTTAATTCAATCTGGGTAGTTTTGTTTTCAGGGAGTTTATAAACGGTTATTAGTATGTCAGTGTTATCAAATATATATTTTAACATTAATTTAATTTCGTTCCAATTTTGATTGTCAAGACCACATGCAATTTTTGGTATACTTAAATTTCTGATTTTATGATGTAAACAGAATTTTCTCAAATTTAGTAAGGTATAAAATATGTCTTCTTTAGTGGGTTTATTGTAATAGTTTTCCTTTGTTATTAAGTATAGCAGATATCTTTGTGGGGTTTTTAAATATACTAGATTATGAAGTTGAGGATTTTGAGATTTTAACTTGTGCACATTATTAAATTTATTTTTGAAAATTTTGGCAATACCCGATGCTATTTCTAAATCTTTGCTCACGCAATGAGCTAGACTAGAGTCGGATGGTGCGTCGAATAGATTACCTATTACTTCTATAATGTTGTTGTTATTGTGATTAAGGAAATGTTTCTTATCTAAATAGTCTTTGTATAGAGCTAGTGGAGTGTCATTTAATTGTGTTTGTGGTTGTGAATTTTGAATTTTATTATTTTCGATAGGTATACGGCTTCAGGCGTCGGCATTGGTATTGAGTTTGCCTTTTTATAGATTATCTCATAGTCATATTCCTCTAATTTGAGGCGCCATCTTATTAATTTTTGGCTACATTGTTTTAACGAGAATAGCCAATGCAAGGGTCGGTGGTCTGTATAGATTTTAAATTTGCGTCCCAATAAGTGAGTTCTAAAGTACTGAGTCGCCCAAACGATAGCTAACATTTCTTTCTCGATGGTGGAATAGTTTATCTCTGTCTCGTTTAATGTCCTGCTAGCGTAAGCTACCGGTAGGTCGTTGCCTATGCTACCTTGAGATAACACGGCTCCTATTGCTACTTGGCTTGCATCGCATGTCAAGTTAAATTCTTTGTCGTAATCTGGATATTGGAATAGTGGTTCATTAGTCAACAAATTCTTGCAATTTTCAAAGCATTGTCTGTACTCAGGGTCGTTGATGTCAATAACTGCGTTTTTCTTTAAGCGTCTAGTCAGCGGTTTAGTTATCTTAGCGAAGTCTTTGATAAATTTTCGATAGTAACCTAAAAGTCCTAGGAAGCCTTTAATTTGAGTTGTAGTTTTTGGAATTGGAAAATTTAGAACAGCCGAAATTTTGTCAGGATTTGGTTTCACGCCATCAGGGGTTACGATATGCTCGAGACACGCTACTTCCTTTTTAAGGAATTCGCATTTGTCTAGTTGTACTTTAAAGTTTGAATTTTTTAAACGTTCGAAAACTAATTTTAAATTTTGAATATGTTCTTGTAGGCTGGTGCCGAACACAATAATGTCGTCGAGGTAAACAAGGCATTTTTTGTTTACTAATTCTCTCAGAACATTGTCCATAACGCGTTGGAATGTCGCGGGCGCGCTTTTTAAGCCAAAAGGCATACGAGTGAACTCATAATGCCCGTCTTCCGTGTTAAATGCAGTTTTTTGAATGTCCTGTTTGTCCATTTCAATCTGGTGGAAGCCAGATGCTAAGTCTAAAGTAGTGAAATACTGACAGCGTCCGAGTTTGTCTAGTAAATCAGTTATGTTTGGTAATGGGTATTTGTCGCTAATAGTCTTTTCATTCAATTTTCTGTAGTCTACCACTATACGCCACTTGCGTTTACCGGTTGCGTCGAGTTTTTTGGGGACAACCCACATAGGTGATGACCATGGCGAACATGATGGTCTAATAATATTTTGATCTAACGTTTTTACCTTCCGTCACCTTTAGGTAAGGAAGGTATTGTCTTTGGTCAAAAAATTCGGTGGTGAGTTTTTGATGAATAAGCACGTTTTAGGGTCCCTAGAATACGATTTTACTATTTTTACGATGATGTCTGTATGTGTGTGTGTGTGTATGTATGTGTGTGTGTGTGTGTGTGTGTGTGTGTGTGTGTGTGTGTGTGTGTGTGTGTCTGTGTGTGACAAAATTTTCTAATGCGATAACTCAAATACTACAATTCCAAAAATTATAATTCTTTCGTATTCCTCTTCGTTACAGCCATGTGAAGAGCTGATTAGATTTTGGTTATAATTGGTCAACCGGAAGTACCCTCATTTGAAGATTTTAACAGTTTTTCTTGAAAAAACGATGTTAAATATCATTTTTTCACATTTAATGTTATTATAAATATTAAAGAATTATTTATTCTCTATACAATTTGAATGCATTTTATAGTTCATATTCAATGGACATAGAGTTAAAAAATTATAAAGACATTAAATATCATGTATATGAGTCAGCTTTGCTATAACTGTGGAAACAGCTGCTACATTAAGAAAATAGAAAATTCTGATTGAAAGGTGTCAGTGTCAAGTGCAGTTGACAGAATGTTTATGTTATAATTTTACTGAAAATATAGGATCTTTTGTTAGAAACTTTCTGTTTGGAATTTGTTTAAAATACATACAACTGCCTTAAGGTAATGTACAAGAAATATAATCTTTTTCAAGCAACTTTCTGTATGACATTTATACAAAATACATAGAACTGACGGAAGGTAATGTGCTGGCCACATCAGATTCAACTGTTCAAAATAAGAACCGCCATTTTTTAAACATACAGCTATACTTCGAGTCATAGAATGTATCCAATTAATTACTGCCAATTCATTCTTTAAAGAATTAGTAGCTTCAACTATACGGTCAGTCAACTCTTCGGGTGTACCTGGTTTACCATTACTATACAAACGAAATTTGAGGCAACCCCACAGAAAAAAATCTGATGTGGACACCCCACGACTTCCTTGTACACAAGAATATGAAGTATAGACCCAAGTATAAAATTACACGTATTTGACGTAATTTGACATTAACATCTATTTTTTATTTTTTTGTTATTTTTTGTCCTAATCCATAGCAAGCTTCATTACAAAAACCAAAAAGTATATAAGTTTTAAATATACATATCTCGCTTATACAAAGGGCTAATTTAATAATACTTGATGTGCTAGACACAGAATTTAATTCTCTAAAAAATTTATTTGAAGCATTTATTTCTAAAATCAAAATGAAACCATTTTATTGAAGAAGAACTGTTAACAACTTCAGGTAATATTTCACTTCCGGTTAGCCCGTTTTAACCAAAATCTACTATGTTATTCCAATTGACATGAAAGTCTTATATACCAAATTTGAAAAATGTTAGATTATATTTTAAAATAGTTTTTCATTAAAATCTATTATAGGCTTCAAATAAAGTACCATTTCTAGAAATTATGTAATGACCAAAAAGGGAGGTACACAACTAGATAATTTCAACTTTCTACGGCTTACCGTTTTTGAGTTATGCGAGATACATACGCACGTACGTACATACGTACAGACGTCACGACGAAATTAGTCAAAATGGATTCAGGGATGGTCAAAATGGATATTTCCGTTGAAATCTGAAAACCGAAATTTTTCGCGATTACAATACTTCCTTTACTTCGTACAAGGAAGTAAAAATCTAAAAGCGACAAGTCAGGTGACCGAGCTGGCCAATGTACAGGACTACCTCGCCCTATCCACCTTTCCGGAAAATTTCGATTAAGAAACACCGACGCTTGTCTCCCAAAATGTGGTGGTGCCCCATCTTGCTGGAACCACATACAACGACGAGCTTCCAGAGGAATATCTTCCATGTAATTCGGCAATTCTTCTTCCAAAAAGTAAACGTAAGTTTCTGCACTAAGGCGTCCTTCAATAAAATGAGGCCCAGTAAGATGATTTTTTAAGAAGCCGCATCTCACGTTGACGGTTAAACGATGTTGATGGTTAACCACGATTGTTTCGTATGGGTTTTGATCCGTCCACATGTGAGAATTATCATTTTTACTTCCTTGTACGAAGTAAAGGAAGTATTGTAATCGCGAAAAATTTCGGTTTTGAGATTTCAACGGAAATATCCATTTTGACCATCCCTGAATCCATTCTGACTAATTTCGTCGTGACGTCTGTACGTACGTATGTCGCATAACTCAAAAACGGTAAGCCGTAGAAAGTTGAAATTTTGTATTTAGGACTTCTATAACATCTAGTTGTGCACCTCTTTTTTTGCTCATTACATAATAATGGTACTTTATTTGAAGCCTATAATAGATTTTAATGAAAAACTATATTAAAATATAATCCAAAACGTTTCAAATTTGGTATATAAGACTTTTATATCAATTGGAATAACATAACAGATTTTGGTTAAAACAGGCTAACCGGAAGTGATATATTACCTGAAGTTGTTAATAGTTTTTCTTGAATAAAATGGTTTCATTTTGATTTTGGAAATAAATGCTTCAAATAAGAGTTTTAGAGAAATAAATTCTGCGTCTAGCACATCTAGTATTATTAAATTATCCCTAAGAAGTATAAGCGAGATATGTAAATATAAAACATATACTTTTTTACCTTCCGTCACCTTTAGGTAAGGAAGGTATTGTCTTTGGTCAAAAAATTCGGTGGTGAGTAGGTATTGTCTTTGGTCAAAAAATTCGGTGGTGAGTTTTTGATGAATAAGCACGTTTTAGGATCCCTAGAATACGATTTTACTATTTTTACGATGATGTCTGTATGTGTGTGTGTGTGTGTGTGTGTGTGTGTGTGTGTGTGTGTGTGTGTGTGTGTGTGTATGTGTATGTGTATGTGTATGTGTATGTGTATGTGTATGAGTATGTGTGTGTGTGTGTGTGTGTGTGTGTGGTGTGTGTGTGTGTGTGTGTGTGTGTGTGTGTGCGTGTGCGTGTGCGTGTGCGTGTGCGTGTGCGTGTGCGTGTGCGTGTGCGTGTGCGTGTGCGTGTGCGTGTGCGTGTGCGTGTGCGCGTGCGCGTGCGCGTGCGCGTGTGCGTGTGCGTGTGCGTGTGCGTGTGCGTGTGCGTGTGCGTGTGCGTGTGCGTGTGCGTGTGCGTGTGCGTGTGTGTGTGTGTGTGTGTGTGTGTGTGTGACAAAATTTTCTAATGCGATAACTCTAATACTACAATTACAAAAATTATAATTCTTTCGTATTCCTCTTCGTTACATCCATGTGAAGAGCTGATTAGATTTTGGTTATAATTGGTCAACCGGAAGTACCCTCATTTAAAGATTTTAACAGTTTTTCTTGAAAAAACGATATTAAATATAATTTTTTCACATTTAATGTTATTATAAATATTAAAGAATTATTTAATCTCTATACGATTTGAACGCATTTTATACTTCATATTAATTGGACATAGAGTTAAAAAATTATAAAGAAATTAAATATCAGATATATTAGTCAGCTTTGCTATAACTCTGGAAACAGCTGCTACATTAGGAAAATTCTGATGGAAAGGTGTCAGTGTCAAGTGCAGTTGACAGTATGTTTCTGTTATAATTTTACTGGAAATATAGGATCTTTTGTATGGAATTTGTATAAAATACATACAACTGCCTTAAGGTAATGTACAAGAAATATAATCTTTTGCAAGGAACTTTCTGTATGACATTTATACAAAATACCTACATAGAACTGACGGAAGGTAATGTGCTGGCCACATCAGATTTTTTGTGTTTGAGAACGTACCTCTTGCCGGTGAATTTCTGGGTATGTATAAGATTTTGTATAAATAGGAATTTCGTCGCTTGTTTTTATAGAATGTTTAATTTGATTAGTAAATGTTAAATTCTTGTCATCTACGTGAAATATATCGGAATAATTTTGAATTAATTCAGTAATAGCTGATTTTTCTTCCGAATTCATATGATCTGTCCGAATTTTGGAAATATAAAATTTAATTTTTTCTGATTGAATGAAATTAAAGTTAGGTGATGAGTACGTTTCATAGTTGGAGATGTTTTCTACAGTAATTGGTTGTAATTGTGTGAATTCGATATGTGATTCCGAATTATTAATTGCTGTACAAAGAGCATGGTAATTATTGGCTGTGGTGGCACATTCGGGGATAATTAGATTATTCTGTTGTTGTTTTGGAATTAGAATAGTTCCGTTTTGTTGGGTTACTTGAACTTTGATTACCTTTTCCGTTTTGGGATCTAATGTTACATTATTATTTGGATAGCTAATGTTGTTTGCATTAATTTTATTTTTAGAATTTTGATGTTGAATTTTTATTTGATAGGTAGGGGTTGTAACTAAATTTTTATTCAGGTCTATAATAACTTTTAATGAACTCAGATTATCTAATCCTAATAAGAGATCGAATTCGTCGTGAAAATCGAAAATGTGATATTTTAGACTTGCATTTTTCTTTATATTGAATAATTTTGAAATAGGTACGAGTGTGCTGTAATTTTCAATCGAAGTTCCATGCGCGGTTGAAATTTGGAATGGGTCTTTAAAAATAGAATTTTTGTAATATTTATGCGCTATGGCAGGTTTTATAAAAGATTTCGTACTTCCGGTGTCTATTAAAACCTTCAAATTATTTTCGGGGAATATAATATAAGGTAATTTACTTTTATTTGTCAAGTTCATTAGTTCGACTCTGGGTAATTTGTTTGTATTGTTTCCGAGGCCGCAATGTCTAAAAAATTATCGTCTTCAAAATTGTCGGGATTTTGTGGATTTTCATAATCGTTATCAATTAAAACTTGGTCAGTTTGTTCTTCGTTATCGTAATAAACATATGGGTCAACGGCAGGTACAGTTGTCTCGTTTATATATAATTCTCCTGCTGTGTTAGCGCGGTTTTGTCCGTAGTGGTTTTGTACCTGTCTGGATGGGCCAGGTGTAGGACGATATTGGGTTGTATTTCGCGTGGAAATACTCATCGGAGTAGGTGCAGGAAGGGTTTGTCTGGTGGATGGACCTTGACGTGGTGTCTGCGGTGTATATTGTCTTGGTTGTTGGGGTGTATATTGTTGTCTGAATGCCGTTTGTTGCATTGGTGAACGATGCAAATTTTTATTGGGTGTATAATTAAAATAGGGTATGGGTTTAGGAAAGTTGTATCTTGGTTGGTGTGTCTGTAGTTTTTGGTTTAATTTCGGTGTATGCTGATTAGCGTTTTTGGATTTGGCGTAATATTCAAATTGAAAATCATTCGCTAGCATACTTAAAGCCGAATTTAGATCTGTAGGGTTTTTTGCCCTCATTAATTGTCCTATAGGTTCTTTTAAACCTTTAAGTAAGACGCGCAAAGCATAATGTTGGAAATAGTCAATCATTACAACGGATGCTTCGGCAGCGGCGTTTGTTGAAATATTAGAAATTAGTAAATTTAAGAGATGTTGCAAACGACCGTAAAAATCAAAAACGTTTTCATTAGGATTTTGTTTCAGTTCGGTTATTTCCAAATTTAATGTGAACCAGTCACGTTTGTCCGAATAAGCATTTTTTAATGCTTCTTTTAAATCTTCACATTTTTGAACAGTGGAACTTGCAATATTGATAGCTGCTTCACCCTTAATTTTTGCTAATATGCTACTCATTAGATAATCATTTTGAAAATCGGTTGGGGTTATAAAATTTTGTTACTAGTTTTTCGCACACACTAATAAATCTTGGGAGTAATTCGCGTTCCCCATGGAACTCTGGCACCATGTCCAAATATTCCTTTTTTAATACGGGGGTAACCATGTTTAATACTGGTGGTCTTAAAATGATATTATTAATAGGATTTCTATTTGAATTAATTATACGATCTTCTGTTTCGAGATCGGAGTCTGGTCCTGAGTTATTTGAATCTGACAAAGATTCTTGCTCGCTAAGTGACATATGGTACTCACAAAAATAACAGTGTCGGCTTCATGTGCCCTGAAGTCGTACACGGTCGCGAAGTTGAGTTGAGGAGTTGCACTGATGTCCGTTCAGCTTGGCTCGGTCGGCTCGTCGAGATGTTTCTTGCTTCTGATGTCCTTTCAGATGCAGGATACGGTGATCGAAGTATGAAGATGTTCGAATTTGCCAAATTAATCACGAAAGT